>CM025855.1:35358938-35376864 GCA_003952965.2 Morella rubra
TTTTTTTTTCTCTAAGTAGAAAAACAAGGATGCTGTTTTTTCTTGTTTCGGTTGCTTTTGTGGGTTCTGATCGTCTCCAGAAGTTTCCCTGACTCGCTTTTTCTGCAAGTCTGCATGCAAGTCATCACTGATGGTGTGTTGTGCATCTGTTGGCTATGTTATTCTTTTCCGACAAGGGAAAAGAAGAAGTTTGTATTGTTCTTTTTCGAAACAGAAAAGAAAAGAGAGCGGGCATTTCGACTTATTTGCTGTAGTTCTCTTTCCTGCATATTGCTGTAGTTGCAAGTTCAGTGTTTCTGCGAATTTTCGGTCCCTCTCTAGAACTTATTTTTGTTGAATTTTTCATCAATAAAAGCCGGTCTCTTTCTTCCTCTTTGTCGTTTGTAAAGAGCGTGTTCTTCTCACACCTAATTAGGGAGCTTGTTTATACTGCAGTTGGAAGGAAGGTAGAGGTGGACCACAAAATTTAAAGGTTAAAGGGGTGATCGAGATTGGCGATTCTCTGAATTTTGTTCTTTGTTGGGGTCGGAGCAGCTCAAGATAAGTCCATTCTCCAGCACTGCTGGTTATGAAAAACTTATGGGCTGGCAGAATAGTGCGTAATGGTTTCATGTGACCACAGTTATGAGTTAGTTGGTGTTCCGTGAGAGGTTAGAGGAAACGTCCCAAAAGGATAGTTTTTCTTTCTTTGAAAAAGGAAAAAATGGAGCCATTAAGTCAGAAATCTCTTGAGAGAATAGTATCACAGAGGGCTTTGCAAATTGGGAGCTCGTTTCCTTGCCAAATTTGTGTTGTGGGTTTTCTCTGTGGAGTCTGTCTCACCTCTCTGTTTTTGGCTGCACTCACTTCAATTGGTTCCTTCGAGTTGGGTGGGATTTCGTTTTCTGCCATTTCAATGGGCGTTTCACCAGGGACTTCAAGTTCAGAAGTTATCAGTAAGTAAAATTCCCATACTCTGTTTTTTTTCCCTTCTATTTCTTCCTATTTTCTGCATATTGTCAGGCTATAAAATCATAAGCCCAGTAAAGAAGCTGAATTCCTTATAAGAATCATAATAGTGAAATGTTAATTATTATTGTTAGCCAAAATTGAGTCGTTAGTTGGCGACCAGGAAGGTTTTATTGGGGTTTAACTGACAATTCATGGGGAAGTTCATGGATGAAAACAACTTATTGGGAACAGTTTGTTCTCACTTTCTCATTTGACAGCAGCAACCTTCCATCTAAAGCCTGTAGTCGTGCTTTGTGTTCCAGTAATTGATTGAAGATTTTACTAATTCTTGTGCCTTTTAGAAATGGGTAGCTATGAAGTTCGATTTTTAATTATTTGGAAGTTGTTCATTATTGATTGCTAGCAATGTACAACAGTTTGTGACTTGAAACTTTTTGTTATTTCTTGGCTAAAGATATGGTTACTAGGACGAACTTCAATTCTGAGCCAGTGGAAACAGAGAAGACTAAGGGATTTGCAAACTCAGAATGACAGAAACGATGATGAGAAAGTCTCCTTACTATATTCAGCTTGGAGTGCCATGTTAAATGAAGATGGTGAGTACTTGAAGCATTTGAGACTAACTGGATACAGTGTGCCAAAAGCCCCTCATTTGGAAAACTGCAAGTTGACAGCACAAGTGAATCAACGTCTTGATAAGCGGTCTGAGAATGAGAGCTTCCCACCTTGGGCAGGTTGGAAGGGATTGCTAGACATGCACCCAGCGGCTACAAGCAATGAGCAGCTGAGATACTCTAGGCTTAAGGCAGTATCTGAAGGTGCTTATCCTCCTTGGGTATGTCTCTATCATTTATAAGCCAATAATAATGTATCTATTACCTGACAGTATATTCAGTTAGAAACCCACTACATGTGGAGGTTTTAGGTATAGATTTTTTGTGTGCATATACATGATGATTTTATGTACTTATATACGCATTCCCAGACCAATATTATCATAGCTATATTTAAGGGAGAACAGGAGTAAGGCTGGAATGGCTACACTGCTTCCCTTTTCTTTTTTTTTTGTTTTTGCCTTTTGGTTCAGGAGAGCTGTTTCTGTTTTGTTGTGAATAACCTTTGTGGGTATATTAGAGTGCTATGAAAAGAGAAACCAAAAAGAGAGAGCATTTGGATTGTAGATCTTGCTTCGGTGTTGATTTCAGCTTGTTGCAGTGTTTAGTGCTGAGGTTCCATATATGTGTCTGTGCGTGTGTTATTTTCCTAGAGGGATAACATTGAAGTTTTTGTCTAGACAGGAGAGTTGCAATCTCTAATTGTACTTGTGACAATTTGACTCACACATAGATAGTAGTTTGGCACTGACAGTTGGTCCACAGTCGAGAAACCTTTATTATTTACTGACCAAAAAATAATATTGGTTGAAGTGATGATACATATATGACCATTAAATGATGACATGCACAAGGATAACTCAAATTTCGAGATGACAACAAGAGGTCTATGGCTAGATGGATGGTGGCTGTAGGTGATATCTCTAAGAATGACCATTTACGTAAATGTGAAATATGCTGCACCTTTTCACCCCTACATAATTCTAGCACATTTGTCTCTTAGATACGTAGGATCTGAGGTTTCATTTCAAATTGTAGTAAATTGATTGTGAGTACTGTTCACATCTGTGTAGTGGAGATTTAGGTGGTACAGTTTGTGCCATTTTAGTTTCTACCTTTCTCCTACAGACAGAATTTTATGGACCTTTAAAGTTCCGCTAAAATCTGGTAATCATGAGTGAGATATATACCTACGATTACCAGAGTTCACTTTCACACACACACACACATACATACATACATACATACATACTAATACTAATATATATGTTTAAATAAACGCCTAATGTGTGTGCGTCTATAATATCTGAGGGGAAAGACACTGCCATGAACATTTCTGACCAACAAATTTAGAATGAAAGTGTCAATTAAAAATGTTACCACGACATTCTGACAAGAATCTTTACATATCTTTAGACATTAATAAACTGACTTAAGTGTCTAGAAAATGAACTCAAATTGCCAATAGATCTCTCTCAGCTCCACTATTCTCATAGCACCATTGAACACACCATGACTGCAGTCCATGGCACAAATTAAGGATGACCTTCGTAATTAATGACTCACTATTGTAGGTTACTGGCTCAGATGATGAAAACTACCCCTTGACTAGAAAAGTGCAACGTGACATATGGTTCCATCAGCATCCATTGAACTGCAGTGACCCAGGTGTAAGATTTCTTGTAGCTGATTGGGACAGATTACCTGGATTTGGTAGTGGAGCACAGCTTGCTGGAATGTTTGGTCTTCTTGCTATTTCAATGACTGAGAAAAGGGTTCTTGTTTCTAACTACTACAACCGGGCTGACCACGATGGTTGTAAGGGTATCTACTGTAGCAATAAGTTTCATTAATCATCGATTTCTCTGGGCAACTTGATATTGCTATTATTTGAGCTGCTACTTTCATTTTTTGGAAAAACTCCAAAGCTGTTCCTGAAACAAGGAGATTGATATTTCACAATCATCCCATGGTGATGATATTTTGGTGTTTGGGGTTCAATAATATCTAGCTAGTTTCATGTTTCACAGCAACATGATATGTGCATCTATTCTCCTTTGTTACTCAAAGAATCATTTCTTTAGGTTAAAAAACTTAAATGCACACCTTGTGACAAAAAGCATCTTCAAAATTGTCAATGCTTGACACTATAAGTGGCAAATACTGTACTGCAGGTTTGTCCCGCTCCAGCTGGTCTTGCTATTTCTTTCCAGAAACATCTCAAGAATGCCGAGATCGTGCATTTGAGCTTTTGGGGAGTGAAGAGGCGTGGAAAAGTGGAATCATAACTGCAAAAGAAAATTATACTTCAGAGAAAATATGGACTGCAAGGACTCCTAAGTAAGCTCCTCCATATCTAACCAGTTGAGCTAACCTTCTCTCAGAGATTTTCAGAGTGACGTTTTATTCCATCGATTTTATTGCAGGATTTGGGGGGATCCTTGGAGTTATTTGCAACCAACAACAGATGTAAATGGGAGTTTACTCGCTCATCATCATAGGATGGATCTAAGATGGTGGAGAGCACAGGTATTTCTTGAATTGATCTACATTTTGAGATCTTATGGTTTGGTAAGAATGGACTTATAAAAAAAAAAAATATGGTTTGGTAAGAATGGAAATCTTCCATCTTAATGCTCATGGACCATGTGCAGTTTTAGAAGAGAATTATTGTCTAACTTTCTGAAAAAGGAAGAAAGAAATGAACATTTAGAACCTGATGAAAATCTTCTCAACATTGGTCTCAGGCAGTACGCTACTTTATGAGATTTCCAACAGATTACACGTGCGGCTTATTAAATGGTGCCCGCCATGTGATATTTGGAAAGAAAGCTGCAAAAATGGTTCGTAAAAGTCTCAACAACGAATGGCCAAAGGTTTGTCAATCTTCTCCCTTTTGCCCTCTTCATCTCCCTAGAGGATATGTGCAGGGAAAAAATGTAGGCATCGTTCTCCAATTACAGATCATTGAGGAATTAAGAAGTTCCTCTCTGCCTCTCTCCCTGTATATTGGTGGTTGGATGAACTTCTTTACCCTGTCTTACTATGGGAGTTCCGTTGTGGAGATATAAAAGGATAAATCATTGAACTTCGTTGTCTGCTAGTGTGGCAATTAATCCGTGGTGTTAGATTTCTCAATTCAGTTTGGAATCTAGTTATCCCTGGTATTAAAGATATTATTTGTTAGAAAATGTATGCGTACTTAAATAAATCTTACTTGTTTTGAGTAAGCCTTCATAATCTGGTGCCAAGTTAGCAAATCCTATGGAATACACATACTTTGGTATACTAGCCCCTATAAATCTGTTGTGTTCTATACTCAGACGTGGGTCTTTTGGATTTATGTTATGGCCAAGTCTAAGCAGGTTGGGTGGAGATCAACATTTAAAGGTGTGTTTGCATTCTCAAACCAAAAACATTTTTCATTGTCAGATTTCCTTTCCTATATTCCTATTATGTTTTTTACATGAAAATAAATTCATATTTTGGCAATAAGCTTTTCTTTCATCATTTGTCATGGTTTTTGCAATTGAAGAAGACACAAAAAACCAAAAGTACATTGAAAAAAACCTACCTCCCACAAAAATTTCATTCCCCAATATAGTTCAGTGGATCCCATCACTTCACATCCGGAAAAAAGTGGCTTCAAGTTTTTTCATTTCCAAACATATTCATTACGGGATCAAGAACTTTTACAAACAGCCACAAAAACACATCTTAACCAATTTTTTCAAGGATTATACAAAACTTAGTATTTTTTTTATCCAAAGCACGCCCTCCTTTTTTTTTCCCGTGGGGTTGTGTGATGGGTTTGTGCATGCATGTGTGGGTGTAGGGCTGTTCAGCAGTGGAATCAGGGGGCCACTGCTACCGCCCCCGCCCCTTCCAAGACCAAAAATCGCTCCATTGTGGGGGCGGTAAGCGGTTACCGCCTACCTATCCGAGGGAGAGAGAGCTGCAGATCAGGGACCAAGGATTTGGGAAGGGGGAGGGGGAAGACAAAACGAAAATGGTTTGTTTTGTTTTGGGAGGAACCATTTTCGTTTTTGGGACAAAACCAAAATGAAAACAAATTTTGTTTTGACTTTTGGGTTTTGCTCTTCAAAAGAAAAATGAAAACGAGGAGGAGCAGGGCAGTCCCGATTTGAGCCCCACTCCTGCCTCCAGCCTACCTATTTTTTTTTTTCTTTTTCTTTTTTGGTGGTCTGGCGATTCCACCACCACCGCTTGGATCACTGCCTTCCAGCGAAAGGCAGCACCGACCCTGTAACCGCTGGGAGGCAGTTACAGCTGACCGGTACCAGTGGCGGTACTGGAGGCAGTTGCTGGTGGTTTTGAACAGCCCCATGTGGGCATGCTGTTTGTAGCCATAAGCAGTAATGATGTTGATGAAAAATGATAGATATTACTGCAATCACCATCGTGAGGGTTAATCTCTGTTACATGTCACACAACGTACTATTTTCTCTTTGATGATTATGCCTCATGAGAAGTCTTGTCTCAGGAAATTGCAGACCCGCCAAGTTCGGGTATAGAAGAGTATGTGTGGTCTAGTCACAAACCTTGGGTGCCTAGGCTGCTTCTAAGCATGCATGTAAGAATGGGAGACAAATCATGCGAAATGAAGGTAGTAGAATTTGAAGAATACGTGCATCTTGCTCAACGCCTCAGGAAGCGCTTCCCACAACTTAACAGTGTCTGGCTTTCTACAGAAATGCAGGTAAATTATTCTTCGTCTTTCGTTTCCCCTTATCATAATTTTTCGGAAGTAAACTGATAGTTCAAGCTTTATGCTTGACATAATCACTTGTGTAATCTAAATCCAGGAAGTCATTGATAAGTCAAAAAGCTATTCTGACTGGAATTTTTACCACACAAATGTGACACGCCAAGAGGGAAACATGTCTATGGCGAATTACGAAGCGAGTCTCGGTAGAGAGATTAGCACAAACAATGCTCTTGTCAATTTCTTGTTGGCAGCGGAAGCCGACTTTTTCATTGGAGCATTGGGTTCCACTTGGTGCTTCCTTATAGATGGAATGAGGAACACTGGGGGAAAAGTAATGGCTGGATACTTAAGTGTGAACAAAGACAGATTCTGGTAGAGATTTTTACCACTTTTTTTGCTTCCTGCATTCAGTTAGTATTAGTTTTCCCATAATGATGCAGGTTTTGTAATATACCAGGCCGAGAACTAGGAACACAATAACGTTGTATATTGCAGAAATTATACAAGAATACTGAAAATTACAGAAATCATAATAAACTGCCATAATCGTAAATACACCTTCTGTTATTGTGCAATAGATTCATGTATGGTTCAAATGAAGTTTTACATGTTTCAATTTCTGGTCCTTTCCGTCAGTGGGTGTGAAACAATTCTCGACAATAATAGAAGCTAGGGTTTTTGTTATTATATGTTGGAGTGCAAGGAGGATTTAGTCTTAAACAAACAAAGTTCTATGGTTGGAAAAAATTTCGTCGTCCTTGCATTACTGCAGCTCAATTTTGCTGCAGGATAAAGATCCGATTTGGAGAGTGTCTGTTGGTCGACCCAAATGACTAACGGATGACCAAGTGCTTACCATCGAGCCTTACTTTTGTCTCTTAGCTTAGCTTCAGTGATCGCGTAGCAATGACACATCAAATGAATCCTACAATAGATTTCATATTGTCCGGCAATGTATACAGATAGCATTGAACTAAATTAGAGAAGATGTTAATCTATCGCTGCATTAACAGTTGAAAAACATAGTTTCAGTGAAATAAAAGCTATAACAACCAATACGCAATTATCAATCTTTCTCCTGAAGATGGAAGAATGATCTTCTTTCACAAGAAAGCTAAGTGGACTGAGAAAAAGCTATTACAACCAACACGCAATTATCAATCTTTCTCCTGAAGATGGAAGAATGATCTTCTTCCCCAACAAACTTAAGTGAGCTGAAAAGAATAGTTCTTAATCTGCACTAGAATGAGAGAGAGAGAGAGAATACCAATCGCCAAATTAAAAAGAAAAAAGAAAAATACAAAGAAGTGAGATTGTTAATCGAATTAGATACAAGATTGGACGTCCAGGAAAAATTAGAATGAAAACGTGCTATCAGTAAACGAGAAGACTCTGCTCCTCTGTAAATCTCACTTGACATAACAATACAACAACTGATGATGACGATGAAGATGACGCCTTCTTAACGAACAACAAATTGATCGCCAACAACCACCCACCGACTCAATTATGCAAGGGGGAAAATGAAGGTCAGTTGCCAATGGGAATTAAAAGGTGCCAATGGGAGTTAAACCTTTTCACTCCCTCTTCCTCGTAATGGACCTAAAAGCAAGCAACTATGAAAGAGATGTCAATTTAATTATTCTTCACCTTCCTCATTGACCTGATGTACCCCATCCCCACCTCTTGCCGCTGCCTGTTTCCTATGTTTCTTGCTCTTGGCTTTCTTTGCCTTCAACCTGCGTTTTTTCTCATTTGCATCGACCCAGGTGTAATCAGATGGTATGTGGAAAGGATCAACCTCATCCTTATACCGGTGACTGTCGCTGTCACTAGATTGCCCACCATGACTCCCTCTCATCCACGAAATCCACGATGTGGATCCCTCTGATTCCTTGGACTTGGCATCCTGGAAATGTGCTGGGCTGGAGAGAGGGGTTGAAAACTCCTCTGATGGCTGAAGTTCCTCAAATTTTGTGAAAGTAACGAGAACTCTAATAGTTGGGACAATTGGGATTGCAAGCTGCAGAAAGAGGATTTGATTTTAGAATGATGTCCAAAAGCAGAAGCTAGAATGCAAACTTGTCTAGTCATATGATTATCACAAACTTCTCTTTTGAACTTGAACAATGAATAATTGGGATTGAGAGAGGGTGCTTTCATCGTCACACCTGATCTACGAAGGAACCTGGGTTCCTATTCCCACACTTGAAGTTATTAACCAAGCTATGAGCAGACATATTATAGAACACAGCGTAAGGCACTATAAAAGCTTATTATCTAAAAGTGTGTGCCTGTGATGTCATCCCAAATCGCAAAAACATTACTAGAGTCATGTATATGAGGCAAAGTTAACACCAATCGTACTAAACAAGTAATCTGGATCCATCTTACCTAAGTTTCCTCGCGAGGAGAAAAGTACAGACAAATAGAAAATGTACGGCAGTTTTGATAGGAAAAGATAAATACTTTGGATGCTAAAAGAGCCCTTAAACCCATAGACATCCTCCTACGGGAATAGGGTGCAATAGTTGTACATCCCACGTCAGACTGACCCCTTATAGCGAAATATTTCAAATTTTGAACCATTTCTCTCAACCCCCCAAAAAGAAAAAGAAAGTAAAAATAATGATAAAAACAGGAAACATGTTGGCGGTTATATATGCTTCCGAGCCATCATCACCATGTGGATAGTCAAACTAATAATGCTGTCACACCTAGTAGTCACGATCAAAATAATTCCCAGAAGGTAACTGGAAGCAGTTAGGATCATAAGGAAGGTTTTCTAAACTATAGTAACTGACTACAAAAACAGCCAGCATAACCAGGAAAAAAGAGGGGAAAAAATTGCCTGGAAATAATTTGGAAGCAGACCGAGCATAATTTTTACTAAGTTTAAAAAATCATCATTTATGAATATTGCTATTGGTAGATTATACATGTCCCATGTGGGTCTTGAATCCAATACCTTGCCCCATAAGAGAGGAATAAGTGTCACTGATCCAGAGGTCATTGGCATAAATGATTGGAGTTTTCGAACATCCAATAGTCATGCAACCAGAAAATGTTAGCAAGATTAACTGCCAAAGCAGCTTTTGTTAATTGACTTAATCGCCATTATGTAGAGTACCTTCAGAGAGCTCATTACAGGAAGTAAAAACTGAAGAAGGATTCACACAAAATCCTATAAGATGGTTATACATACACTTTGCAAATCAATAAAACGGTATTAGTCTCAGGCCTAGGTACCTAATACTTGCTTTTATCATACAAATTGGGGATTTTTTCCTATTGTTTTCATCTTTTTCTTGTCCATGAAGTGTGCGTGTGAGAGGAGTGATATTGAAGGGTTGAAAGTGCAAGGGAGGATGTTCATGAGATAGGACTGGACACACATCATCTAGGATATCTCAGGCGTCTAAATCCCACTTGACTATTTTAAAACCAGTTCTACTATAGTTGCCAAGCAATAGCAGCCCAACAATAACTTAAATCAATGAAGAGTAGTGCAAAGCCATAAAGCAATAAAAAATAAACACAAAGCTACATCAAAATCTATAATTAGGTTGTAGTCAGCTCAAGCCCTCAAACCCATCACTGGTATTGTCCTTTAAACATCCTCTGTAAAACTCTTGGTGAACAAATGAATAGAAAACAGCAAATAACAAGGTGAAATGTTCCTATTGCATTAAATATGCCACACTCATTCCTGTGAATAGCAATAAATATGCCACACTCATTCCTGTGAATAGCAATAAATATGCCATAAGTTTTTCCCTAGTAACATGAATGCTCATAGTTTTAATGCCCAATCCGTGAAAAGAAACTAGCGCATTCATGCCAAAGAGGCAAACACCTGGAATTCTACTTTTAGATAACTCTTGAGTCCTTTATATCCTCATCTTTTGTTCATTCTGATTAAAAATTAAAAATTCGTTTACTGATTTCTCAAATGCTGGAACCAGAATCTGTGGATCCTTCTGTAAGAAACCTTCACCAACATGTATAACAAAATGAAATTTCATATTATACAGCAATAGTCAACAAGAAGCTTACTTTGATAAACTCTATAACACCCCAAGTCTGCATTAAATAGGAAAGGAGAAGAATTGAGAATAAAAGCTCCAGATTGATTCATTACTAGGTGGAACTAGCCCTTGAAATAACTTTAAGGAGCTTCAAAAGAAACGTTGACTAGTCCTTTCGAGCACTTCCTTTAGGAGTTATAAACCATAACAAAGCGAATTTGGTAACAATAATGAAGAGAAATTATAACATCCCGAGTCCAATGTGAAACGAAAGAAGAAAATTAACTATAAAGGAATGGTATGAGTGTCAAACCTTGTATTAGATGCTTTCTAGGTGGAACTTATATGGTGTTTGCCAACTTTATGGGATTTGGTAAAAAAGTAAATAAAGAGACGATTTGAATAAATTTGTTATGTGTATTGTCATAGAAAGAGATAATTTGATAGAGAGAGAGATTATTTTATAGTTATTTATTATTATAATAACTCTAAGGAGTTTCAAACGCAACCTTAATATAATAGGTCATTTTGAAATATAATGCAGTAATTCAAAGTCCCTTGGGAAATTACACACTTCGAGCTAGATTCACCAAATTGTAATTTACCTTTAAATCTTAGTTGAGAACACAATAATCATGTATTTTCTCCAAAAAAAAATTTTCCAATTTCTCCTAAAACAGGGCTCTTATGGGACAGTTAACACTATTTCAATTACAAAATACTGCAAACAGAGGTCCTTTTTTCCCATTTCAATGCCTACCTGACATGTGCTTTAGCTTCACTCTGGTGACACATGATAACACGGTCATATTCAAAAGCACACATCACAAGAGATGTTAGAAGCGATCACATTTATAGACGAAATGGACAATTTTCAGCAAACTACAACATGATGATTTGGCCGAAGAGGAAAATCAGTCAGAAGTTCCTATTTCCAGTTGCGCATATTAAGGGTTCCACTTTTTTTTACTAAGGTAATAGGTAATTGAAAATGTCCTAAAGGGGGGGGGGGGGGCACAACCCTAGTATACAGAAAGTATCCAAGAGAAATACAAAAAGAGAAACAAAAGGAAGGTGGGAGAGAAAAGGGGGGGAATTCAGTTGCAAAATCTATTTACGAAGATTAACAAGTCCAATATGAGGTAAAGGTGAGGCAATCAGTAGCAATTATGCTGGCCAAAAGCGACCAAAAAAAAAAACAGTTTCAAACTAAGCACTAATAATCTATGATCCTCAAAAGTGTGGGCACTCCCATCTCACTATACTACCTCATTGGACACCAAGTACCACCCCTCCAAATCGTAATACCCCTATGCTTATGGAATTCCCAATGTTATGTTTTAAGTTATGTTAGACAAATAAGATGCTAGTAAGAATCAAAGGTTTACAAGAATAAGATCGAACTCCAAATTGATCTGGAATTTTTAAGAATGAAATAAGAACTCTAGGGCCATTTCAGCAGTTCTGAGTGTCAAAGGGGCATAAGTTTTACCATTTTGCATGACAATATTATACCTATTGTGGAGAAACAGTGAGGAGGGACAGCTAACTGTTTCTCAATGGAACTTATTCCAATCCCTAGAACAAATCTCTTCCACCTCCCCTCCCCTCACCCCAAATGAACAAAGAAAAGAGGGAAAAGAATTCAACAATACAGCAACCAAAAGACTTCGATCTCATCTGCCTTAGCTTTTCTTCTCGAATACAATAACAGAGGCTTTTCCCACTTCGTAATCATCCCAATAAAGTGGAAAAAAAATGGACAAAGGCAAAGACAGTTCATGAAGTAGACTAATCATAATCAACACAGAAAGTGGAAATCAGCAGATATCAATACTTATAATGCAAAACCCACCTAACTGAGTGAAAAAAAAAAAGTTTGGTAAAGCTGGTGTATCAGCAATAACAAAAGAAAATGAGGGTATATCTCAAATTACCTTGACAGGAAAGGTCCCATGTGGAAGTTTAGTTGTCAAAAGTTCCCTGAGTCTCCTAACAGCCTTGACCTTATTGGCCAAGATATCAAGTAGAGGCAGGAGCTCATCTGTTTTCAGAGGGAAATCTGGTGTCAACCACAAAACAGGTCTCAAACCCTTTTTATATTCACTCTCATGCTTAGTTTCACCAGTGACACCTTTCTTCTTTTTCTTCTTACTGCTTTTATCCTTTCCCTTCTTAGCATCTCCTATATCCTCCTTAGGAAACTCAGCTGAGGATTTCTGATGATCCACTGGTTTCTGGTTTCCACCTTCTGGGGCCAACTTAGAGAACTTCTTCAAAATCTTTGTATCTTCAGGATCATCACCATTATTCTTTGAAGTTTTCTTGTTCCAACCAAACCAACTTTTTTTCTCCTTAGCACCATTGGATTCACAATTGTCATTGGAACCTAATGAAGCATTTTCGTGGTATTCCACAACCCCATGTTCCTCATCCTCACCAAAACCATCTGAGTTCCCCATACGAAGTGCAGAATCCAGTTGCATCCTTTCCTCAGCTGTCAAAACATCATCATAGTCATCATTGTTTTCAGCATTTACCATCCTTTCTTCATCGTCCACGGCAAACAGTTCCTCATCTGTCATAGCACCAGGAACCCGCCTGGACTTCACGCTCACCATCACATGAAGCATATCATAAACTTTCGCCTTCCAATTACCAACCATCTCAGTCCTCTCCTGTCGCCTCCAATTCAAATGAGGGATAAGCTCAGCCTGCGTAACATCAATGCCTGGCCTATACATATTTGTCTGAGACATCAATGCCACTTCATGGGCAACTTCTGCTTCTGTTGGTTGGGCACCAGCTCCTTCCAAAGCATTAGTAATTTCCTTCTCTTTATGGGAAAGAACAATCAAAGAACCAGGTGACAAAGTCACATTGCCATCCTCTGAGGAGTACCCTTCTCCAAGAAACAAAAATGTTTGATCAGACCTTTGAATCTTAAATCCATCAAAACCAGCAAGGGTCATATCAGCTCGAAGATTAGAACCACGCTTCCAAATGCGATAGGTATCTGATGGGGCAATGCGGCCAATAAATGGAATGACCGAGCTCTCAAAATGGAAAGTTATCTCCATGTAAAAATCACGAATACGGGCCATTGAGGCAACAATACGTGGCAGCCTACGACACCATTTTGCCCAAGCAAGAGGCTGGTAATGCCTTGCAATAATCATTGCAATTGACTCCTCTCTAGTGCACACCGCCTCTTGGAGAGCGCTCCAACCGTTCTCATTCTGGAGACTCCAGTCCGCACCTGCTGCCATCAAAATCTCTGCAGAGATGGGGTCCCGGAGTCGCACAGCAAGATGCAAAGGAGTCTCACGACCAGGAACATCACGGCGATCGATGACAGCTGAGACAGCATCAGCCTGGAGCTCAGCCGCCAGAGACTCCCCTTCTGTATTAACCTGCCCGGACTTGGCAAGCAGAGGAAGGGTCGAGATAATGCGCCTCAAGGCAGCATAGTCTCGGCACACCACCGCTAAATGTGCTGGGCTATGGGTGTACTTTGAAAAATCTTCCATTGGTTCTCTTTCTGCCTTCTCTCCGTCTTTCTAATTCTACCTAAACAGTTCGTTCCATTTATTCTGAGACCCAAGCGATAGAGCTAAATTTCAAAGAGAACCAGACAAAAGTTGTATTCATTCAAGAGGTAGGTTAGGGTCGAAAATGGAAAATCCAACAGAATCAGGGTTTTTCACTGTCGTAGCCCACGTTTACCTCAAATTTTGATTATGTTTCTGAAGATTCCTCAAATGGAGAACCACTCATAGAAAAACAAAATCCAAAATCTTGGCCCGAGTTCGATCATCACGGCGAAATCTAAGTGCACAGTTTTTGCCTTGTGCTCAATCCCAGTAAAGTTGTCACAGAACTCAAATCTGTACAAGAGCCAAGAAAACTACAAATGAGAACTAAGCTCAAATCAGAAGGAAAACCAACCTTCAAATCTAAAGAAAGATTGGCAGTGATTTTCTTGACCAAACGAAAACAATCTTTCTCCCTTGCTCTCCTTTTGTATATGTTGGTTACTAGGGGAAAGTAGCAAGAAACGAAAGCAACTTGAATTCTGGACCAGATATTGTTCAAAGAAAATGTGCACTTTCCACTTTACCGAGCCTAAAAGGAGCTACAATCTTTCAATAATCAAAGCAACAAAAGCCAGGATCCAAAGTTTCAGTTTCTTTTCTTCCTCCATTTTCGCAACGACAAAACAGACAACTACTTTAATTCATTTTGAAGAGGAAAAAGATTGAATTAAAAAACACGCAGAGCAGGAAATCAAGAAAGCACCTGAGAAAGCACCGCGTGAGAGACAACGAACTTTGAGACCGATCGGTTACAGTGAAGTCTGCTCCAGCTCCAAATTTTGAGCTAGGCTAGAGAGAGAGAGATAGAGAGGGAGAGGGGGAGTAAATCGTACGGTTGGTGTAGGATTTGAGAGATGGGATCTAACGGTCAGGATCAGCTCTACTATCTCTTTCTCTCCCTGAATACTGTACGAACTTCCGACCATTAATTGCTGACAACACAGCTCAACGTACGTATCGTCACTCGGTCTTGAACTCGTTCCCCCAACTCAGATCTCTCTCTCCTCTCTGGTTCCGCTCCTCTGTCGTCTCTCTGTATTTTCAGGTCGAGTCTCGTCACTTTTGCTTTCCAGATGCCAATTTAGAGCATGAACAACTAAATACCCTCAATTTTCTGGAATATTACCGGTTAAAAAAGAAAACCCATCGGCCATCGCAGCTGCTATGTCACCAGAAGTTTAAAAAGAAACTAAAAAAATAATGGAAATAAGGCGTCACCGTTTTGTTTATTCAAAAAATCTACATCTGAATTTTGTCAAGGGTGGTTGAGTGTAACGGCAACTCTCTCCCCTTTTTTTAACCACTGTCGAATCTAACTGCTTCTCTGCTGTAAACAGTCGCCGCATCAAGTTCGCGGCATTAAGATGATTGTATATAGCAAAAAGTCTCTCCTTTTTTTTTTTCTTTACCTTTTTTTTTTTTTTTTTTTTGGTGCCTTTTCTTTTTCTAATCTTTCAACCAATCGTTTCAATTTTACTTAATTTTTTTAAATAATAGAAAAACTCATGCATGCACGAGACCTGTGTCCCATCGAAGACGGACTTTGGAATAGATATAGAGCGCACAACAATTAAAAGAGAGTGCACATAAAATTTTTGAGCATGCAGAGAGGCCTTTCACTACACATATCATTTAAATTGCGTAGAAAAGTTATAGAAGATTGAACTTGAACTTGCCCACTAAAAAGTAGTATTCCAAACTAATTTGTCCAAACGGGAGGCTAATTTTACCTAAGTTAACTTTTGGAAGATTATGATTAATTAGGCATTGGTTAGTCTCAGCAACATATCTTTGTGATTAGATTATTTTGGTTACTAGGTACTTTTTTGTAATAAAGCTTTGGATCTGACCAATTTTATCAATGGCTTGAATACATCTCCAAAGCCCCATATTGATAGGTATGCCTTTGAGACTGATAGAAATGCTTCAATGACCTCTTTGGAAAAAGAATAGTATGAGGGTTACTAACTATGTAGCCTATTGATTGTGAACATTGGGTGTGATGGTTTAAGTGTCCTTTTTTATGGATAAAACAAATCAGAGCATCTTTTGGCTCAATTTAGCATAAAATTCACTAAGTATGTTATTGTCTCATTGAATTCAATTATAATGAATTATAAAGATTAAAGTGAAAACTTCACTAAGAAATGACTTGATAGTAAGCAACTAGGATTCTGTCCCTTGTATTTAAGAAAGTTATCAATGTTTGTTTAATGGTCTTTGAAAAGGTATTTTTATTTCAAAAAAGGTTTTTTTTTTCTTTTGATCATTGATCTCAATATGTGAAAAAAAAATTAACGAAAATTCAGAAAATCTCATCTTACATGACTGTTCTTTCTAAACATATTTTTTTACCCTCACATTTTCCAACATAATAAATTTCAAAAACTCTTATCTTTCTAAACATCTCTTCTATAAGTCTCATCATTCTCACAAACACCTAAAAAAAATATATTCAAAAAATAAATAAAAGGAGAGAAAATCACGATCCAAACATAACCTATAAGCTTTTGCAAGGAAGTTGGACTTCGGAGGATGCTAAATGGGTTTTCAAGCCCCAATATACCCAAAGAGACAATTAGGAAAGAAAACAAAAATCAGGGATGTTGTTCCTCCTTCTGAGAGTCCTCCACCTTCTAAGTTCTAATAGGGTTTTTTGTATGAAGATTGAAGGGCCATTAGGCCCACCACCAACGGTGTACCAGCTGCTATCTGGGTTTATTAAAAAAGGGCGTACAAAGAGAGAGAGAATCACTGACCTATCAGTAGCCAACATAGCCCCCCCACGTGATATGCAGTCGGTGTATCCTTTAGCGAATTTGAATATTCCCCTTCCCAGCTCAAAAAAATAAAATAAAAAAATAAAAAAATAATATATATATATATATATATATTCCCCTTCCTTAGCACGAGGCTTTCGACTTGTGGGCTGCTATCAACAGTAACTCTGTTGATATATATTTATGTTTTCTTACTATTACTCAGGGGTGTGCAAATATACCGCGGGACCGGAATTTCGGTCTCGGTTTTGGCATCCGCCTCCGATTACCAGTTCTCACCGCGAACTGGTATCGGAATCGGTATGTATATTTAGAAATATGGCAATATCGATAATGGAACCGGAAAATACCGTCAGTTCAAGCAGAATTCCGGTTTCACAAATTTTTTCTTTTTTAAATCTATAATTTCAAAAAAAAAATTAAAACCATATAGGGTTTCTTCTCTTCCCCCTCCCTCCCCGCACCTCTCATTTTCGTTCTCCTCTCACTCTCTTTTTCTCATTCTCTCTCACAGGCTCCTTTCTCTCACGATCTCTCTGTGACGCTCAAGAGTGATGCTCTTGCATTAACCTCAGCACCACCTCAGGTCTTCAAGCACATGCCCATTGCCCAAGCTCATCAGTCATCAACGCATTGTTGCTGTTTCCCATTTATGAGTTTTTTTTTTTTATCTTTTCCTCCATGAAGAATATGGGTTATATTCAACTCTTGTATAAAAAATTGTCACATCTCATACCTGTACTTACTTCTTAGGCTCATCTATAGAGATAACATGCATACAGGTAGAGATTACGACACGAATTATTCCTAGAAGGCATCAACTGATTGACCTCAAAAAATTTGGCGGAAGTTTTATTTGAAAATACTGTTGTGATATTAGGAATTAGGAAGATGCATTAAAAATAGATAACGCAATTCAAGAAAAATAAGGTAAATCGACTTGTGTTAAATGGTTTGGAAAAGTTTAGTTATTTAAAAACTATTAGTATAAATAGAAGAGCAACAATATAAAAATGAGAAGTAAGAACTAAGAGAAGAAAGAAACTCGAACAGTAAATACAAGTTTTTCATTATTGAACATTGTTTTTCAAAAACACGTCCTTCAAGAGGACTACAAAAAGGGCTAAATAAGTACAAAAGTGAAAGCTTTTTGAAACTTGTCATTCTAATACAACAATATTTTAAAGAAATCTACACCAAAAAATAAAGAAAACAAAATATACTGCAT
>CM025855.1:35377965-35684814 GCA_003952965.2 Morella rubra
GACACTGAAGGGAGTAATTTGTTGGATAGATCAATAAAAATACACTTCCAAAACATGAGAACACCTAGCCCAGAATGGTGGTTTTCACTCCTTCATGTGGGCCATAAATTAGTAGACAACTAGAATAATTTGTCACAGACCCAAGAAAGGTATTCAAATTGCAATGCTTAGACAATACCTAAATAGGGAAGATCTCTCTCTTGTCCCTCCAACGGGAATGTCCTTTTGCTGGTTGGAGATTAACTCAAATAAACGCATCTGCAATTTAATTTTTCCCAAGTGTTATATAGTAGCTTTATAAGACAACTTTCACATTCTTGTATACCCATCAAATAGTTTGCGGACCAAATGTAAGTTCAAGCCACTTGGTTGTGTTTAAAAGTAAAACTTCAAGGCACTTGATTGTGCTTAAAAAGACAGGGCGCACAAATACACACAGAAGACCAAATGATGTTATTTATTTGCGCAGGCAGAAAAGAAAATTCTCAGCCAAATAGACTAATTGGGATCATTGAAAAGAAGACTCACCTGAAATTTTTTCCAAAACTGGTGCAATTAGGAACCAACAGGACAAGGCACTTTGTGATCATATGAGCCATAACAGATCCAAGGCATACTTTTCTTTTTCATGTACTCTAAAACGGAAGTCTGCACTTTCTACTTCTTTCTGAACAATCCTGCTATATTTGATCAGTACAAAACCGAGAATCCAGGGTTATGTCACACTAGCTGTACAATCATCTCTTGAAAAGCTGAGAGACTTTGGGGTTTCACTTCCCCTGAGTACTCTGTTATAAATAACCTTAAAAGACTGTGACCCATATGGTCGACTGAGCAAACTAATTGGCATTCTAAGAGTCTGCTTTCGGTTTCTTCTCCCCCTGATCAAGATACTGAAAGTTTTCTCACCATCAATCTTCCTTTCACCACAATCTTCAGCAGTTTCATTTGTGCTATTGTCCTCACTCGAAACGCTCCGAGCATTTTCAACCATAAGATTTGGAGGACCATTTTCCTTCACGCTTTCCAACCTGATTTCTGCTAATTCATCTGTATTATGTATCTCCTCTGATGCTAGAAGATTCACCTCTTTCCCAGGTTCCCCCACATTTTCAATTTCCACTGGGAGAATTGAAGCTAAACTTGGGCTGCCAGAATCATCAGGCTGCATTTTTGTCTCCAATTGAGGAGCAGAAATTGGCTCAACAACAGGTGGTGGGACAGAGAATACTGGATGGCAGCCAGGCCAAATCGGAATAAACTCTGATACATTCGGGTTCACATTACACTGCCAATTGAAATGATTGGGATGGAAGGCACTGGTTGTCACAGGAAATGTGCTAGTTGGTACTGCTTGGGTTTGAGAATAAGGAGGGTACATAAAGGGCAATGGCTGCATCATGTTTGGAGTTGGCGGAGGTGATGGGTAGGGGTGGTGAGGGGAGGTGCAGATTGGATTAACTGTGGGCAGGACAGTAGCAGGCCCAGGATGAACATTCATGTTTACTTGCCAAGGCGCAAGAGCTGGGACTGCACCAGGGCCAGAAGGAAGAGTAATATTCACGGCAACTGGTGTAGGATGCACAATGACTGGTGATGGATTAAATGGAGTGGCTGATGCGGACAACTTCTTATTGGGATGTCCCCGAGGATCACTTGAATTCAGAATCAAGGTTTTGTCCTTTGGATTCTCAACTACTTGCAAGACGGAGTTTGAATTTTGTTGGGTTTCAGGGCCGCTAGATGAATCCTTTCCAATCACTTGCCCATTTGGAGAGTCACCACAGTTTGGGATGCCATCAGTCAATATGCTAGCCTCTACCACCTCTTGAGCCTCAACACTACCAGATTCAAGTCCTTCCACACTTTCAGATTCTACCAATGATGGGTTATCTTCCATTGAGTTAAGTAACTGAGAAGACGCCTCTACCACCTCTTGAGCCTCAACACTACCAGATTCAAGTCCTTCCACACTTTCGGATTCTACCAACGATGGGTTGTCTTCCGTTGAGTCAAGTAACTGAGGGTCTTCTTTCTTCTCAACATTTCCTACTTCCTCTTCTAAAGTATCTGTAGAATTCACCTGCGGATCCTTATTCTTCTCTTCAAATGTATTTTCTACCCCTGAGCTAATAAGTTCATCGGGTCCTTTTACTTCATTCATTCCTTCCTCGTGTTTTCCAAGGTCAAGGTCCCGTTTATCTGGGAAATCAATTTGGGGCACCCAGACCTGCAATTTAGCTATGGTACCAGGTGGTGCCAATGCTACTTCCTTGTATGAGGGAGATTTTCCAAGACTGACAATTGAATTTTTCAATGCACTAACATCATTTGGCGCAGAAGTTGGACGAGGCAACGGAGAACTGATTAGCTCACCAGTACTTCTCGAGGTCTCGGTTGTATTAGTTTTAGTTGTTGAAGGTATCGATTTGACCCGATATGTCACTGCTTTGACTATTCTCCGTCCAAATTTGGTAGCTTGGGCAGGGTTCATTGTTTGGTGATCTGTAAAACTCCCGTGAGAAATCATCCTTTTCTTTAGTACATAAAACTTAGCATTCTTTTGAGTATTCTTGACTGGAGGATACTCCATGTCGGTCTCCACATTCTTTTTCTGATAACTATAGACTCTACCAATTGTTGCACGGCGCTGCTTCAGTCGCCGACCATATGAGCCAGCTGATCTTGGCCTTTGAACTGGTTGCCATCCATCTTCTCCTTCCGCATGTGTTTCGTGGAACATTTCATGGGAAACATTTTGATTTTCCTCAACAGTCTTTTCCATAACAGACTTATGGGATTCAGCAGGTACAAAGCTAATCTGTTGTTTAGCATCTGCACTACCTTCCATTTGAGGTATAGGCGTCTCTTCGTCTGAAGCCTCTTTTGGGGTTTCTTCTGGGGACTCATAGGAACCTCCAAGGCTTATATTCTGGTCGGATTTTTCTTTCACCTGCAAAAGAAAATGGAAATTGTGTGATCACGTTCCCCATAGGTGTGTACAGTGGCATATATACATATATACACAAGAGACATTGCTTGTTTGCGGTCATTAATCCAAATGCCTCTGACATGCGGGTGGAGGATTCCAATAAGGTAAGCTGGTCTGCGTGTAAAATTTACCCCTAAGTGAATGAGCCATCATGGCTTCTCTCTTTCTTAATATGGCAAACTTCATATACGATTCATGTCCTTTTGACTGAAATTTCATATCCTTAAACATTCATGTTCTTATGACTCAGTCCTTAAACACCTAATGAAACATTCATGTCCTTAAAGATAAAACATTCACACCCTTATGAGTCAAGTCAAAAGAGCAAATTTCATATATGATTGAAAGACGAGAATATCTCATTGTGGAGGAAATGCTATCCAATAAAATTTAGAACAGTTCATTGTCTTGTACAGTGTAGAAGGGAACCATTTATTTCAGGCTTCTGATCACTAATTAACTGCTATGGGTTTGGGCAAATGCCAAGGATCAGCAAGATAACTTATGGACAGCTCCAATATTGCAGTTTGGTAAATTTCATAACCAGTCCTCATAGATTCTCTACTTACCTCTGACCCAGGTCTTAAACATTCAGAAAAAGGCCACCAACAGCACAACAAGCAACCAATTCCTAAAAAGGCCGCAGACTATCAAGAGCAGCTGTTGGACAGTTATTTAGGCAGAGTCATAGTGATTAAAACAGTTTTTAAATTAATTCCAGCTCTTATTGGCTCGACGATGGGTCAAGATTGTTTTGACCAACTATGATGTAATCATGATCTAAACTCCATACCTTGGTAATATAACTTCTCCTCTTTACCGATCCATTTCTCCCTTTGGCATCATCACTTGGACTGATGTAGTCGAGCAAATCTGACACACTGCCAGGTTTAGAAAACATCTCACTTGGTAAGAATGACATGTGTCTTTATAAGAAACAAAAAGCATCATATGCTCTGCCTCTAGCAGACTGCAGTCTAGTGCATCGGCATAATGAGACAAATCAACAGGGTTCTCTGGTGAAATATCCAGATGCTATCATCTTATCTTGGCCAGATTATTTTATCTTACATCTGCATCTCAATGGTCTTATGATGCATGGAAAAGACCCAAAGAGCTCTGTACAGAGGACAATTACAATCAAATTATACTTGAAAGACTTGGCTAAGAAAAAAAAGTTCACTCTGGAATATATGTGATTGAATGATAAATAGGAAACAATTGACTTGTATACAATAGTCATTGCAAAGCAATATCATGAAGCTGGGCACCTCATCCAACAACATTACCATGTCTATATTTCCAAAGCTAAATCTTGAAACAGATGTTCCATTTTCACTACCTATTGGGATTAAGAAAGAAACAGATAATAGCTTTGCATCCCGACAGGTTGATTACCCAAATAAGTAGCAGAGGGAACTGCATGCACAAAATAAAAGCATTGGTGCACAAAAATCCATGTTATCAAAAAAAATAGCAGTGCATCTCAAACGAATGATTAGCAAATGGAGTAGCACCAGAAACTGAAATGCAGGAAGAGTTAACAACAATTACAATAAGGTCCAAATTATCAAGAACAGTGCTAACTTACCTAAGGTGGCCCTTGCTGGCTATGGATGCATCTGGCTTTCGAGTACCATTTCGAGCTGCTTCTTGCTGTTCAAAAGCCTTGGACTCAAAGTACTCCAGCCAAGCAGCAGCATCCTGCATCATTTTATCACAGACTGCAAGTTAAATATGGACACAAAAAGTTGAAAGGAACTTAAACAAACTATTAACACATTCTTTTAAGGACAAAAGTAAGAGATTCACTATAGAGGGTTCTTGTAACAACAGTTGCATCTTTTATTTGTTATCATCTTTGGCCATGATGTTCTACGTTGATGAGCACCTCCATTACAAAATAGATTCAGTGGCTAAATGCCTACAGAAAGAAGAAAAGTAAAGACGCACAACACCTATTTCTTGAACCTAATAAGATACCTGTGTACGCAGGTCATCTGGGCCCAGCTTTGCACGGAGAATTTGCAAGGTTGTTTGCTCATGCTGCACACTCAAAGGGTATGCTTCCATCAATGAGAGTGCGATTGCAATTGCATGGTAACTTGCTGCTGTCTAGAGCATCAACAGAAAAGGGAATGAATTAGAACAGTACAAAGAAAGAAACAGTAAAAATTGAGGGTAAAATATCCAGTGGTATAGCTAAAAAAATTACTCTGCAATGAGTGAAATGCAATGAAGTTTCAGTAGCCAATTATTTGTTCACAATAAAACCAGCATTTCCAGCAGAAGCAGCCCCTAACAAGCTGCCTACCACCAGACTTCACAGATTACTACTCTATAGCCCATAGGGCTAGTCACTAGCGTCAGATACTACTGCAATTGACAACCGTCTGCATCCATGTCTATCAGTTTCTGTTCTCCCCGTTAAGTAGAAAGATGTTGGGCATGATTTGACCAAGTGATGGTTCTTTAGTGACGAGTGAAAAACAAGCTCCTAAGTAGCTTCTCCTTTCAATGAAGGATGACACTGTAATTAGCTTGGCTTTCAATTAGATGATATAGGGAGGGAGACACCACCAAATGCAATACTGTGTTATTGAGGCGAGGAAACAAGTCTTTTCTATCCCCAAAAGAGAGGCCCCACTGTACTTTTTTACCTCAACAGCACCCAAGGTAGTTCTTTTCATTTCTCCTAAGCAGCCCTCAACGTGCTTTTTTTTTTTTTTTTTCTACGCAACACCTCAATGTACTTGATCGGATGGAGATGTCCCTTTCATGAACAAGACTTTTTATTTCTTTTTTCTTTTCTTTTTTTTGGGTGGGCGCCCTGGGGGGGGAGAACAGAGGCCTCACAACTATGACCAAAACGAAAGTTAGAAAACCAGTGAGCATCTACCAGGTTGCGTAGATAATGATGATAGCAGATTGCATTCATTCTTTTCAATTAGGGTATAGACAAAGGCATTATATTAAATCTATCTAGCAAGACTACCCCATTTTGCCACATTTCAGAATTTCAGGTTGGGTTAAGATATATTTATGAACTTGACTCATCAATTGAGAAAGAAATCTAAGCAAAGCAAAACCTGAATATGGTCTGGGCCGAGTAGCCTCTGGTTACACTTCAGAGCCTTGTGGAGATATCTGAGGGCAACATGTACATTCCCCAGACCTTCCTCCATCATAGCCACATTGATGTATGTCGCAGCAGTGTTGGGATGAGAGGGGCCACATGTGAGATGTAGGAGATACAATGCACGCTTCACATACCTGATCAACAACAAGGCTCAGCCATGCTGACTAAATCCCTTACAAAAATAAATAGCTAATTCCTACCATACGTCTGTATAAACCACCACCAAAGCAAAGAAGAATCCTGTAATTATTACGGTAGTACTATTCGTTGCAGCATAAGAAAAACAACAAGAACATGCATAATATAGCCCATTCACGGTAACCAATCAAAAAAATTGGGCAATATATCAGATCAAAACACTGAAAGACATTAAACATCTTATGAAGATTTGCGTAGGCCTAGACATCAGATATTACACCAGACAAGAACAAAGCATACTTGAGAGCCAGCTCTGTGTGCTGAAGTCTGTAATAGAAAACAGCAAGATCCCCATAGCTCTTCATTGTATCAGGATGATCAAGACCTAGTTCTCTCTCATTGATATCTAGAGCTTTCTGTTGATAAACAGTAGCCTGTGATTGGACAAGATTGTTAAATTAACATTGAGACTACTACCAAATGGAAACATATGTTTCCCGCATTTCAGTTGTATGTAGGACACCAAAGCCTATAGGGCAAATCTGATGTGCATTTTAGGAGGGTGACAATAAACTTATACTAACACAGATATCTCCCAGCAGTAACAAAACAAAAAGGACCAAAACAGACCTGATTGAAATCTCCAGTGTGATACAAAACTACAGCAAGGAGACTGTAAGCCCCTGCTGTCATCCGATGGTAGGGACCACAAACTGCTACCAGCTTCGCAAGAGCCTGCAAACACCACAAAAGTAAAGCAAATAACATACAACAGTACTAATGTAATACTTGCTGACGTGACATATTACAAAAATTCAAGCCATGATCTTGGGAAAGTGATACCTTTGTCCCGTAGGCAACTGCATCTTCAAGTTTTCCCTTATCTAAGGCTGTTTTAGAAGATTCTAGGAGTTGCCTCCCATCTGCTGACGAACAAGCTGCTTGCTGCAAAGAAGCAGACAATGCAGTCGAATGAAAAATCTGGATAGATAAAATCAATTCTGAAACACAAGGAAAAGGAACTTGTTTCTATTGTTCTATGTCTGCTTCGTCACCTTATGAACTGGGACCAAGCTGATGACATCTGATTTCCGGAATGGGTTAGGAGAATCCATATCAAATTCCCTTGGAACCAGCTCAATGCCCACCTAAAATAGAAGAGGCAAGGGGAGAAAAACAAAGTGTCACCAATGTAGTATTCATCTTCCATTGATATCTATAACATCTATCTATCAAGCTCTCCATTTATATGGCACATCCAACAGGCCTAGTCACATACTATTGCTATTCCATCCCCCTGATATTGTCTGAAGCATTGTTAAGATGTCGGGGTGGGAAGGGAGATTCAAGTGCCAATGATCTATTAAATCGATACCACTGTAATCCAGAAGCCCACGATTGTTTGAAACCATTTATAGGAGAGAGAATGCAAAAAATTCAAAGACATAACAAATAGCCTGCCAGCTTTCAAAACTCCAGGATTTACAGTCTTATGCTGTATACCTTTTGACATAAACCCCGTAGGATTGCAAATTTTCTAACGTCACTGTAGTCCAAGCTACTGAGATTCCATTCATATCGCTTCATCAAGAAGACCTCCAGCCACCTCTGCACAAGGGGATGGGCACTGTACAGTGTATTTGATTCCTCATTTTCAGGAGCCCCAAGCATCATATTCAATGCAGCAGCTATTGATACAGCGATTTTCTCTGTGTTGTCAACAACAGCAATCACTGCCTGAAGAATGTGCTTAAATGCTCGCACTATCATCTCATGAATACACAGTGACTGGACATGTGGTAGCTTTTCTGAAAGCTTGACCTGTAGACACAGGAAAAGGCAATTATCTTTCTGAATAAGGAAAAACATGTTCAAGTAGCACTTCGAGCAAAATGTGCTAGTACACCCATTAATGCAGGTATAAGAGCTCAGAACAGTAGATTAGTACTCAGATCTAGATGAGCTATTGTTAATCTGTTTTCACTCATCTGATTGCAAAACATTTTCCTGAAAACTAAATGGATGTCGCACTAAATACAGCAAGCATCATCCAAATGTGAGAGCAAAACTATATATCTACAAAATGGAGATAAATTCCTGTGGATTGGAAACAAATGTAACAGAAAAGGCGCTTACAACATGTCCCAAGGAACGCATTCGAAGACCTCTAGTGTGCATGAAATCTGTTAGAGTCCGGCCATCTACTGGTGATAATTCCAGTGAACCAAAATCTGCTACCTGCATTGGGTGAGGAATAATAAAGACAGAAGCCCTATAACATACTAATATAAGGACTGATAGAAAATAACC
Organism: Morella rubra; assembly: GCA_003952965.2. Taxonomy (NCBI): domain Eukaryota; kingdom Viridiplantae; phylum Streptophyta; class Magnoliopsida; order Fagales; family Myricaceae; genus Morella; species Morella rubra. The sequence goes on from CM025855.1 coordinate 35,386,545, forward strand.
AAACAATATTGAGGAATTACCAGTTTCGGAAGAGCGACTTCAGTGTAATATTTCTGAGACAAGTCAATTAGTTCTGGCAGAGACTGTCAATCACATACTGTAGGTCAGTTCACACCATAGCACAAAAATAAAGGGAATCAGATACCATTGAATTATACCTGCAAGATTTTACCTTGCAATGTAGTCCAGTTTCTGATTCTTTTAGTCGAGCAAAGGCAGCTTCAGACAACGTCCGCTTCATTGCAAGCTCATTCTCTTTCACATTAATTTCAAGTTGATATTCTATAGAAGGCAATATTGAATTTTTAGATTCCCCAAGAATGCCCTCTGCACAGGATCCAGAGTTTTCAGATTGCACTCTCAGATTGCTTCCATCTGATTTTTTCTTCTTGTTCTTCAGGGATCTAAGATTTGTTCCGAGCCCCTCAACCTTCATTTCATTCTTTGCCTTCTCACTAGATGGCTTCTTCTCTTTTTCTGTATTTTTTTTATCTCGCAAATGTTGTATCCAGCAGGCTCCAAGTTCCCATCTCACAACTTGCTCTGATCCTAATTCCTCTTCCTGAAGCTTAACAAGACTTTCTTGCAAGAGTCTCCCCACAGAAGCTCGGGAAGCACTGAGCTCTTCATGCTCCAAAGTTTGCAAATGTGATACTGGTTTATTGTGCTCAGAAGGTGTTGTTTTGTGAAGAAGTAATCTCAAGCTGAAAATGAACAAAGTAGTAATTAGACTCTTCCAACCTTGCAAAATGACGGAAAGAGCCCAACAGCCTAAGGAGAATATGCCTGTGATACTCCGAATCTCCCACATGGAGTGAGAATGAGAGATGAATTCTATAAAGACTAAGTACCACATTGGGAGTTTACTAAGTTGAACTGGGCTTTATAATGATCCGAGGAGATTCAAGAGCAACCTTAACTACTCCTTTTGAAGTTGTTAGAGATAATATCATAATCTTATATATAAGATTATGATATTATCTCTAACAGAAGTCAATGTGACTAATGCTTTTCTTGGGTCATTACAAATGGTATCAGAACGGTCCTAATAACCACCAATGTGGGCTTGGTGGATCTTGATGAGGATGTCAAGGATTTAAAGGGGGCCCTGAATCCCACATGGAGTGGGAAAAAGGAAGGAATGAGAAATGAGTTTTATAAGAGCCAAGTCCTACATTGGGACATTACTAGGTTGAATTAGGTTTTATAATTATTCAATGAGCTTCAAGAACAACCTTAATCAATCCTATTGAAGTCAAATAACAGATATGGGTAGTGCTTTCCTTGCGTCGTTAGACTCGTTACAATACCATCAGGATTAAGGTAGAATATATGGAGTTGATAGCTCTCTACCATCTTTATGCCACAAGCTAGGGATTGCTTTTTTGTGATCTTTTAACAAATTCTTCACTTAAGAGAGAGAGAGAGAATTCATAGATTCTAAACATATTACAATCAAAATAAACCAGTAAGTGAGATGTGCTTAAATGATGTAAGAGTTGATAATAAAGTCAAAGTAACCAAGGAGCTTATTAGCAATCAAAATAAACCACAAAGTAAAATTTGCCCAAGGATGTAGAAGCTAACAATTGATAACTTCAAAGTAACCGGGGGGGCTTATTAGTAGGGACCACTACACACGCAGCATCAACCAATGCGCCCAAAACCCATTTGATGATATTCATTTTGGAAAATTCTAAAGGCTGCAGAAAATCCTTTTCTGATATTTGAAGAATATATCCTTGATAGAAAACATAGGATACAAGATATTTAGCATGCCACTTAAATGCTCTGTGTCATCTATCTATTTAAATAACATCAACCCTTGGAAAGATCATAATTGATATGACGTCCCTCATGATGCAAAAAAGAACAAGTTCGGTAACATGAGTTCTATAATTTCAAAAAGTTAATTTATATTCTACATCTATTATGCAAGGTTGATATGGACTATGCTTGGTATAAATCTACACATTCTCAGTGTAAAGACGTACCTGTTAATATTGAGTGCATTCGCACCTCCTTCAGCCTGATCAAGGAGGTCAACGCTTGGAGATGGATTGAAGGCTTTGTCATTCTCTCTCTGCACAACTTTCACGATACCGACGTAACCACAATATCTTACATTGATAACACCTAGAGTGGCAATGTCCTGCACTCAAATGCAACACATTCTTCAACCATTTTAGTAGGAACCACCTCAATAGCACCAATTTTACAATTGATCATTCACATTTTTCAGAAAGTATCTTACATGAGCAGCAGTATTTTCATCAGCAGTGATCCCTTTCAGTAGGTTTCTTTCTACTAGATTCTTTTGATCCAATCCAGTTGCTTTAATTCCATCAATTTTTGTATCAACTTTACAGCTTGCATTAGAAGCATCTTTCATGACAACGATGCTCAAATCACCCACTCTCTCACTATAGAGAATTTCACCATTTCGAACAGAACAAGTGAAGTTTAACTGTCCCATTACATGCTGGACAGCTCTAATGGCTCTGAAAATGGAAACATCAACAAATAGACTGTGAAAAAGGAATGCCTTCCTATCTCGAACCTGCCTCTCCTCCACTGTCTTGCACGGCATAGATGAAAGCAATAAAAACTCACTAGCCCAAGGAATCAAATCACTTTTTCCATCTCTTCCTAGACCACCTCCATTTCCTCCCCAACTTTCATCTTCCATCGGGAGAGAAGGGAAAACTGCTGGTAACTGTCCTGCAACAGGAGGAACGAGCCATGTGTTGGCTCTGAAGCCATACGGAAGATTCCCAAACTGTAGGTGTTGCATGAAATATGGTTACAAAACATGGGAACTACCACGGTTGAGAATAGTAGTAAACACAGCAATGTCAGACAAAGCAACTATGAAATAGGAAATAAATCTCAGCACAACAATTGTTACCTTGTTACGTTCTGAAAATGCTTTCATGAGCTCATCGTAAGCCTGTAATATGGGAAATAGCCAGTTATTTTACAAGCCAAAAGAGGAAGGATGAAACACAAGTGAATAATGAACTGAATAAAATCAAGTTGAAGAAGAGATAGCAGCCAGAGATTTCATCTTATGGAAATGAGAACCACCCGGATAAATATGAAGTCCACATTCTTTTTGAATTGAACAAGACATAGTCATAATCACAACAAATCCACACACTTTGATAGAGAGTTCAACACCGTCCTAAACTTATTGGCAGTCATCATGACAAAGTAAAAAATAGACTACGGATATTATTTCATCTTGTTCCGTAAGGCACTTAGAATCAGCATTTTCAAGCAAATATAAGCATGAGGAACGAGGGGTAAAACATCAACCGACAAATTATTGTTTCGCCTTTGAATATAGGGGTGTCGAACCAACACCTTGCACATTCTTGTCTCAAAAAGTTATATCTGGGACGGTATAGAAGTCATTCATATTTACCAACAAGATGCAATCGCATATCTTAATTACATTTTCAAGAATGATCCATTTTTTCTGTTTATACAGTGATGCAGTTTAACATAATAAAACCGAACAGATACAAGTTAAACAAGAGTAGGCGGGAAAGGAATCCCGGTCAGCGAGTGGGAGAAACTAACGTTATCAAAGGCTCTACTAAGCTGCCGTAACAGATCGACAAGGTTGTGGCAAAGGATCCACTGCTTTCCAAAGCTATAGAACCCCTTTCTGCAAGCTTCCACATGAAACACCTTCCCGTTGCAAAGCTTCACCTGATTTATCACAAGACACACTCCTCAAAGATTTCAAAATGACATTCCAAACCAGAATATCGTATCATTAGTTCAATCCAGAGTAATAAGAACGGATGCATGGATAAGTGATGATAGGGTGCGTGTCTCCAGGAAGAAGGTCTTACATCAAGGGAGAAAAGATGATCATCCGCCGAAATCTCGTCGACATGTCGTCTCATTGCTCTTCTTATAACTGCAACAGTCATGGCAATTCCACCATCCTCAATTATAGCTTAAATTGAGTCAAATTTTAGACATCAACTCTCCCCTTTCTTTTGAGAAAACAAGAGAGACTGAAGAAAACCCTTATAAGAGCTCACATGAAAATGCTATCTCGCTTTTAAAAGGGAATGAAAAGAAAAACCGGAAAAAAAATAACGTAAAAGAAAGCGAAAACTTTTAGCAGAGTTTCCAAGAAATGTGTGTTTCGAGCAACAAATTCCATGTAAAACAGTAAAAAACAACAATGCTTTCTCAGAACAACTCCATTTCACTGTTTGCTCCTCAGGAAAATGGGAGACACTCTAGGAAAATCCATAATAAGGGTTAAGAAAGTACACAGAGAGAGAGAGAGAGAGAGAGAGAGTACAGTGGAGAGGGGGAGTGAGGTGGGAGAGAGAGAAGAAGTCGTAGAAGGTTCCGAGCTTGGGGCACGAGTGGCTCATCTCTCCCTCTTCCTCCATTGCCACGTCTTGGTTAGCCGCTGTGCCTTGAGCTTTGCTGCTGGCGGAGGATTTCTTGGTGGACCCGGTGGCGCTCTTATCCTGCGGACCCGGCGCATTTTTACTAGCGTCGGACTTCGAACTGTCCTTGGTCGTCGCCGACGCGCCAAAGCTCGTCGTGCATGCCACGATGTCCAGGAGCCTTCTGACGTGCGCCACCGCGCGCTCTTGATCGTAGTCCTCTGCAGCATGATCAGGAGTGTCAGTTATGGAGGAACACTCGCTTGGCAACCGCAGAAGTCCTAATAGAAAAAATACGCTTTGCACGCAGCGTATTTTGATAAAAGATAGGGTACTTCACGGGCAAGTGTATTTTTCCCTCTCTTTTTTTCCTTTTTTTTTTTTTTTTAAGTAGACGGCGTCGTTTGAGATTGCATATTTACCTTCAATCAAAGTTAGGACGCAGGGCTTCAGTGCGTGAACGTCGACACTCTCCTTTAACCGCGGCCCCCTTACCTGTGAAAGGTCAAGTACATAATACCCAATTTACCCCTGATTAATTGTGGTATATGGGTTGACTATTTCTTATTCGTCTAAAAAAATAAAAATTCTAACAAAATTTCATAAAAATATCATGTTAAAATAAACTAAATGAAACTGGCCAACCATACATTTTCTAGCTAATAGCATCCTGTCAGAAATATTAAAAAAAAAATCATTCTTCTTTTTTTCCTTCAGCAAGTAAAAATTAATACAAACGAAATTAATTTGACGGGCTATATAAGTTTGACAGTGGTTGGGCTTTTAAGTTTAGTTTACAGGCTGGATTCCCAACCCAACATAAACTTTATCCGATTCAGGCCCACCAAGTTGATTTATCTATCTTTTGATTTATATAATTATAAGCTATTCGTTTGAGCTTGATTCTAATTTCCCTCCATTTCTTCCTCTAACAATTTTGCGCATTGCCTCCCAGAACCGAATCCATCTCTAACTTAGCTTCCTTTGATCTTTTATGGAAGGTAGTATCTCATATCTCACGAATAAAAAGAATTAGTTTAAGTTTTTAATACAAGTGATAATTTTACTGACACATTTAATTTAACCTAAAATTGTAGAAAAATGATAATTTTACTACAGCGGAATAAATAAAGACTTGATGATGTTCGTTTTCATGTTTTTTTTTAGGATTTTGATGAAATTGTGAATATTTAGGTGGTGTTAAAGTTGTAGAAAATGCGTGCAGAAGTTGTTGAAAGGAATTGGTATGTGTAAAAAAGATAATAAAGTGTTATATGTGAATACGTGTGTGTTATGATATTTGGATTGTAAAAATAAAAATAGGATTCAAATCCTACAAAAAAAAAAAAAAAAAAAAAAGATGAAAATGAACATGGCCTTGATTTACGATGGAGCAGGGAGGATACTTCCTTCCTATTGCCTCAAATTTTGTGCTCACATATCAAGAATGGGGACCACTGTGAAAGTGGATCCCCTGGGATTTTGAGTCCTAGGGTTGGCCACCAAGCGGCCATATCTTTGTCAAACGATATGTTCCATTTCGGGGTCAGATTATGAAAGTTGGCCACGCACCCCATACTTCCTTAATTAACAAACCCTCGAGCTAAAAGTGCACATCCGGTTCACAGATAAATAAATGGAAGAGTTTGCAGTGCTGGGGTTTCTACCTCATGCGACAGCGAAAAGTTGGTGATGTTGCAAGTTTCGGTCTTCACGGACAAAAGCCGACGAACATCAATGATCCTGTCCGTCGATATCCCCTGTCGGAACACAACAATCTCAATGTCAGCACCACATTGAACAAACACCCACCCAACAAGTGTTTTGACTGTTTAACACACGAAAGAAACTTCTTTTCGTTTTTTTCGGCTCAAGAAAACTAGGATACAATGGTCAAATATCCAGCTGCAAACTTGCTCTGTTTCTGGTCAAATTACGGAACCTGCGATGGTTATCTTATTTATGAGTGCAACTTGCGCACTCTCCAACCATTACCAGCGATTAACACCCACACTGAGTAGAGTCTGTCTCGCAGATAATGGGTTAGGAGTGTCCGTTTAGATTCTGAAATTAGCCAATAAGCTACTGTTCAACAGCATAGCTAAACTAATATTAAATAGTTAGGGAGCTGCAAAATCAATGCTTCCAGAAGAAAAATGTGCAATCAAGACTATATTAATTAGATAGACATGCAAAGAGGGAATAAGTCCCAGTGACTTGTTTCCTGCTGCACCATTTGAGTAAACAAAAAAGTTGGCATATTTAATGAGCGAGATTTGCCGATAAATCCATAAAGAAGAGCCATGAGCTTCGAGGAACAAACCCTTAAAATAACTCGAGTTTCGTCGGGGAGGTTTATGGTGATATCCATCACAACTGGAAGAACTGCAGGGTCACATATTAGATAGATATTTAAAGAACCAGTGGAAAAGGGCGAGTTCGCAACTTCAAAAAAAGTTTTTCTTTTTATCAGTATCCGATTCATACCCTTCTCTTCTTTCTTCTTCTTTTCTCCTTTCGCCTTCCCACCACGACTGTTTCTAGGCGCCATTTTCGACCTCCTCGAAACTTTTAGAAGTCCACCTATATCCAGAAACTTATTGCTTGTCATATGCAGTTACATAACCAAGAACAGAGATTACAGAACAAACCAGCAAAGCTTAGACATTAAGAAATCAATCTAATTGCAGGGACAAAGTATAATATCCAACAGAAAAGCATACGAGAAAGTCTCTTTCAAGACTCCATGGAGCTCGGGAATAGTTACCGGTAGCAAAACAGAAAAGCCTCAGGGAACTTTTTTTAGTATTGCACCAAGGAGAGTAGAGGGCCTTTAATGCGCTATTGAGGTTCAAAAGAGAAGACCAATTGGAGCTACTGAGCTACACGAACAATGCGCAGAAGTATAAGCTGAAAAAATGTAAAAGCTGAAAGTGGTGGTGTTCCGAGCGGTGGGGCTCAGTAGAGATTGGATAACGAAGAGGGAATGATAACCATTGAAGAGGTTTTGAACCGAAGCTGTCATCCACCAGAGGGAAAATTAAAAGAAACTGGGAGGGGAAGAGATATAGGGGAGGGATGTTGTGTGATAAGGAAGGAAAGGTGGAGATTTAACAGTCAGAATGATATATGGCATTTTATGGCAGTTTCTGGCTTATACACAGAGGGATTATCATTTTGCTGGGATATTATATTTTATAAATCCACAATAAAATATGCCCAGGAAAAACAAAGAAAAATCCAGAATAAAGTAGTATTTTAAAAATTCATTTGTATATCTTTAGTTTCCCATAATTTTTGTTTAAATATGAAAAACGAAATAGGAAGGGGTGCCACCGCCTTGATGGGGTCCCTTCAAACTTGGGACTCCTTTTCCCTGCAATTAATCAGACCATCGTAGCCGTCCCAAATTCTTAGAGGTTGAAGTTCAAAGCAGTGCCAGGTGACCCTATTCTTTTCTCTGTTTTTCCGAATATGGTACAAAATTGTTTTTTGACTTAGGATACCAGTAAAATCTCTATTGTCAACTGGTCACTATTACATGAAATAGACACGTCTGCGCATAGAAACTAGCATTCGATAATGATCTAGGATTAAAAATAAAAAATAAAAAAATAAAAAATAATGCTCTAGATTTGAGGTTTGACTTCAAAGAAGAAATAAAAGACAGTGTACCTAATGCAAAATGGAAGACCTCTTGAGTACCTTTAAGCCAAGCAGATAACTTTTTGTTCCACCTCCAGAAAAAAATAAAAAATAAAAAAATATATATATATATTATAAGACAAAAAAAAAAAACAAATCAGAAAGGTAATGTGCAATGGAGGCCAAGAATGCAATTTTGGGTCAAGCTATAAGAACTTTCAGCTGGGAAGTCAAAGCAGAAAATTTGATCTGTAAATTCCATAAGTTGCAGGAGACATTCTTGAGAGATGTAATCCAGAATGAAATTTTTAAGCTTAAATACTTACTTCTTTTTTTATTCGTTTTAAAAATCAAATTCAAGGAACAATGCTATTCTTTTATGTAGACTTTTCCAAGTTTGGGATGGTTGAAGAACAGGTTATTTTGGACCCAACAGATGAGCATCTATGGGGGCATCTATGACCAGAAGAGTTATCTATCGAGCATGAAAAACCAAATAGCATATTTTATTTACAAGTATTGTTGGTGATGATTTTATAAAAAAAATTTCAAAGTTTTTGGAAGAATGAAGAATAGCAGTATATAATTCACCCAAATGACATTGCTACGTGCATCGCTAAGATGATAGTTTACTGATAGAAAGTCGGCCGGAAACATTAACTTGCGAGTCCGCGTTTATGAGTTCGAGACTTAACAAAGGTCATTATAGTTTGAGAAGATGCATGCTATGAGCTCTGTCGGGTTTAAGCGGATTAGGGGTATACTAATACACACCAACATTCAACCCCTTTTTTTTTATTAGAAAAAAAATTAAAGAAACAAGCATGGCCATAGGCATCTTATTTACTTAATCTTGTACCTTAATTAGACAGAGACTTAACAGCAATCTCTATGAATAATCTAGGACTCGTTTGTACGTCTCGTCGTGTAACCCACCACCGTATTCCGTGAGAATGATGGTTAACCTGAAACCGACCGACCCTTCCCGTTTTCTCCATTTCGTAATAACAAAAGAGTTTGATTAATATTTGATTGATTCGTCTGCACAATCGAAGATGGGGGCAATTACGGCACTATTTTCGGTATTAGCTTTGTCGTTTTCAAAAGATGCATTAACTGGGCAAGAATTTCTTCGTGATAATTAAACGCAGAAACCAATTGTGATAATGACGTCGTTTCGGGCAATTTAGCTGGCCGACCATTGTGATTCTGGTGGGCCTTCGATCAAGTCCGTAGTTGCGTGACACGCTTCTTTGAGTACAATTTCTTTCTCAAGACAAATTATTTCTTTATCAGTATACTTATGTGGCTCATAATTTTACAACAATATCTAGAAAATCAAAATGGAGGAATTTGTAAATTATCCCATCAATCTAATTCATTACTCTTGTCTCCTGTTCTCTTGTGATAAGACGTAATTGATTTATTCTACATTGGCTATATATATGAATGTTTACATCAACAAGGCAATGAAAGTCATGGTTAGGTAAAGACATTGGAATTTTTTTTCCAAATAAACGATGGCTTTTTGTTATTAGAAAATAAGCTTGCAAGAGCAAATTAAAACCCTAGCTTGTCAGATTCCATCAAACTTTGTTTTTCAAAAGAATCGTGACCATATTAAATTGCCTATGAACTAAGTTGAAGACAAGAGCCATAATGTTTGGAAGAAAGTCATTGACCAAGTTTAAGAAAGTCAACTTCAAAAATAGCATTTGGAAGTCCAAACTTGATTGATTAAACGATAGTATGTAAAACATCAAGTCAGCAGGCGATAACAAAATGAGACTCTCTTTCATGCAATCCAAAGGATTTTGACAACTACTGAACTCAAAATTATACGTACTCTTGGCCGATCATTAACATCAAAAGATAGTTTTTTTTTTCTCAACGTGAAAGTGAACTGACTTAAAAACTTGTGAAAAAAAAAAAACTAAATGTGGTGACTTTTCGTTGGCTATTTATCTCTTGACTCTTCCCAGCTGTTAAAGTAGCTGGTAGTATTGCGAGTAGTCAGATATATTAACTTTTTCCTTCGAAAGAAAAGTTGGTAAAATATATAGAAGAGGGACATTATTATTAAGAATATTGGAAGAGCAAAATTTCTCTTGCTAAACGACAACGACGACTTCTCGAGATGATTTCATTTTATTTCCACGGTCGTACCACTCGCATACATCCAGCTGATCAGTTTCTAAGAGTTCCTACAAACTTATGCGATTATATAATATATTTGAGAGATATGCTGCACCCATAGTCCATAGGTTTGTTTCACTTTTCTGGGCACTTTTATACACAACTTGGTTATCAATCCAAGTGAAAATCCATGGTAGCTAGGATGATGATTGGACAGACAACGACGGTCGCTTACCCATATTAATTAATCATTTTTAATCAAGATTCGATCCAAAATGTTTATATATATTTTAAGCTTCTTTCCGGGTCAAAAGTGGTTAAAAATAATGGCCCATAGTTTTTTATACTACATGAATTGCATTATTTGTATTTTTTTACGTATTTGAATTAATCTATGGAGAATGATTACAAGAGTGCTTGCCTCACGAGCATTATCCGTGCCTCTTGCGATACAATTTCCTTAGTAAATTACAGACAGGCATAAGACAGATAGAGCTAGGTGGTTTTTCTGAGCTCGATGCCTGGTCAGCATATTGCATCAATTGTCCCTAAAATCTTTAAACAAAAACCACTCCCAACTGTACTGACAAATTGGAACATATTAGAGTCAACTAGTGGCCACTTATGACTAATCTTCGCCACTTAACAAGTGGGGCGGCGGTTTTGTTAGTGGGCTTTTCATCCCCCCCCCCCATAATACAAAGAACAGCCTCGTTAGATTAAAGGCGCTTTTTGGGCATCTGTCAAACGTTCTGTCGTAAGCAGTGTCTTTCGGGAGTACAGCACGTGGTAATCAGTTGTCAATTACGCTGCGTTATTGGTGAGAAGTCTGTCAAAATTAGGGAAATGCGAGGACAGAGATTGGTCGGATTAAGCCAATCAAATCATTGTACCTTCTGTGGACAAACCAATGAATGAGTCCCAGACGTAAACGCTGGATTATGGGAGTGTAGATTCCATGATCCTGATTGTGACCAACCACACTGATTTATAGTGGGTCTGGGAGCTTTATGGAAATATGTCTCCCCCTTGTCTTTCTTCTGCTAAGTTCCAACTCATCAGCAATAAGTCGTATATTGACACTAACTGCCGCGACCACTAAGAATACCCCCATTATTCTGGGCTTGGAGTGGGATAGCACCTCCGAATAAGCTCGTTAAACACAAGCCTAAAAGGTTAGCCTCCACCCAACAGGAATGCATGAATCATGCCTTCAAATTGGCATTGGAGCAAGTTCTCATTTTTGGCAAAGAAGCCTTTTGTAGTTTGTACTGAAGTTTCTCCCTTTGTTACAGAGATTAAAACATGCAGAATCTATTGACTTTTGTTAATCCACGTCCATCATTCAAGCTTATAATACCAGTCTCCAAATTGGAATGGAGACATTTTATAAAATATAAAAAAATAGTTTTTGTCGTAAAACTAAAGAACAATACGATCTAGAAAGCGTAACAAAGAGAGAAAGAGATAAATAGTTATTCAGGAACTATAATATATTTTAAATATTGTTGTGTATACAACTCATCTCAATACCCATTTATATAGGCATAGGAGAGATACATAGAATTAAAAGGAATTTAAACTGAATTAAAAGGTACATAATGGTGGGAAAACTAACGGTAGGGATAATAAAAAAGTGTAACAGTCATCCATAAATAATGATAATATTCATAACACTCCCCCTTGGATGACCATACACAATGAATATGCCTCGTTAATGCCAAGTGTGAAAACCGTGGCATGTCTCGTGAAAAAACAAATAAGGGGCCTTTTATGTCATTTGTGGTGTTTTTAGAAGGGAATTAGTAAGTGCTTGTTGACCTAGGCTCTTGAGGTTAACGTGGGCTACCTTAAGGGTATTCTTACCTTTTACTCGTGTTTCTAGAAGAAAGAGAAGGGGCTGGAGTCTGTTGAGGGGCTGTACGCGTGAAATAAAAGAACGAAAAAATAGAATGGATTTTTTAGAGATATACACGCAGATGATTTTGGTTGATACACTTCGTTCTTCTCCCTCTAAAGAAAAGTTGCTCCAAGAAAGTGCGTTGATTTCCTAGTTGTTCTGGTGAAAGCTTGAGGTTGCTGTAATGGTGAAAGCAGATCAAATTTGAGGGAGTTTCGTTTCGCTTTGTTGATCACCGACACTTGATTTCTATGATTGACTGAGGCTTCCGGAGGTTCTGGAAGTGTGATTGCTGGAGGTTCCAGCGTTGGGCATTGATTGCACAAGGTGTTGTGTGGATAGATCAATCCGGTTGAATCTTGGTTTCAAATGGTCATGGAGTTCCATGATTATCAAATCTGAATAGAGTTGGTTTGGGTAAGATTAGCGGTGTTTAGATTAGCTAGGTACGGAATCTATTGATCACTGTGTAATCTCATTTGAAATAGTGGATTTAAAAACGGCTTGGCCCGGAGAGTTTTTCTCTTTTGAAAAAGTTCTTCAAAAGGGTTTCTCTTCGTCACCATATCATGTGTCGTGTGATTGAGTATTTTCTTTGTTTTACTTGTAGAATATTAACCATTCTTGTGATTAGTGTGCTTAAATATCGTTCTTGAAAATATTGAATAATCTGGAAAGAATTGTAAAAGAAAGATCAAAGGATTGTTCAATTGATTGCGTTTCAATTTTTTGTGAATCTGGAAATTACTGGTTCTGCGAGTTTTTTCAAAGTTTCTTACAGTTAGTTCAGTTACTGTTTTACAGATTCATATTGTTTTACTGTTCATATATTCATATCTGGTTGTTAATTAGGACTTGAATATTAAAAGAATTATATTTGGTTTGTTATTTCAGAGAATAGGTTTTAAGTTTTAAAAAGAAATAGTTAATTGATAATTTTTTAAAAAGATACCTATTCACCCCCCTCTAGGTATATTTCGCATAAGTTGGGTCTAAATTTAGTTTTTCAATTGATATCAAAGCCTAACTTCATTCCTTGACCCTACTTAGTTCAAAATGGAAAGAGGGATGTCTCTTTATGTACCCCCATTTTTCGATGGTTCGAATTATGCCTATTAGAAGGTCAAGATGCGTGCTTTTTTAAAATCAATTGATGAAAGGGTATGGATAGCAGTTGATAAGGGCTGGTCTAAGCCAGAAAGTTCTATAGATGGTGATATGACTGTTAAAGATACAAGTAGTTGGACAGCCGATGAAAGAATGTTAGCTAGTTGGAATAGCAAAGGAATAAATACTATTTTTATAAGTGTTTCACCTACATCTACAAAACCAACCGAGCGGTTGATTCTTTTAGATAATATAATCCTATATCAGTGGTGCTTCGGAGATAACGTAATACTTGTTTGACTCCATTCCAATGTCTCCGAGTTGGTGCATAACTATATCTAGCAAGCAAATTAATTGCAAATGCTATATCAGGACGAGTGCAATTTGCAAGTAGTTGGACAGCCGATAAAAATGTTAGCTAGTTGGAATAGCAAAGGAATACTTGCTATTTTTATGAGTGTTTCACCTGCATCTACAAAACCAACTGAGCGGTTGATTCTTTTGGATAATATAATCCTATATCAGTGGTGCTCGGAGATAACGTAATACTTGTTTGACTCCATTCCAATGTCTCCAAGTTGGTGCAGAACTATATCTAGCAAGCAAATTAATTGCAAATGCTATATCAGGACGAGTGCAATTTGCAAGTAGTTGGACAGCCGATAAAAGAATGTTAGCTAGTTGGAATAGCAAAGGAATACTTGCTATTTTTATGAGTGTTTCACCTAGCATCTAGCAAAACCAACTGACCTGCGGTTGATTCTTTTGGATAATATAATCCTATATCAGTGGTGCTTCGGAGATAACGTAATACTTGTTTGACTCCATTCCAATGTCTCCAAGTTGGTGCAGAACTATATCTAGCAAGCAAATTAATTGCAAATGCTATATCAGGACGAGTGCAATTTGCAAGGTACATTAAACACCAACTGCATTGAGATATGTACTTCAGGACCAAGAATCTCTTCTTCTTCGTCTTTAGGATGGAATGGATCTTTCTTCACATCTAGTGATCGCACAACCATTGGAGTATTCAAAGGATGAGCTTTATCCATATAAAAGTGCTTCAAGACTTTTTCAATATATGTCAATTAATGGACAAAAATTCTACTTGGAAAATGCTCAAGCTGCAGGCAGAGACAGAATTTAGTTTTTTCAAGATCTTTCATTTCAAATTCGCTTTTTAAATAATTTACAGTCTTTGTGAGCTCTGCTGGAGTCCTCATAAGATTTAAATCATCAACCTATACTGCAATTATTACGAATCCGGATTTTGATTTCTTGATAAAAACACAGGGGCAAAGTATATTATTCTCATATCCCCACTTCAGGAGGTATTCACTAAGACGATGATACCACATGCGTCCGGATTGTTTTAACCCATATAGAGATTTTTGCAGCTTGATAGAGTACATGCTTTTGGATGTAGAATTACATGCTTCAGGCATTTTAAATCCTTCAGGGATTTTCATGTATATATCATGGTCTAATGAACCATATAAGTATGCAGTCACGACATTCATTAATCGCATATCTAATTTTCTGTGACTACTAAACTGATTAAAAATCTTAACGTAATTGAATCCATTACGGGAGAATAAGTCTCTTCATAATCAATCTCAGGTCTCTACGAGAAACCTTGTGCAACAAGTCATGCTTTATATCTCATGACTTCATTTTTCTCATTACGTTTTCGCACAAATACCCACTTATATCCAACAAGCATGACATCTTAGGTGTTTGGACTACAAGTCCAAATACTTCACGTTTGGCTAGAGAGTTTAACTCTGCCTGGATTGCTTCTTTCCACATTGGCCAATCATTTCTACATCGACATTCTTCAACGGATTGTGGTTCAATTTCATCATTACTTCTGGTAATGTCAAAAGCTATTTTGAATGAAAATATGAAAATTTTGTTTCTATCCAACATTTCTCTTGTACTCACATAATGTATTGAGATCTCATTATTTTCAAGTACCTTTTCCTCTTCAGGAGTTATTTCTTTGGGAGCTGCCACTTCTGGGACTATCTCTTCAGGAGATTCTATTTCATGAAATTGTTTTCCAGGAGATTTTTCTTCAGGAGATAGATTGTTTCAATTTTATTTCTTGTATTGTGGGAATGGTCTTTTCAAGAGCACCAATTTCTTTCTTTTGTGTCTTCCACTTCCAGGGAATTTAACTTTAGCACCCAGAGATCTACCACGCCTCAAACGTGTATTGGATTCATTTGCTACTTGTTGTTCTTCAAGAACATTAATCCGTGCAGAGATATTAGTAGCTGGAATGTATAATTTCACAACCCTCTTATTATCTGTAAACACATCTGGTAATTGATTTGCAATATCTTGCAAATGAATGATCTTTTGAACTTCAAGTTCACATTGATTGGTTCGAGGATCAAAATGAGATAACATCAAATTATTTCAAGTAATCTCATGTCGTGTTTCAGGCAACGACTTTTCGCCACCTAATGGTAAAAAAATGGTCTCATCAAAATGACAGTCATCAAAACGTGCTTTAAAAAGATCACCAGTTAATGGTTCAAGATATCTAATAATGGATAGAGAATCAAAACCAACATAAATACCAAGTCTACATTGAGGACCCATTTTAGTGCCTTGAGTGGGTGAAATTGGAACATAGACACAGAACCAAAAATTCGAAGATGAGAGATATTCGGAGGTTGACCAAAAGCAAGTTGAAGAGGAGAATATTTATGATAAGCAGTTGGTCTAATCCGTACCAGTGATGCAGCATGTAAAATAGCATGTCCCCAAGCAGAAACTGGTAACTTTGTTCTCATAAGTAAAGGTCGAGCAATTAACTGAAATCTTTTTATGAAAGATTAAGCTAAACCATTTTGAGTATGAACATGAGGAACAGAATATTCAACATCAATTCCAACAGATACACAATAGTTATTAAAAGCCTAAGATGAAAATCCAGCAGTATTATCTAATCGAATGCTCTTAATAGGATAATCAGGAAATTGTGCTCTTAGTCTAATAATTTGAGCAAGAAGTCGAGTAAATGCAACATTTCGAGTAGAAAGAAGGCAAACATGTGACAATTTAGTAGATGCATCAATTAAAACCATGAAATATCTAAATGGTCCACACGAGGGATAAATTGGTCCATAAATATCTCCTGAATTCTTTGTAAAAATGATGGAGACTCAACAACTACCTTTGAGAGAGATGTTTAATAATAAATTTTCCTTGAAAACATGAACTATAAGAATAATCACTTGGTAAAAAAATCTTTTGATTCCTTAAAGGATGTCCATGTGAGTTCTCAATAATTTGACGTATCATTATAGATCCTGAATGTCCAAGTCGATCATGTCAAAGCATAAATGTCTTTGGATCAAAGCACTTCTGGTGTGTCTTGCACTTCTAGTGCATTACAATATTTGATTCAACTATTCTTATGGTCGTATAATATAATCCGAAAGAGAAAGCAGACAGTTTTTCAGTATGAGCTTTTGGCCCGATACTCTAGAGGTAATATAAAGAAATTCTTCACTGCCTTCATTATTAGTTTCAATGTGATAACCATTGAGACATATATCCTTAAAACTGAGTAAATTTCTTCTAGATTTAGAAGAATATAATGCCTCGTCAATACACAAATTTGTTCCTTCAAGGAGCATAATATAGGCTCTTCTGGAGCCTTCAATCAGATTTGCAGAACCTGATATGGTGTTGACACATGCAGTAGATAATGTTAAGAATTGAAAATATTTTTTTTTTTCAAGATTGTATGCGTTGTTGTGCTGTCTGTCAGAAAAATCATCCTCGACCATCTTGGAGTGAATCAATACATTAGATGAATCCATGTTGCTTCACACATATAAAATATATATATTAATCATCACTAACACATAAGAATATGAAAAGAAAGTTATAACATTTTATTTCATCATGAAGAGAATACATTAATTTATTCCAACATTTTCCGTAAAAGCTTCTAGCATTTTATTTCATCATAAAGAAAATACATTAATTTATGATAACATTTCCATCGCCAATCAAATGATCAATTTTTCTTGTAGGATCTTCAAAGAAATCCGAAAACATCAAGATGAATAACATCAACTCTGTCAAAACTATCAAGAAAATTATTATGATCAACAAAATTCATTTCTTTTCCTTTCCCATTCAGAAAGGCTTGGTACAGATCCACCAAGTGCTTTGACGTACGACAAGTACGAGACCAATGCCCATTCATCCCACACCAATGGCATTTTTCTTCATAATTCTTTAACTATTTATTCTGCAACCCTTTGCCTTTTTCTTGTTTGGCATTTTCCCACTTCTGGTGGCGTTGTTTTTCCTTTTTATTCTTTCCCCAACCATGATCAAGATTGTAGTCCTTTTTCTAAAAAGATGTCTTATTCAGTTCAGGGAGTGAGACTCCATTCGCTTCAGGGAATGGTTGTGAACTAGTTGGTAGGGACTGATGATTTTTCATCAAAAGCTCATTATTTTGTTCAACGAGAAGATAAGAAATTAGTTCAGAATATTTTGTGAACTTTCGCTCTCGATATTGCTGCTGTAGGAGTATATTCGAGGCATGAAAGCAGTGAATGTTTTCTCCAACGTGTCTTTTTCTGTGACATTTTCTCCACACAGAATTAACTGTGAAATGATTTTGAACAAAACAGAATTATACTCACAAACAAATTTAAAATCTTGCAACCTCAGGTGCATCCAATTATATCGAGCTTTTGGGAGGATTACGAACTTCTAGTGCTCGTATCTCTCCTTTAAATTATTCCATAAAATAAAGGGATCTTTTACCATAAGATATTTAAATTTCAATTCTTCATGGAGATGATGGCGTAAGAAAATCATTGCTTTAACGCGATCCTGCAGGGATGCATCATTTTCCTCTCAAATAGTATTTCCAAGATTCTTAGCATAAGACCTACGAATTCAAGTTTTGCAAGATTCAACATGATCTATAACAAGCAACGGATGAATAAGTTTCTAATCCAATTGCACAAATCAACAAAGAAGAAAATGTCAAATCGAATAAACTTACCACAAGCTTGTGAAAGGATATAAAAATATGCAACTTCCTTTGACTTCAGGAATGAACTTTTTGCAACAAGAAAATACACGTCCTTCTCTTGTAATTTCAAGTACTTCTTCACGATCGGTAGAGCTTCGTGCTGATAACGTGTTGTAAAACTAAAGAACAATACGATCTAGAAAGCGTAACAAAGAGAGAAATAGTTCTTCAGGAAACTATGATGTATTCTAAATATTGTTGTGTATACAACTATCTCAATACCCATTTATATAGGCATATGAGAGATACATAGAATTAAAAGGAATTTAAACGGAATTAAAAGAGTACATAATGGTGGGAAAACTAACGGTTGAGAATAATAAAAAGGTATGATGGTCATCCATAATAACCCATAATGATAATATTCATAACAGTTTCGATCCTAAAACTTTAGTCCTAATAGGCTATAATAGAAAGTTCTGATGTTACCAACACATTAATAAATGTCATCAATGTTCCAAATAAAATTAGTCAATGCATTAATAGTTCAGTTAAAAAAAGTAAAAAGTAAAAAGAAAAATTTAATCATTAATATATTATTTAATACAATCTTGGCCATTAATTGAATTCATTAATGTTTTGATAATATCAAAACCCTTCTTTGGACCTATTAGGATCGAAGCTTTAAGATTGAAACTTTTCTCAAATTCGAAACCTCTTTATTTTTTATACAGCCTTACAAAAACTAAAAACAACACAGTTACAGATGACTTTAGAATGGTGATAACTGGTCCAACATGACCAAACTAATCAAATGAATTTTCCAAGAAAGTGAATTTTGCCTTGTCTTTTAACTCTTCTACAATCCCATAGGCCACAGAACCCACCAACGATTGCACATGCCGCGCTCACCCTTCTCTGTTTTCTTGCCCATGCCTCTGCGCCCGTAGTGCCCTGCATTATCCAATGTAAGACAAACTTAACGGCTGTACAAAAAGTTGTTTCAGAATCTTCAAAAAGCATCTGTTCCAGGACAGTACATGGTTCAAGACACGGCTATGTTTAGTTTAGATCTCAAAACAGTTTTTTTTGTTTTTTTTGGAAGTAGTGTAGATTCTCTTGAGATTGGTGAAAAGTGTGTTAAAAGTTGTTGGAATTTGTAAAAAAATTATTGAGATTGGTGAAAAAGTATCGGAATTGATGAAAAAGTGATTGTAAGAAGTTTTTGAAAATGTTTTGAAAACAATCCAAACATCAAGATTCTTTCGAAGAGAGATCACTCGAATTTACGTCTACCAGGATCCCAAAGAGTACAACAAATGTTCCGTAATTCCCAAACTAAACTGACAAAACTGAGAGGCAATTTGGGTAGCTCAAGACCAGGAATGAAGGGACAATATAGATGCAACTCCTCCTATCCATCCACTCTCTCCATTCTTATCCAAAATGTCATAAACTGAACCTAGTTAGTCGGGAAGAGAGGGCGAGTGTGGGCAGGAACTTTTATGGACGTGTATCCAATTCTCAGTTTAAAATATCACTTTATGGACGTGTATCCAATTCTCAGTTTAAAATATCACTATCCGCCACTAACCAATTACCCCCCCCCCCCCCCCCCCCGCGGCGTCATTGGAGTCTTTTCCATATTCTACAACCCAAGTAGATTAATGTGAAAACAACTCTTTCTATAAATAAAACAAATAACTAAATTATAATAAAATGTTATTTGGTCTTTAGTGCCCACTTAAACCATTTTGATATCAAACATGGTGAGTATTTATCAAGGCACTTTTTCACAAGACTTCACCATAAAACTCTTTTAAAATTTTCCAGAAAAATATAAAAATATGTTTGTTTTGGTAAATTTTTAAAATTTTAAATATGATATAAATATTTAAATAACATTGAAATTTTATTGTTATACGTGTAGAAATTATTGAGTTATATTAATTTTTGTAAAAACAGTAATATTAAATTGTATTGATATGCGTGTAGAAATAATATTGAGATTGTAAGTTTAAAAAATTAAATTCAAATTCTAAAATTTTCATCCAAACAAGTCGTGGGATGGATTTTATTCTGGAAACACCCCAAAAACTGTTGTTCATTTATCAAACTAGCTACACAGATTACACACTAAACAATATTAGAATTCCATGTAACGGGGACGACATCAAAACTAAGCCCCCACAATTCAATCCAAGCTAGATTGCCTGCCAAAAAGGAAGACTATAGAAAATTTAAAATTTTGTGGGAGTGGGGTATCAAGAAGCGAAGTTCTGCAATTCTGGATTGTATATTCCTAAAACCCAAATCAACTATACAGAGATGTTTATATACACGTACAAATTGAATAAGAACCCATCTGAACTGACTCAACTACTGTGACTGAATCTAGAAACTACTATTACAAACTATCCAGCTAGAACTGTCATCTAGACTTGCTTCTCCAGCTCAGTGACTAACCTAAATAAACAGGGGGCAGCAGCCGATGATGAAATCATCTTATCTGGTAATGTGGGGAAACAGAAAAGAAGAGCTCCCTAGCCCTATCAAGTCTTAACCCTTTGATTTGCTAATGCAAAAGCTTTAAGTCGAGGGAAATAAAAAAATAATTATTCACCTTTTACCCAAAAAAAAAGAAATAAAAATAAGTAAAGCTCATCAAAACTCCCATTTTTTTTTTTTTTTATGATAACGTGGAAATCTCCCAAAGCCGGACCCGTTTGGCCCAACCCTGAAGTACAAACCACGGCCCACTGGACCGATCCCACAGCCCAGGGAACAAATAAGTCAATAACTCGCCCAGCAGCAGGAAAATCCATCCCACACCCTTGAGACTCGAACTTGGTACGTCGAGCTCCAAGGAAGATGTCCCTCCTAACCATTGGGCTATCGTCCTTGGGGGTAATCAAAACCCCCATTGATGACTTTCAAAAAAGATCTTTGACAATGGAGAAGTTGTTTTGGAAAAGAAAAAGAGAGACGGAGGCAACAATCATAACGACAACAGAAGGATCAGCATGAAGGTTGATCAATGCAGGAAGCACATTGGCAGCTGACAGATGTTGCAAGTGTCGGGGCACATGAATGGTGTCAGGAGAAGTCTAGGTTAGCATTCAATATTAGAATGCAACCCACGCCTTTTCATACAACCTGTTGCCAAGCTTAAGCACAGCATAATTGTTGTAGAAGAGGTTGCGAAAGCCACAATGCTACAACTATAACAAGGACAGGGGCCCTCTTCCTTTGTCCCAACTTCACACACTGTCAGTGCCAACATATTCTTCTAGCTCATACCTTTTACATTTCGCCATCATATCTGCATCACTTAGAATTATGACAAGTAAAAAGTTGAAGAGAAAGACAAAACTGACAAAAAAAAAAAATTCAAATAGGAAAACAAGTATAGGAAGATTAATTAGCAGAACATTGAACACAACTTATGAAATCCTGAGTAGATCCAAAAAGAAATTAAATGAACTCAAAACCAAATTACTAACTAAATTAACCATTGTCATTCCAACCCTCCAGCTTATCACCACCAAATCCATCAGGAATGAAACAAAGACAGAACAGAAATGTTTAACCGTCTACATTACAGTAATGATCCGACAAGTATTTACATACCTAACAGTATACTATAAACATAAACCAAAGGCAAGCATAAAGCAATGCCAGCCAACAAAACTCACTGTTTAGTTTGGTAAAGCAGAATTTACAATAAATTGGAACAACTAGCTCAGCCACCACAAGCGAATTTGTCAGAATAAGTAGCTACATGGTGTGAAATAACACAGAATTAAGATCTCAGCATATAAGAGGTTTCTTGAATGAAAAGAGAGCATCTGAGAGGTTTCAGAATTAACACAGAATGTGAGCCTCCTCTGCTTCTTCCCTCTGTCCTTAAATGCTCTCTTGAACGAAAAGAGAGACAATTCCTTTAGAAAGTGTGCCAACATAGGGAAATGCGTGTGTTTAATTTTTTTTTTTTTTTTGATAAGTGTGTGTTTAAAACTTTCAACGAATGTTGGGGAACCCCTCTCACGTTGCTCAACTAATATATTTATTAACTACCAAAAAAAAACCTTTGACAATGAAGTTGTTCTGAAAGAAAAAATAGATAGACATAGCCAAAAAACATAAACAAGTGGAAGGATCAGCACAAAGGTTGATCAATGCAGGAAGCACATTGGCGGCTGATAGATGTTCCGAGTGCCAGGACGCGTGTGGTGTCAGGAGAAGTCTAAGTTAGCATTCAATATTAGAATGCAACCCACGCCTTTTCATACAACCTGTTGCCAAGCTTAAGCACAGCATACTTGTTGTAGAAGAGGTTGCGAAAGCCACAATGCTACAACTATAACAAGGACAGGGGCCCTCTTCCTTTGTCCCAACTTCACACACTGTCAGTGCCAACATATTCTTCTTGCTCATACCTTTTACATTTAGCCATCATATCCGCATCACTTGGAATTATGGCGAGTAAAAAATTGAAGCAAAAGACACAACCAATGAAAAAAAAAAGAAATAAAGAATTCAAATTGAAAAACAAATGTAGGAGATTAATTAGCAGAACATTGAACACAGCTTATGAAATCCTGAGTGGATTCAATAAGAGATTAAATGAATTTAAAAAAAAATTGCTAACTAAATTCATCATTGTCATTCCAACCCCCAATGCAAAACTAACAAAGTTTTCTACAGCACTACTTCAAGTGCATCAAATTTCCCATCCACCCCTACACACATGTTATTGCAAATATCACAACAAACCTGATCCAAAGAGTTAAGTCCAACAACCTCTCAAATAATTAAGTTATTTTTCAAAAAGAGAAATAAAAAGGCCAAAAGATGGATCTAATTCAGATTTGCAGATAATCTCACCCAATTCCCATCATCTGAATGATGCCAAATCTTCTTGCAAATGCCACAATATTGTCCATATTTTCGTAACTGTGAAATATGCCCATCAATATCAGTTATAAACAAGAAACTGCTTCAATGTTCCTTCCGCAAATGGTTTTCCAGAATGGAGCATTTATAGCACGCCTTAGCACAATGTTTACACAAAAGCAGCGTTTCACAAGTGGGCCCTTCATCCTCTTTGAAGTTTTGCATGGCAGAAACAAACCACAGCCGTCACATGAGGTTGTATCCTTATAGCATTCATCCTGAACACTCAACAGCAAACCTTTCATTAACTTGGCAATATGTTAAAGGCAATGGGTATCTTGCATGGAGAGTTCAAATTTTCATAAACCAAGTACCAAAAAACAACACAGTTATAAATGTTTATTGGACTCTGAAGAAAACCAAATACTAACTAAGTGGGCTACGAACGTAAAGTTAGGCAACTTGCCTGATTTTGAGAGTAATATTGTCGGCCAGATTTGAAGCAGTAGCTTCTTGGATTCCATTAGGATTTGCTTCTGGATAAGTGCCTTGATTAGCCCCAATGTTTGTATCCAGAATACCGTTTTCAGCTAACAATGCCTCCTCCAATGCCATATCAAAATCAATCCGCTTGCTCTTGTACAACTGGGTCTGTCCTTGATATCTGAACAAAGCAAAATTCTAGCTAGTGCTCAAATAAATCAATATAAACTTGTCAAAACATCATACAAAGACTAGGTAAGCTCCGCACCTGTCCATGAACTCCATAAAGGGAAATATCATTCCCTGCTTCACCCATGCATGGTTCTGCCCATCACAATTTATTTACAACGTATAATAAACCAAAAAAAAAAAAAAAAGCTACAGCAAGCAAGGAAGAGATGAACTTACCCTTTGCCATTCTATCTTAATTCATTCACAACGAAAAAATAAGCGAAAACTAAAACCAGCTAGCAAGAGAGGAACTTACCCTTTGCGTTCCATTCTTCGAATACCCGAAAAACATCACACATATAGCACCAGGAACACAACAACTCAGGACCGTTTCTGGGGCTTGCAATATGGGATCGATCACTATGGCAGGCCAAGCAGGGTATCTCCTACCACATTTTGCCCAAACTATATCACCCGAAGCGAAGTCCTCCGGCTTATAAACTTTCTTCTTCTTTTGAGCATTCCCTTCCACCACTTGCTTGATTCCAGTAAAACCCAACCTGGGTAACCTACACAACCATCTTTAACTTCCTCTTCGTTTTCATCATTTGGATAACACTTCGAGGTCTTGAACCTAGACTTAAGGTAGGGGGGAGAAGTCGTAGAAATTCCCGAACTTGGGGCACGAGTGGCTCATCTCTCCCATTCTCCCTCTCCCTCTATCGCCGTACCCTGGTTGGTCCGGTTGGAGGCTAAAACCTCAGTCCGATGCGCCGACAGTAAACCCTTATATAATTAACTCGTGCTCTAGATAACTTCTACCAATCTCCATTAGGTCATTTGGAAAGCAACCGGTTTCCTCTTTGATTTTAAATGAGAAAACGCCACGTGTAGACAAAAAGATCTAATGGCTATAAATGAACCATGCCTTCTTCTCTTTTTTTCTACCTTGGCTTCTTCCTCCTCCGCTTGCCAGTAAAATTAATATAGCGTTTCGTTACTAAAATTTTAACAAAATTTTATTTTTATCAAACACATGTTAACTTTTTTTTTATCACTTAATTATCAATTTTAATACACTTTTTTTTTAACAATCATAAATTTTAACAAAATTTTACAAAAATTTTATAACCAAACACAGTTTTGAAAATATTTTTTGTATTTGATTTTTTTTTAAGGTAGTATAGATTCTCTAAGAATTGATGAAAAGTTTGTTAAAAGTTATTGAAGTTTGTTAAAAGTTGTTGGAGTTTGTAAAAAATTATTAGAGTTTGTAAAAAAGTTTTGTAATTGATGAAAAATTGATTGTGGAAAATTTTTGAAAATTATTTGAGACCAAACCAAACATAGCCTATATAAGTGAGACACCAAACTTTGTGGACCCATCTTTCTTCTTTGCTGCTCTTGTTCACTTGATCTAAATTTGACTTTCTAACTTTCTTCTTCGTTGTCGTTCCTTTATTGCTTGTGAATATGGGTGGGCAAAACTTGCGCTGATACCGGAATTCCGGTTCCACCCACCGAATACCTTTCGGAATCGGAGTCGAAGCCGGTATATAGTATATAAAATTAGCGGTACCGAACCTGGTACCTATAATAGTCCGGTATGGCTAATTTCGCTGAAACAGGGCGAAATTTCGGTACCTGGTTTTTTTTTAAAAAAAAAATATCCAAAACTCATAGTTTTGGACGCGACCAAAATTGTGCATTTTGGTCCTAGGGCTTTATTTCAAAACCCTCCCCCAAAGACCAAATTCTCCCCCCTTCGTTCGACCATTTTTTCACCTCACGCCGCACTGTTCTCCCTCTCTCTCTCTCTCTCTCTCTCAAGTCTCACCTCACGCAGCTCTCTTTCTCTCTCTCTCCAGTCTCTCACGCTCTCTGCGAGTTTACCCTTTGGTCTTGGTGGACGATGGTAGCTGTGATGCCATCGAAGGCCAAGGGCCAACTGCCTCTTCGCCGAAATAGGGCTAACGGAGACTCTCTGCCTCTCCTTTACATTGCCTCTCTGCCTCTCTCTCAACATTGCCTCTATGCCTATTTCTCAACACTGCCTCTTTGTTTAAGTTTTTAGTTTATTTTTTCAATTTCATTTTAGTACAATTAGTTATTTAGTTGTTCTTAACTTCTTCATATTTCATTATCTGTTAACTAATTAATTTTTGTAGCTCAGGTTACAAGATTGTGATTTGTGAAGTTGTGCCATGTGTGGTTAGTGCATTGCATTGAGGTAAAAATTCATTCACTTATTTAGTTAATTATTTATTGTAGTTCATTAGTTAATTTAGAATTTTAGAGTATAGATTAGGTTGTGAAACTGTGGAGGATGGGATTGATTGGATCATTAGAGGATGGGCAGTGGGCTTAATTGATAATTGATTGGATATTTGGTTTTGAAATTGTGTTGATGTATATATTTTAATGCAATTTGAATAATCTATGTATGAGAATATATTTTGATGCAATTTGAATTTTCTTGGAATAGTTTGAAATTGTGTTGATGTATTAGTATATATTTTAATGCAATTTGAATAATCTATGTATGAGTATATATCTTATAATTTTAGAGTATATATTTTAACGCAATTTGAATTTTCTTGAAATTGTTTGAAATTGTGTTTGAAGTTGTGAATCTGTTTGAAATTTTCTTGATTGATTATGAAATTATTTAGTTATTTGAATGCAATCTAAATGTAGCAATTTGAATGCAATAAACTTGGAGAAATGAAATGTTTAGTTTTAAAATGACTATTAGTAATTAGAGTATGAGTATGTTTAATTTAATATTTAGTTTCTATTTTAGTTTTTTAAATGACTATTATGCAGTTTTAAAATGACTATTAGAGTATGAGTATTTTAGGGGATTAAAATCTTGCAAATTTTTTTTCAAAACTTTTTGTTTTCTTAGATGGATCCGTTTACTTCTTCTTTTACTTATTCGGTTGACTCACCGACACCACGCCCCCAAATAGGAGCCAATGCTTCCTCCCCTATTATTGGTAAGGAGCCGACTCCTCAAGTTGGGGGTAGTGTTGATGTGTCAGCGCCACCTCTCCCAAAGAGAAGGAAAGTTTCTCAACCTTATCCCATGTGGGATTATTTCATAATGGACAAAAAAGTGACTGATCTAAAGAAGCTAGTGGCAAAATGTAACTATTGTAATCATGCGGTTAAGGTTCACCACACCCGTCAAGGGACCTTCAGTATGAGGTCTCATTTGAAGGGCTGTTTAGCCTATCAACGAAAGCAAAGTAAGTTGGACTTCTCTCAATCGAAGTTCACTTGCGATGCTTTTTCAAAATTGGTGAAGGGGAATGTGGTAGGAGAGATGAAGATAGATACGTATGATGTGAAGAAAGTTAGGAGGGTCATCGCTTGATTCATAATCGTCGATGAGTTGCCATTTAGGGTGGTGAGCAAGGATGGATTCAAAAATATGATTCATGAACTTGAACCCCGATTTAGGATGCCCTCTCGATACACAGTGATGAAGGATTGTATGAGTCTTTATCTTGATGAGAAGAATAAGTTGAGGAATATCATTTTAGGAACGCGTCCTAGGATTTGTTATACAACCGACACGTGGACTTTTGTTCAAAATATGAACTATATGTCTATAACTGGCCATTTTATTGATTCTAAATTTGTGTTGCACAAAAGTATCCTTGGATTTCGTAGAGTCGCGGATCACAGAGGGGTTACAATTGCGACAGAATTGAAGGATTAAAGGCAAAAGTGGGATTAATAAGGTTCTTGCGATCACAGTGGATAATGCATCATTTAATAATGTTGCAATTGATCATTTTAAAGGAGTGTTGGTGGTAGGGTTGGGGGCAGTTGTTTGTGGGCATAAATTTATACATATGAGGTGTTGTGCACATATCTTAAACTTGATCGTGCAAGACGTTTGAAAAAATGGGATGATTCGGTGGTTAGGGTTAGAAATTGAGTGAAGTATGTTAAGTCATCCCCTCAACGGTTGGATTATTTTAAAAGTTGTGTGAGAAAGATGTTGCTTCCTACAGATAGATTCTTGCAACTTGATGTATCTACAAAGTGGAATTCGACGTATATTATGTTGGAGTCTGTAGCGAAATATGAAGATGTTTTTAAGTGATATGTTGGCTTTCAATGATAGGTTGGAGTTTTTGGATTTCTTAACTGATGATGAGTATGGGAAAGAAGGCGTTAGGGCCTTCAACTAAAGAGGATTGGGTGCATGTAAAGCATTTTATAAACTTTTTGAAGTTGTTTTATGATGTCACATTGAACATATCTGCTTCGAAGCATGTTATTGCAAACTTGTTTTGTATGCAGTTGACTTTGATTCGCAACCAATTGAAGAAGTTTACTCAAAGTGAGGATACATCGTTGGTGGATTTGGAAATAAGGATGCAAGTAAAGTATGATAAATATTTGGGTAATCTAAAAGATGTGAATAGACTATTGTTTGTGGCAGCTGCACTTAATTCCCAATTGAAGTTGGGTTGGTTGCGTTTTTGGTTCTCTAAGACATTGGGCAAGGAAAAAGGGTCGAGCTATGAGTGATTTGATTAGAAGTACATTGGATCGATTGTTTATGGAGTATAATGTTGTTTTTGGTTATGATAATACTTTAAGGTGTCAAGGGACAACAAGTGAAGCTGGTGGTTCTAGTTCTACAAGTGGTACAGAAGAACGCATGTGGAATGAATATATGTCTTTCATGGAGGAGGATGATGTCATAGAAACCACATTTGAGGTGGATAGATATCTGATGGAGCCTCCTCAACCTAAGATTAAGGATTTTGATATTCTGGCTTGGTGGAAAGTGAATCAATTTAAGTTCCCTATACTTGCTCGGATTGCTCGAGATGTACTTGTCATCCCCATTACAACCGTGCAATCTGAGTCGATCTTCAGCACAGGAGGATGTGTATTTGATGTTTTTCGAAGCTCTATGTCTTCGAAAACAGTGGAGGGTTTTATATGTGCTCAAAATTGGTTGCAATCTATGGACAGTCATGAAGATGCTGAACGTGAACCTGAGATTGGTGATGGAACAGAATATTTGGAAAGTTATAATGTGGAAAAAGGTAATGCTTTCTTTGTTTAGTTTATTTTAATTGTTACATGTTTTTTTTTAAATGTTCATTTTTTTTCTAAATACTCTTTGTTTACAGACATGACTAATAACCCTACAAAACTGATGTAATACCCACTATTAAAAAAAATTGAAAATTTGAAATGTGAAACGATGCGCTAGGGATAAGTTATCCCTTTCGCAAGTTTCACGAATTTGAATGCAAATATTTAGTTTGAAGCCCCTGTACTCGCCGAACTCACCTTTTATTCAAATTTGATTTCTCTTCAAATTTTGAACGGATTTTTGCCCTTTTCAAACCCTTTTAGAGATCTTTAAGTATGGATGTATGTTTTTTGCGAAAATTCCTACCCAATATTGGAGTTTTCTCTCATTTGAAGCTCTCTCTCTCCTCTCTTCTCTCTCTTTCTTTACCACGAAACTCCCTTTCTCTTACCTTTGGAGACGCAATTTGCAAGGGTTGAGTGATTTTTGGAGGTAGGTTTGATTTAGTCTTGGTTTAGGGTGGTATTTCTTTGGATTGATTTGGGTTATGTCGTTTTAAAGACGACGTTGGAGAGCTGTTTGTCAAGTATTAAGCGATTTTTCTTTGACTTCATCAGCCCATTTGGGTGAGTTTTTCTCTAAGTTTCTATCTTTGATGGAGTTTTAAATCTGAGATTTCTAGATTTTTCAGATTAGTTTTTGGGTTGCTATAGGGTAATTAAAGGTGGTTTTGATGAATTTCGCGACTGTGGGAATATCGTATTCTTATAGAGTTATTGGAGTTCAGGTGTGTTTGTTGCTGGAATTTTATTATTAAATTTACATTGGAGATGTGTAAGGATTAAGATGAAGAGTTGACTAATTTTCAAATGGATTTTAGGTGCTGATTGACTCTTCAGTAATTCTTTGTGAAATCTTAAATTTCGATTAAGCGTTGAGGTAAGTGGCTTTTCAATGGGATTTTATTTCTCTAATCTTTAGTGAAATCTAAGTGCACGAAATATTGAATTATTTTGTGAGATGAAATTAATTTGAAAATATGTCTTTGTGCAATATTAAATCTCTTGTCATTGGTGAAATATGTTTTTAAAATGTGCACTATTTTTATATGGTTTTGATTCATTATATGGGGAAAATGTACAAATTTTTGATAAAGATGAAATGGTTTAAATTTCATGAATTTGTTGGAAATGTCTAACTTGAAATGTTGGGCTGTTGGAATATTTTATGAGTATACTTGAAAAATTTATCCATGTGTTGGGATATATCTCTGCGGTCTGTGTGGCCAATGTATCTTTGTGGTCTGCATGGCCAATATATCTTGTGGTCTTTGTGGCCAATTTGATACCCCTTGTGGTATTTGGAGGTCTTTGTGGCCTGGAGGTCAGTGTGGCCTAGAGATCTGTGTGACCAGTGGTAATTTCCCTATATTTTGTGGCCTTGGATAATTTTGTTTCAACTTATATTTTGGTTTTGGTATGACTCACAATATTTTCTGATTCAGTTTGTCGTTATAAAATTGTCTTTTTTCCTACCCCATTGACTTGTTACTTACTGAGCTAGTTGTAGCTCACCACTTATTTACTATCTTTCATATTTAGAGGTTGGTGGCAGCGAGAAATAGAAGATCTCGAGTTGTAACTTCTGAGATTAGTTGCAAGATGCAGGATTATTGAATAAAAAAACCCTATGGAGACTTTAGTTATTTTATTGTTTATTTGAGAAATTGTTTATTGAGACTCTTGTTAAGAGTAGTATTTAAGGATTTTTTTTTTTTTTTTGAGAAGTGCTCTAACTAAACTGTTGAGATTCATTTTGATTATTGAAGATGGAATAAAGATTTTTGTGAGTTTCTTTTTCTTAGTTGGGATGATATTTTTCAAGCGGAACTCTGTCCATTTAGACTTTTGGGTCGGGGTATTACAACTGATGTCTATTATCTCGATCTCCTACACGAATAGCGTGACTCTTGACGTGGATGATTAGAGGGAGGTATTGTTTTTCATTTTAATTATTACAAAATACAATATGAGTGTTAGAGTATAGGTTCTATTATTCTATAGTTTAGACTTTAGGTGTTAGTATATTGTTTTTTGCTTTCGAGGAAAATGCTCATAATGTTAGATTAATAATTTTTAGACTTAGGGTGTGTTTGTTTACTAAAATTTTAAGCTTCCAAAATTTTAACATAATAAAATAATTATAATGTAATCTCTCTCACCCCATCAAATCATTACTTTTCACCATAATAAATATAAAAAATTCATTCAAACTATCTCTCTCTTCACTTTTTCACCAATTTCAGCACCCTAAAATTTTAACCTCCCCAAAATTTTAACACTCAAACACAACCTTAGAATAATAGATAATGAGATTAATTGGTAATTAGTAATTTGAATTTTGGGGGTGTGTTGTATTTTTTTCTTTATTTAACTATGAGTATGCAATAAACATAAACAATTATTTTTTGGATTTGGATTTTTTTTAATAATGGACATGGTGTTGTGAACATATTTCATAATTTTCATTATTTTGTTAAGTTGATCATTTTGATATAGTGATGGTTCATTGTTTTGGAAAATGAAAAGTAATCAATTAGGTGTTATGTTATGCATTAGTTAAAACCTAAATTACTTTAGTCATTAGTGACCAATCTTTTGTAGTTGGTCATTAAATATTATGGGCATAAATAAAAATACCATACAAAACTAACACTACGATAATCATATGATAGTGATGTTTTGATTAAATGGCCAACATTTTATTCCATTCAATTCAACTATCCAATTTGTAATATTTGTAGATTTTTTTTTTTCAGAATGTAAATTTGTATTATTTGTAGATTTTATTTATATGTTTATTTGTAATTTGTAAATTTGTTATTTACAATTTTGTATCATTTTTCTTTCATTAATGTATGTATGTGATTTATTAATTTAATGCAATTAAAACAATTATAAAATTGTAATATGTAAATGAATAAAAAAGTATTGGATCCAACATCCATCTTTAAAAACCTGCCCAAAAAATCAAGCCTAAGACCAAATTGTATAATAACTAATAAGCCCAAAATCAGAAACCCGAAAAATTAAAATTTTAGGCCTAAAACAGGCCCAAAATCAGCCTATATATCACTACGGAACCGGAACCGGATGCTGAAATAGGCATCTGGTTATTACCGGTACCCACCCCTACTTGTGAAGTGGTTTTAATTGGGCATTTGCCAAAAACTTGTTATGGATGCTCATTATACCCAGTGCATCTCAATGTTCCAAGGCATCCTCTTTCTCTAGTAGGTCACTTACGCAATTTAACAAACACATATACGCTATATTTTAACCCATAAATAATAGCAGCAACATGATGAGCAAATCTCTTAAACGGCAACATTTAGATGAAGCCAAAACATCATCTTCCCTTGGGTATGGTGATGTGGAGCCTCTCTTGATGGAAAGTAGAGCGCCATGACCAAAAAAAAATATTCTCAAAGCAACTGGTGAAAAACGGCATTTATGCCCCCTCTTCTCAAACAATCGTTGTTAAGAATAACAACCTCAAACTCACCCAAGTCTTTTGTGATTCTGTGAAGGCTGAGTTTTTTGTTCTTAAATCTGTTTGAGTATTTTGTTGTTTTGTTTGAGTTTATCTAGAAAAGAGAGAGAAATAAAAGTAAGAGACTCATTGAGGAAAAGGAAAAATAAGACGGATGGAAAAGAGAAATAAGAATAACGTTAACGTTAACCTGAAAAACTATACAACAACTTTGTTCTTTCTTAGCCATTAGATTTCTTTTCCAACATGTGGCGCGATTCTCTCATTTAAAAACAAGAGGAAACCGGTTGCTTTCCACTAGTCGCTCCCATTTTACACCCACCTATATGAAATGTACTTGGCTTTAGGATAAAAAAAAATAACTGCATACGTAATTCTCTATTCTGGCCTAGAATAAAAAAAGAAAAAGTAATTCTCCATTCCGCGTTGATCAATGAAAATCTGAAAATTCCAACAAATAAAATACAAACCGTAAAACTTATTAATGATCAGGCCATGAGTTGACTATGGGCTGAGCTTACAAATTTCATCCCAATTTGAATGCTTCAATCCAAGCCTAACAATATTGATCTCGGTTTTCCCAAAGGCCAGATTGGGCTCAAATTGATCATGGCCAGTTTTCCTAGTTCCAGCCCAATCCCTAAATATGTAAAGATAGTTGAAATGGTGTCCAAGATTGATATGAGATAGAGCTTGTTAGATTCGAAAAAAGTTTCGGTTTTAAAGTTTCAGTCCTAACAAGTCCAAACAATCATTGATGAAATTTATTAATGTGTTATTAACATCACATCCTTTGTAAAGACTTAAGTTTTATGACCAAAACCTTTCTCGACTAGATTCACTCCTCCTATTAAATCCATGAGAGTGGTAGCTAGTTAGTTTTTAGGTTTGAAAAATGACACTTAAAAGCGGATGTGAAGGTTGAAGATCTTTACATCAAGGCTAAATTACTCCGCAAGTTCCTAGGGTATGACCCTTTTCCAAATTGGTCCTAAGGTTTGTTTTTCCCTAAAAATATCTCTAGAGTTTGGACCCAATCCCATACCCATCCTACCGTCAACTTAATGGACGAAATTGCATAATGGCTAACAGCTTACACGTGAAAATGGACAGCTCGATTAAAAAAAATGCACAATCGCAATGTGACACGTGTCATTAAAATAATAAATAAACAAATAAATTTAAAATTAATAAAAAAAATAATTAATTTAATTTTTTTTTAAAAAAAAAGATTGGAGACCTCCCATCCTTTCCCGGTGAAGGCCCCCTTCACCTCTAGCCGCCCAAAATTATGCGGCCAGTAGAGGGAGGAGGAATCTCTCCTCCACCCTGGGCGGTGGTCTGGGGGACATTCCTTATCCCACAACCAGGGAGGTCCCCCAACCGCCTTAAAGCCGGGGCGGAGGAGGGATTCCTCCTCCTTTCGCTGGCCGCCTAGAACTCCCCTAGAGGCCAGAGGTGGAGGGGGCCTCTACCGTGAAAGGCTTCGATCCTTTCCTTTTTAAAAAAAAGAAAAAGAAAAACTTAAATTAGTTATTTTTTTATTAATTTTAGATTTATTTTTTATTTTTTAAGAGTTTTTTTATTTATTTATTTATTTTAATGACACATGTCACATTGTGATTGGGCATGATGAATTTTCCATCAGCCATGTGCGAGATTTCGTCCATTAAGTTGACAGCAAGATCTGTATGGGATTGGGTCTAAATCCTAGAGATATTTTTAGAGAAAAACAAACCCTAAGGACTAATTTGGGAAAGGATCATACCTCAGGGACTTGTGAAGTAATTTAGCCTTAAATCAAACCCTTCCATCTCCAAAATTAATTGCACTCTTGTGGGGTTGCGGTAATATTCCCCATGAGTGATAACTGCAGCTCAATCCAAATATTATTGTGTTGTAGATGAATGTTCCTATTATCACGCTCAAGGAGAGTAGGTTGCGCTATTCGCCTTCCTCCTCATTTCAATCTACAATCCAATGAATGTTTAGTTAACTGCAATAAAATCTTTACTATTTTTCTCGTGGATAAAGATAGTGGATAACCTCAGTGCTCTACAATATTAGGATAGCTTCGTATCTTCTATGTTTTTTTTTTTTTTTGGGGACTTCTGCTTCTTTTTCACTGTCAAGTCTGTCACTTTGTGATTTGTTTGTAGCAAAATCAAGCTCAAAGATACTCATTGGCCATTTAGTAATTTTCCAATTAGAAATAGTTAGTATTAAAGAGTGTGACTTTTCAATAGATGTTTTCCCTAGTTTTTTTAGGAACCTCGCCTATATTTTTAGATGAAATATATAATCTATTTTCGAGACAACGTATATTTTTTTGGCCGTTATGCTATCTCAACATTTTTTTCTTTAAAAATGTCATATATATTATTTAGATGAAATAAATAATCTATTTTCAAGACAAAGTAAATTTTTTTATGTTGTTATGCTATATATAATGATGAAGCCAAGAAATTTGTGGCTGTTTGACTTGTAACGAGCCTAGGAAAGAATCCTAAGAAAGGTGAGAGCCTACACAAAGACAATGTAAGAAGAGGGGGCTCCCAGGAGGTGGCCTTTGATGATGAAGTTAGCTCTTCTTTGTCATCCCAATAGGAGTATATTTCATCAGGGAAAAGCTTATCCTCTTCTCCACGTTTCTCCTTATTTATATGCCTTTGCCTCTTTGAGAGAGAAAGAGTGGCCTTTCTTCTGAGGTGACATCCTACGTCCCTTCCTTTAGGGGGATGGTCTTTTGTCTCGGGGTGGATCGGCGAAATGATGGCCAAGTATGACCCCTAGTTTGCGCCCTCCTCAAAGAAAGCATGCATCCTCCTTAAGGAATACCCATCTTTTCAACTTACTGTAAAGTGTGCCGCCTATTAGCCGATGATGATTACTTCCTTCCTTCTTGTTGAACACTCCATCTAGCTGATTGGACGTGCATTTAAGAGGAGGTCCCTTTTTGCATAGGGGAGGCCTCATCTTGATGAGTGGGGCGCTTTATCGAGGTTTGGACAGAGTGGGCTTGGTTTATTCACAGAGTCCTTCGTTCGGCCCTTATCACTTAGGGTGGGTTGGCTTTCCAGCAATTGTGAGTTGCGAACCCCTTATTCAGGTTGGGCTTACGAAACGATGGACCGAGTAAAATCTATCCTATCATATATATATATTCGTATTTATCAAGGTCAACAACGAATTGGTCTAATGTGCCTTTAAAATTTTAATCAATAATAGATTGAGGGAACATTTTCCTTTTGAGCGCCATAATTTTTTGGTGTACCACATGTATCCTCTTGCTAAGAGTAGGCGGCGAATCCTAGGGGTATGTTCGTTTTCATGTTTTTTTTAAAATTCTGATGAAATTGTGAATATTTAGGTGGTGTTAAAGTTGTATAAAAATGCGTGTAGAAGTTGTTGAAAGGGATTGGTGTGTGTAAAAAAAGTAATAAAGTGTTGTATAAAAATACGTGTATGTTATGATGTTTGGATTGTAAAAATAAAAGTAGGATTCAAATCCTACAAAAATGATGAAAACGAACATGCCCCTAATCAAAGTGAAGCCTTGGGACTTGGCTTACATTGGCCATCAAATTGTCCTTTTTTCACTAGAAAAAAATTTCAAAATTATTTGTGGATTTTTGTTTGAAAAATCTTTCAAAATTGAAAGTTATAAAGTTATGAATTTTTTCTTGGCTACGCATACTCAAAAAGGAAAAGAAAAATACTAGACCACAATGTGCAAAGAATTTTCAAGAGAATGAGAGACAATAGATTGGCTTAGGATTTGTCAAAGGTCTGCCACAAAAGAGATGGTTTGATTATTGCATAAAACACATCTCTCGGGAATTTTATTTTTTTAAAATCTCAAATCAGTTGTACTTTACCCAATCCAATACATGATTTATACGAAATCCAACCAATGCAGAGACAACAAAGGGAAGGAGCATACTTCCATTGGTTTTTCATGGACCGAGGAAATGAAGTGACACACACACACACACATATATATAATCTCCCTTGTTGTGACTACACAACTTACTTCCCCTTTCGAT
This sequence comes from Morella rubra, assembly GCA_003952965.2. Classification (NCBI taxonomy): domain Eukaryota; kingdom Viridiplantae; phylum Streptophyta; class Magnoliopsida; order Fagales; family Myricaceae; genus Morella; species Morella rubra. Next base: position 35,422,990 of record CM025855.1, read on the forward strand.
CTCTTCAAATGAAGTCTGGTTGAATAGGCTCTTTTCTATTGGGCCTCACTAGAATCCACCTCGTGTTTCCCTCTACACACTTGCTCTCTTTCCTCCCTCTTAAGTTTATGTTACAGATCTTATAAGCTCTTTTCGGATCACACATTGACTCTAATACCACTTGTTCTTTAATTGATCACACGATAATGGTAAATCATAGGAAACAAAGATAATGATAAATCATAGGAAACAAACAAAACTCACAAAGAAATACAAAAATTTAACATGTTTCTTTTAAGGCGAGGTACATCATGAAAAGAGACAACAACAAGGGCTACAATAATGTATTTGAGTTGAATACGCTAGTCCTTTAGGAGTTCTTCAAGCTCTAGCAAATGGGATAGACATTTGCCTTGACTTTGTCCGTGTCAATAAACAATTCAAAATGCCTCGACTTTTTTAAAACAGTTCTGAGTCAAATAGCAATGATTCAAAGAATGATAACAAGACACAAATATAGATTTGCAATATTGATGCTTTACAATATTCGTGAGACACAATAATTTACACTCCTTAATTCTTTGTTCTCTCTTTTCAACTGCAACCTCACAAAACCCTTTTTTCTATTTTTTTTGGCAATTCAATCCCTTTTTGTGTCATGCCTCGTGCCAGTACTTACCCCCTAGGCTCTCCTATAATAATGGAATGCACACAAGCGGGGATTACGACACGAATTAATCCTATAAAGGTCTCAAAACTCCAGAGAACAACTCGGGTCTCAAACTTCCCAAGACTACTCGGGTCTCAAACTTCCCAAGAACTACTCGGTGCTCGGTTCAGCTCACCCGAGAGTGCTGCTCTCGGTCATCCGGGAAATTCAATGCCCCGTTACCCCGGGAAGTTAACTCCCAGTTACCTCGGCCCAGTTACCCCGGGCATTCAACTCCCAGTTGGCCCTAGACCTTTCCAGGATTTTCCCCGGGCACTCCTGGCCTATCTTGTCAGACCCTATATCCTGCCTGCCCAGTTACCCAGGTACCCCTGTACTTGTCAGCACAAGGAAGAAAAATTCACATGAGCACATCTATTATAACTTCTATCTTTTATATAAACACTATATTAAACAGCTATATTAAACAGGTAGAATAAACAAGAGAAGGGTGTTACATTTTGAAAAGAAATTTTAGCATCACAACATGTTAAGGCTTTGCATCTACATTTAAAGACACGAGCTAAAGAATTTGGATAAAACAAGAACTCTTTGATTTTGCTGTCCACATGGTGATAAGGAGGAGGAAGAGAGGAAGTACCTGGATCCAAGAGGAGTCTTAGTGATGGATCGTTGATTTCTTCACATATGTCTTTAATTCTATGATGGATTGTTGATTTCTTCACCTTTGTAGACCAAGTCACACCGACAATTCTTCACATTAACTAAGGTTCCATGAAGACTAACAAACTTTTTCTTTATCTCTGCCAAATCCCCTAAGGACGATCACCTATCACTAGCATCACTCAAGTTCAAGCAACACTTGAACTTGAGTATTGAAACAACTTGAATTACAACACCAAGCTTTTCCTCGAATCATTTCTTCTTGTAAACCCTCTTGCATCCTGTAATATTCTCTTGTGGCCCTTCTTATGATAATAATAGCACTTCACATCTAAGGAATTTGATCCAAAGTTTTCATCATTTCCGGAGCATGACATAGATCGAGACTAATTACCTCTGTCATTCTTCCCCTTGAATTATCTCTTCCTTGCCTTGACTTTGGGCTCACCACAAGCCCATCACCCTAATGATTTACAGGTTTGCTTATTGTTTCCAAACAAGAGACGCTGATAACACAGCAGCTTTTGAATTCATCCTCCCACCTTGTGAGGTTTATTCTCCTTCCCTAATAATAGTATTTTTTAAGTCTTCTAATGGGCTCACAATATAATGGATAGAGACACACTCAACCTAAAAATCTTAAGCTTATAAGTTTGGACCAATCTATACCATATTAATTACCTGCCATTGTAACTTTTTTTTTTTTAATGTAGGACTTAACATTTTTACCTTTTCACATGTGCACATATTTAACATATGCTATAACATATAATTTTGTTAGTCCAAGGTTGTTCCTTGAACAATCCTTTTTTTAATTTTTTGATAACAAACTCTATTTACTCACTCTAAAGGTTTTAAGAACTTAGGGCATGTTCGTTATCAAAATTATTCTAGAATACAAATGTATTCACAAAACTAAGATCCAAAATCTTAAAAATTTATACACAAACACCAATACAATTTACATAATCTTCAACAAATTTTTACACAAACTCCAATACTTTTTTTAAAAAAATTATAACAAATCTTCTCTCTCTATATTTTTTCACTTAACTCCAATACTTTTTTTATTAAACAATTACATCAAATCATCTCTTTCTACACTTTTTTACAAACTCCAACAAAAATTAAATATCTTTAAAACTTTTCACTAACCGTTACAAAAAAAACCTATAAAGTTCTAATCTACATAAATATTCACAATTCTACCAAAATCCTACAGTTTTTTATAAAACAAACACCCACTTAAGCTCTTCAATCCTCATTTACTAAAATTGATTTTCAAAAGGATTGAAAATCTCTCTCTCTAAAAGTCTCTCCATATTCTATAACATTGTTGCATAAGATAAAATGCCCATATTGTTCATTGTAGATGTTTAAAGATGGATTGGAGTGGAAATGACATTTTCACGTTGCAGAAAAATCTCTCCGACGTTGATGGTGTCGACACATGTCATATATATCCGAATAATGTTTTGATAGTGTCGACATATGCCACAGACACCATAGAGCAGTTTTGATGGTGGTGGCATATGGGAAGATGGTGTCGACACATGCCACATACACCTGAGAGCAGAATTTCAGACAATGATGATGACGTCAACACTGCTGTGATTTTGTAGAAGTTCCTGGAATGCTGCTAGCTAATCTTTTTAATTTAAAAAGTCTAGGGCACCTCTTTAGCGGTACAATAAAGCATTTTGGAGACCACATAAGTTTAGAGGACTATAAATAAAACAAGATTGAGAGAGAAAGTGTAAAACCTCGCCCATATAAATCATATAAATTATCTTAAATTAGGTAATTATATTATAAGTTAATTTTATTCCTTTTATTTAGTATAAAAATGTGGAAAAATCTTTAAAATTAGTAAATAAATGCTTAAAAATTATAGAAAAAAAAATTCCTTCTTTCTGTTGTTTTTAAACTTTGCATCCTAATAATTCATTTTTCTCTCTCCTTATCAAAAAATTTCTATATAGGGACTCTTTGCAACAAAAATTAGTAAAAATCCTATTTTTAACTCTTTTGCTTAATTCTAACTTTTTCCAAACAACCTTTTCTCAATCTTTTAGCTTGTAATCTCTTTCAATCCACCAAAATTAACCCACTAGGACATATCGCACCCCAAACCTTGCACTTAGAGTTTATTTCAATTTTTGGACCTAATGGATGTAGAATTAGAAATCCAATTGCACTTAGACCTAGATTTGAAGCCTATTGGACCTCCCTAAGCCCACAGCTGACCTAGCCCACTACCCAAGCCCAAGACCACTTAATTTCACTCTCCAAATCCAACCAGCCCATGGTTTTGCACCACAGAATAATTTTTCATTATTACGCATGCAAAACCATGCAACACTTCGTGAAGAACAAGTGATTGCCGCCCAAGTTCCTCAATGGACTCATTTGCTTGTGTAGATAACTCAAGCTAAGTCTAGTCCTCATGATAAACTACTACGTCATAACCTAGTTAACCCTAGAAGCCTAGGTTTAACCCTAAGTACTAACCTAAGGTCAAGAGAGCTATAAATAGGGAGGAGGGTTAGCCACACACCCCATTCGGCTATTAGAGAGCATTTGAGAGAGTTAGGGAGTGGAAGAGAAAAAGAGGAGAGCAAGCCGTGGCCCTCTAGAGGAGAAAAAAGAAGAAAATTTTAAAAAGAAGATAATGAAGGTTGAAGTATCCCATGTCTTGTTTCTTTGAAGTTATTATCATGATTCTCTTACTAACAACAAGCTCCTTTTAGGTTTTTGATTCACAAGAGATCACCAAATAGCCAAAGAACTAAAGAGGTAAGGCGTAGTGTTCTTGGTATTCTTGGTTGGCAATATGATGTGGTTAGATAATTAGGAAATAATGGATGAATATGTTAGTAATAAGACTTGTAATTAATCACTTGATATGCTTTGCACCTTGTTAGGAGGAGATGTTATGTTAATGGTAATATGAATTATTGGATTGAAGGATGAGATATATGGTTAGGCTAGCTAATGCATGTACAAAATAGAGATTTTTATTGTCTAACTTGATCATAGACATGTTAGGATAATCTAGAATGCTATATGTAGTTTTGATTGATGCCAGACAGTTAAGAGGATGTTAGAAGTCCTAAGAATAGCGCTTGCATATAATAGTTAACATGTAAAAATGAAGAAATCAGAAAATAAGCAACATATGTGCTTGTTTTTTTTATTCTGTGAGGAGAGTGCTATAAGTGATTATCGCATGGGCCAAATGACGTCGGCTTGACACCAAATCTGGAGACCTAGTTCAGGACAGAGCCAGGAGCATATGGTCAAAATTTCAGGTCAATTGGAGTTAAGGTGAGAGATATATTTGCTTTTGAAAATCAGGATAGAAATAAGATTTTTAATAAAAACGGGTTTTTTTGAGGAAAAACATTTTGGGCTTTGTTTTGATGTTAGGGCTGACTCTAGGATGCCTCTAAACCTTGGGAACTTTATTCACTATGGGGCTTGTAAGCTAGGCCCAAGATGGTGCCCTTATTGGACTTAAAAAGATTTAATTATGTTTTCCTATTTTAGAGATTTTAAGTTGTTGGACTTGTCTTTCCTAAGCTTAAATCTTGTATACTTGCAAACTTGAGTAGAAGCTTTCCACATTTTGTGAGCATGTGTTTGTAAATGATGGATATGATAAGTATTAAGAAAAGCCTGTATAAGTTAGTCAAGTTTGGTAAAAAATATTCTAAAAGCATATGTGCATTGGTTGTGACAAGAGCATCATTTCATGAATATAAAGTGAATAAGTGATGATAATCGTGACAATACCGCTTCTTGTGGAGGAAAATGCAACTACCACTACAGGGTAGTGGGTGGCCTCCTTGGGCAGAAGGACGTGGAGAGCCTTTGCCTGGCGATGTTCTGGTGCAAAGGATAGTACAAGACTGTCCCGGTGGAAAGAGAACGGGATGCAGAACCCTGTCACTTGAGGGTGAAACAATGGACACCAAAGCTTGAAGAAAAGATACATGGTCAATGCATCCCATTTGTCAAGTTACTTTTCAGAAATGACTACTACATCTTATCTCTTCACCATTACATGATCTTGACTATTACTTGTTATTTTTCATTTTGATAAACTATTTTCTAGAATAAGTGAGTATTGTATTTCCTCGCTGTTAATTATTTACCTTTACTGCTTATGATCATATACCCCCTTCCCACCATACTGACTCCTTAAGACTCACCCCACCATCCTGTCCATATTTGTATATTTTTTTGTTAAGACAGAAGATGGTGTTGTTCGAGTCATACTTATCCCTTGAGCTTCCTACCCACATCCTGATCGTCCATATACGAGTTTGGGTGACAGTCACCCTAGAGGTTATCGTGGAGCACCTGCCTTAACTGGTCCCCAAGGACTCGCCCCCGAATGCTCCCACGTCCCCCTGTTCGTCGTAGAGCTTGCCAGCTCAAACTAGCCACCCCAGGCATCAACTTGTTGGACCTCACCCTGATCGACAATGAAGATTAGTCTTTCTTGTTATTTATTTAGCTTTTATTTAATGGTATGTACATATATTTCCTGAACAATAGGGTTAGAGATTAAGTAGGCTTCGTAAATCACTTACTGAGTTCAAATTTTGAAAAATTAGTAGCCTAATTTTGTACGGGTCCTACCCATAGGATCCTCCCCCTTATTCCCTAACCCACTACCTTTTTAATTCAGAGCTATTAATCTACTTGCACTTCTTGTGTTTGCTCTGTCTAAAATTCCTTGTCTTTATAATATCTAATGTTTGCTTAATTTACGAGTAATAATTTCCATTCGTAAATGTACAATCATCTAATTGTTCTTAAAATTTTTACAATCTTTTCCTTTATACCTTGACCAAATCTCTTATCTAATATTTACAAGTGAGCCTCTAGTCTTAAGACTTAGAAAGATCGTGCAATAATCTCACCATTTATAGCAACTCTATTACTATAATGAGAGCTTAGAGACTAATACAGGCAGGAGACGTGACAAAAAGACAAGAACTTGCATTATCATTTATGATTTAGCCTCCAAAGAAAGAGAAAGAGCTTGAAGAAGAGAGAAGAACTCAGATCCTAAGAAAGCTAATGTTTACAGCTCTCATTCTCTAATCTTGTCTTCTTGCTCATAATTTTGGTTTACATTTGCACATTTAGTTTAAAGAGTCTTTCTTTATTACTTTTTTATACACATCCATTATAAAACTTTCGAGTGTGGAATACACTTAGGCCTATCCGTGAGGATATAAGAAATCTCAGTTTGGATTTGAAGTGAGAGTTGAAGCGTGAGCTCAAAAAAAGCTTTGTAAAGGTTACTTAGCACCCAAAAGTTAAGGTGTCATTACTATTGGTGAATAGTGAAGAAAGTCCAAGGGAGGAAATAGCCTTGGGGGTAAACGTAGGCAAGTCTTGGTCGAACCACCTGAAAATACCAATGTTATCTCACTAACCTTTTGTGACACCCTGACCCCATAAGTTTTATTAATTATCCTAAATTAGGTAATTAAAGTATTAAATAATATGAATCTCTTTTATTAATATAAAAATGGGAAAAATTATTTAAAAACAACTAATAAATGCCTAAAAATCCTAGAAAAATTTCTTCTTTCATTTTGTTTTAAACTCTTCATCCAAATAATATATTTTTCTCTCTCTCTATTCTAAAATTTTCTATATAGGGACTTTTTGCATTAAAAATTAATAAAATCCCCATTTATTACTTTTTTTTTCCTTAATGTAACCTTTTCAAGCCTAATTTTCTTCAAATTTTGGACTCGTGATCTCTTTGTTTTTATAAAAACTGAACCTATAGGACATCTCCCACCCAAGCTGTGACCTATTTTTGGAAACTATTTTAATTTTTAAACTTTAATGGACCCAAACCTAGAACCTAATTGCTTTTGGACTTGCAATTGAAGCTTATTGGGCCTCCCAAAGCCCACAGCCGGCCCAGCCCTTTCCTTAAGCCCAAGCCCACCTCATTTTGGTCTCCAAAAACTGACTAGCCCATAGTTTTTACCCCTTGGAATATTCTTTCATAATTAATCATCATTAGCATGCAAAACCGTACAACACTTGGTGTTCACCAAGTAGCTGCCGCCCATGCTCCCCAATCCCCATCCATTGCTTGTGTAGACCCCTTTTGCTAGTCTTAGACACAATTATGCTTAGCCTAAATAATCCTAGTGACCTAGAAACTAACCCTAGTAGCTTCATTATAGTTAAGAGTAGTATAAATAGGGAGGTGGTGTGAGGGTTAGCCTCAAACCTTATTCAGCCATAGAGAGAGACAGTGAGAGAGTTAGAGTGAGCTAGAGAGAAAGTTAGAGGAAGGAGAAGGGAGAATGAGCAAATCGTGGCCCCTAGAAAGAAGAAGGAAGAGAAATTTTGGAAGAAAGGTTGAAGTATCTCTTGATTTGGTCCTTTGAAAATGTTATTTTGATCCTATTACTAGCAAAGAGCTTCTTATAGGTTTTTATTCTTAAGAAGTCAACAACTAACCTAGAATCCAAGAGGTAAAGGGTAGTTTTCATTTGGTGTTGTTATTTGGCATGATCATGTGATAAGGTTAGGGAAATGTTTGAAAAATGGTTTGGATAGGACTTGTAACCTTTTGAGATGCATATTACCTTGTTAGAGAAGAGGTTAGGTTGATAAAATGTTGGATTGAAAGAGGAGATAGGAGGTTAGACTAGTATGTTTACAAAAATGGAATTGTTGTTGCTTAAACTTTGATTATGAACATGCTAGGTTGAATTAGTGAGTTAAGGGGATGTTAGGAAGCCTAAGGAAAGCTTGCATATGGAGGTTAACGTGTATAATTAGAGGAATAAAAAAATAGTTCACATAGGTATCTGTTTTGTCATTATGTAGGGACAATACATAAAAGCTATTATCGCATGGGTCAAACAATCAACATCGTTTCGGCACCAAATTTACAGGGTTAGTTCAATATAAAGTCAGGAGCTTATGGTCGAAATTTCAGGTCAATTTGAGTTTAGGTGAGAAAATTATTGGCTTTTGAAAATTAGGGTAGAAATGAAGTTTTTAACCAAAACAGGTTATTTTACATAAAAACGAGTTGAGCTTTGTTTTTGATAATTGGGTTGACTCAAGTAGGCCCTAGAACCCATGAAACTTGGTAAGATATGGGCTTATAAGTTAGGCCCAAGTTTGTGTCCTTATTGGACTTAAAAAGGCTTAAATAAATTTCCTCATTTTAAAGCTTATAAGTTGTTGGACTTGCCTTTTACCTATAAATTGAAATTTCTTACAAAGATTCAACAACTAGCTTGCTGAGTTAGAGACTTTTAAGTTGGTGAACTTGCCATATTAAGATTTTATCTTGTATACTTGCAACTTAAAATAAAGGGTTAATTACAAAAACCCCCCTCAAACTTTGCCACTTATCCCAATATCCCCCTAAAATATAACTCGTGGCAGCCCGGCTCCACGAACTTACAAAAACGTCACAGTTTCATTTTTGACTCGTTTCTAAACGAAATCTTCAACGCTTTCCGTTACACGTGAGGTCGTTCATATCAAAAGACCAAAACGCCCCCATTAATTAGAACGTTTATTCATTGCAAACCAAAGCCCATTCGTGCGGCATAATGACACCAGCCCTTCAAAGCTGTCCGAAGCAAAGAAACCCACCACCCAAGCTGTCGGAACTCCACGCAAGATCTGGGTCCGTTAGGCATTGTCATTTTCTTCTCATATTCGCAAGGTACATTCTCTAATCCTTCCCTATTCCCTTAAATTTGTTTGCTAATAGGTTGTTATGAAGTTAGGGCTTGCGAATAGGGGTTCAAAGAGTGCGAAAACATGGCTGATTTAAAAAACAAGCTTTGAAAATAAACGGCACTATCTTACCTGCTCTCTACATCAATATAATTTCCATCCTAAAAAATGCTAATGCCGATAGGGGAATAAATAACAAGATCTGAAAAAAGCTTAAAAAAAAAAAAAGGGGAATAGCTTACTGCACCGTTTGAGTTTTATAGAAAGCAATAATGGTTATATTTTGGTATGTATACTGCAGAAATTCCATGTGGAGCTCTACAGTCGGATATACAACATATGTATTATCTCTGATTCTAGCACCATCTAAAATTTCAGTGTTAATATCCCCTAGAGTTCCTAGGTAGCAGGTGCATTTCTGAAAATCTCACCGTTAATTATTTTTCCAATACAATGGTTGATGTCTAGCAATAAATCTAAGGTTATTGTAAGTGATAAACTGGAAAGAATGACTAAATTATGCTAATGCCGTATGCTGCAAAGATGCCATGTGGATAATGAAATTTTTTAATGCACCCTTTCAGACCTACAAATCTGTCCAAAAAAAAGGGGTAATTTTTTTTAATGAAACATTGTATTGGTTTCTCATTGGTCACTAGTTGTCTAATTCTATGATATACTATTTTAATGCACCCTTTGTCTCATGCTATGCTATGTCCCCTTTGTCTCATTTTGTTCTGTTATAATTGATGTATGTATATATATATCCAGCTAAGGGTTTTCTCATTTTGTTGCAATTTCCAGACCTTTGTGATGTCTTCTTCCAATAGTGGTTGGAGCTCTTCGGTTACAGAAAGTGGGGCAAATTCTAGCGGCCCACAATGTTATTGTGGTGTTACAACCTACATGAAGACGTCGTACACGGAGCACAATTTTGGTCGTCGATTCTATAGTTGTCCGAATTATAAGATTAAACGTACATGTGGATTTTTTGCTTGGGTTGATCCTCCAATGTGTGACTACGGGAAGAGGGTGTTGAAACGCATGCGAGATATGCAAAAACGTTTAAATTTCGATATGAACGAAGTGCAAATCTTGAAGGAAGGAGGTTCAAAAACACATAAGGAGGAGGTTGAAAAACATCGCAAGCAAGTGAAGGAGTACAAGGTTGCTTTGGCAATGATGTCAATTGTAGTAGTATGTTTATTTTATAGGTTAGTAGTCTGTTTAGGAAACTGAGAACATATATCAGTTGGTTATCCCTATGTTGTTTGTAATGTGTAATTTGATATACGAACTTTCTTATGTAAAACCGTATCTTTTTCAGGCACAAATTCTATTAGTTTAGTGAAATCAGATTTGCAGCCAAAGAACACAACGAGGACATGGTGTGAATTAACCAATAAATAGTAATCAGACCAAATATAAATGAAAAACACAGTGAGGGACAGAGTGAATTCATTCATGTAGCAGAAACTGACCTGTATATTGCCCATAGGCCATACAAACAATGAAAATTCATTACCCAAGCAAAGTCGAAAAAGTCCTTATTTTTGTAACGATATCTTTGACGACAAAAACAGAGACCAATACGGTCCGGTTGTTGCCAAGAAAGTGTAGCAAAAGAAGCACAAACGATTGTATATCCCTTTGGAACCTAGAAGCTCGCTAAATTGAAATTGATTTCAAGATGTTCAAATTGTCCATTTGCAATATCTTCAAGAGATCCTTTAATACAACATGTTCAAATTGTCCATCATAAAACGTAATACAATGTAAACTGTAGACAAATTTGTCCATATCACAACAGGATACAACTTCAGCCCCCAAAACAGAATACAACTTCACAAATTTGTCCATATCAAAATAGGATACAACTTCACAATGTGTACATGCTGTAAATTCAGCCTAAAAAAAAAGCACCAACCAGTAGCCCATATGTACCCAGCCCCCAAAAAAAGGCACTAAGCACTACCATCCAAAAAAACCCTAAGCACTACATCCCAACCTCAAAAAACAGCACCAACCAGCAGCCCATATGTACCCCCTATCCAGATTCACAAAAAAAAAAAAACAGCATCAACACTGCAAAAACAACCTTCAGCCATCTTTTTTTTCTTTTTTTTTTTGGTCATCCTCAAACCACTTGGGTTATCAACCCGTGCGTTTGCCTTGCGCTTTGAGGGGCCACTATGAGGTCTGCGCGAAGCAAATGAACAAATATAAGCTTTACAAGAACACCACAAACAACAAATGATCATTACTTATTTTAAGTTTTACTTACTGTTCTGTCACCACACTAGTCTGTGTACCCTCAACTGGCTCAGTACTGAGGTCGATGAAGAGTTGCCGAGGAGTCCCCGAAGCCCGAGCCAATCCCCGTAAACGATCTGAGCTCGAGTTCTTGATGCCACACCCCCACCACCACGAGCTTGGGCTCCTTTTGCATCATCTCTCTGCTGAATTGGAGTTGCAGCAGGGGCATTTGGTGGGCTGCTCCTCCTTCCCCAGGCAGGTGGCAGCATAATCCCAACATTCAGCCAAGAGTGGCGGAATGTGATGTTAGGTGGATCCTGCAAATATAACAAACCACCCCAATTAGGAAGAGTATACAATCTGAAACTTACGCAAGTAAAAACACTTGGGGACCAACAATTTTACCTCATCGTTTGTGTTCTCATTATTCGGTAGATAATGATCATCATTCGAGGAATAATGGTCATCATTTGTGTCTTCACCGTTCGGGGAATTATGATCATGAAGATGTCGTGGGTCCTGCAAAAATAAAAAACTCCATTAAATGTCAACGTACACATCATTCATACTGTGACAATGTAATATGAGTACCACCTCAACAGGCGTCATCGCTGATGCACCAACCCCGAGGACCCAACTTGAGAAGCAGGAACCTGCGACAATGGACCTTATAAGTAATTGGAAAACTTACATATGTACGTAATTGAAATAAATGAAGACTTACAAAAGTGGGAGTGGACTGTGAGGTAGGAGGGGCAGGTGTATTCTTCTTCTTTTTACAGGACCTTGAGTTGTGCCCAACCACGCCACACTTAGAGCATTTGATCTTAGTCCCAACTTTACTCAATCTAATTCGGCTCCTTGGTTCGTCCGTGCCCCTCCGCCTTAGCTTCTTCGGCCTCCCAGGTTGCACTCTTGCATGTGGAGGTAGGACCGGTTCTTGTTCTGTACGTCCCCATTGATCCATACTCGGCATTGGGTGAATCATAGGCCCATAGGCCTTCATGTACGTCTGAACTGTGTAGTAATCATCCACGTAATCCTCCGGCTTCCCCCCATCGTATAGGATTGCGGAGATGGCATGTGCACAAGGGACTCCCGTGAGATCCCATCGCCGACACCCGCATGTCCTCTCTTTCAAATTCACCACGAATTGCTTCTGTTTGTATTCAACTTCAAACAGGCCATTCCCAGCATACGTGGAGATGCACTCGCATGAGATCTCACCATTCCTATCCAGTTTCCTCATAATTTCGGACACAATTTTTCCTCCATCTTTCCCATCCCATCTCGCTTCACTTGGTACCGACACATCAGTTTCTTTCTGATTGTCTCGATCATCGTGATGATGGGTTTATCACGCGCTTCCATGATATATGCATTGTCTCCACATCCACATGCTGAGATACTTGTGTGCCTTCGGGCTCAATGCCTTCAGTGTGAGCATCTCAGCTTGAAATTCACTGATCGTGTAAGCAGACGCGGCTGCCCATAATCTATCTTTCAACAGTTGACCCCGATTGCCATCATCTCTGAAATTGTTGTACAAATGTCGTACACATATCCTATGCTCCGTAGTGGGGAGAATTTCCTCGAAGCTTGGGATGAGGCCCTGCATTGCAAAATGGAAATTTTAAGTCAATGGATAACACTTTTTTACACCAAAATACACTTTTTACACTTTTACATCTAAATAACACTTTTTTACCTTTTGTCGGTCTGAAATAAATGTCCAGCCATGTGGCAAATTAGGACCGAGATCAGATACCAAAATGTGTAGAAACCAGGACCAGCTGTCCTTCAACTCGGCCTCCACAGCGGCAAAGGCAATTGGGTAAATATTATCGTTCCCATCACGACCGACAGCAACAAGAAGCTGTCCTTTATAAGGACCCTTCAAAAAACAGCCATCCACCCCAATTAGGGGCCTACAACCACTCCTGAAACCATCTCGCATAGCTGCTAGTGAGACATAGAGACGAAGAAACGTGGGTTGCAGCTCCCTTTGAGGTCTATCAACCCTCAATAGTACTGAAGAACCCCGGTTGGTTCGCCTTAGGGTCGCACAATAATCTCATAGCCTTGCGTACTGCTCATTGTGCATCCCAAATATCGCATCCAGAGCCCTTTTCTTCGCCCTATACAACTTCATTCGACTTACGTCCACCTTCCAAGTTCGCTTCACCTCTTCCCTTAACGCCTCAACTGGCCAATCAGGATTATGCCTGAATTGTTCCAAGTACTTATTCGCTATCCACTTCGAAGATACTTGGGTATTTTTGTAACTTCGTGTGCATCGATGGTGGCCCGAGTATGATATTACTTGGAACGTTAGCTCGTTCTTCACATTTCTTGCGTAAACTCTATAGTTGCACCGTTCACGCTTACATTGGACGATGACTCTATCTCTATCATTCTTCGCCCAATGGAGGTCCTTCCCAATGTGTATGTTGGCCTCTCTGACAACTTGTCTGAACACATCAACACTAGGGAATCTCATCCCTAGTTCAAGTCTTGGGTCGTCCAGGTATTGTTGTTCAAATTCTGGTACAGTGGCCCGTGCTCTATCCCGAGCAATCTCTTCCTCACTACTACCATCATCAGTGTCTGAAATCAGATCATGACGACCATCGCAGCCTACATCCATATCAGGTCCATCCTCTACACCTTCGAGGTCCTCTTCAACATACAAACCATGTGACTGATAGGCACTAGTTGCATTATCCCCTCCCCCTTCAAATACATCATCTTCCCCACTGACAACCTTTTCAAAGAAAGAATCAGGTTGGGGACTTTGAGGCTCCTCTTCTGTGTCTTCAACCACTTTTTTCCCTTTTCCATTGTCCCCTTCTTATTTACGGCCAACTTATACCTTTGTTTGTTTAACTTGAATATTGCTGGTTTCTTCTCTAAACCCAACAACATACAAAATGATTAAATGGTGGCCTATGTGGCAGCTTACCATTTCTAAAACATCAATGTCTGACTTCAAGAGAATCAGCCCATCATCAAGTGTCTTCGCTGGGTGCACATAATACATGAGATCACCAGTTGTGTATCCATACTCACCACATATACCTTCTAGTTCAAAAAATGAGAGGCAGTCCATATCCCAAGGCTCATTGTGTAATACTTTTTGCCCTCCAACATACTCGGTGTGTGGTGATCTTTGAAACCTCCCCCCATGATTTACCTCGAACAATACAACGTGTTTGCTCATTGTAACAGCACCTGCAATCATCCATCACAATTAGTTTTAAAACATGTCAATATTTTTAATACCTAATAAATCATTTGAGAAAAGACCATTAAGAAAAGTGCGGAGTAATTGACATATTTCAATTAAGTTATTTCAACCCGGAGTACCCTAGCATTAAGTTATTTGAAACTGTCACACAATGGTAGTTCTCGTGCAGAGATGCAAATAAGACATAATGAGCATAACCCCACACAGTGACTAAGTTATAAGCATATAAAAGTCACATAACCCCACGCAGAAGATATAAGCAGAAGGTACTTTTATTACCTTTTTCGAAGTGGTAATAAAAGTACTCGAAGCGGATCACTTTCTTTTGGTGAATCCAAAAACAATATCTAAATCAAAACAGAAAAATGGCATCATAAACAACTGCAGGTATTGCACGTTTCAACCATACAACCTAAAATGCTAATACCAAAGTACAGCTATTAACTTAAAGCAATTAAAAGTACAGCAATTAAAAGAACAACAATTAAAAGTCTTCTACTTGAAACACATTAACATCTGAATTGAATGCAACAAAGACTAGTGAGCAACAAACACTTTTATTTGACCTCTTTTTTTTGCATTTAGACAACACACTATGACTGAAAATCAATTTATTATGGTATCTAGTCATAAATAATTAAAGCCATTAAAGTACAGACTCTAGTCTTCTACCAATGGTAGCCATGTTTTCTTGAAATATAACAGCTTCACAACAATATTAATCAACTAATGTAATAGTGCCCATAAGAACCATTAGAGTTGACAAATGATTGGAGAACAGACAAACAAGTAGCAGTACCTGCCATGACTTCTAGAAAATGCTAATACCAACATGTGAGGAATGCACCGTAACAATTAGCCTATATCTATATTATATAAAGGCCAAGACTTACAGCAAATGGCAAGTGCAAAAAGGCAGGTGCTTAAAAAATTAGCAAACAGACAAACAACTGCACACTTATTGGAAGCACATGATATAATGGAGGGAGGGGACCACTAAGCTTAATAAATAACATAAACATTCGGCATTTTACCAATCAGCGTTTTACCCAATAGTGCTGCATTTTGCAAACAGCAGGGACAACTCGAGGATAGAACAAAAGGGGAATGCAAACTGACCCTACCGACAATGACCTGACCGACACTTCAAAAAATACAACACACTGACCCTACATTTTCAACAAATGCGGGGAAGAAGTTGCAAGCATCCTTTTCTCCCAACATTGACCCTACCCACTACCCATTCGCAAGCAACAAAGAACCCACTAAACCCTAAATCAGTCAATTTGGGCGAAAGAAAATAAACAACAAAAGCATTCGGAATTAGGTGGCTTACCTCCAACGCTTCTTCGATGCACACAGACGTGTTTGATTCAAGTTCGAAAACCGTTGATTTGAGGAAGAAAAGGGTTCTTCAGTTTCAGGTGAGAAAGGTGGGTATTTCCTTCAACGTTGTCTGGGTCGGCCACTCCATTTCACTTTCAACGTTCGTTCTAATTAATGGGGGCGTTTTGGTCTTTTGATATGAACGACCTCACGTGTCACTCACGTGTAACGGAAGGCGTTGAAGATTTCGTTTAGAAACGAGTCAAAAATGAAACTGTGACGTTTTTGTAAGTTCGTGGAGCCGTGCTGCCACGAGTTATATTTTAAGGGGGATATTGGAATAAGTAGCAAAGTTTGAGGGGGGTTTTTGTAATTAACCCTAAAAATTTAATCTAAGGCGATTATGATCATATGAACCGAGATTAATTTCTTGGATGACGTTTTCCATTCACTGCCGCTAATAACGTATTATATCATCGGCTTGGATTAACTGGGTAGAGAAAGCCCAAAAAGGACCGAGTAGGGGAAACACCGTGAGATAATTCTATAAGTATTTTGGGCCAACAACAGAGCACTAGGTGGGTTCCAGCCCATAAAAACTCCATTTGCGAGCCGACGCGTTGTGGCTTATCCAAGCCGGAACACTAGAGATAAAAGGCATATTTCTTTATAAAGCTTTTCTATTAAAACTTCGAAGTTACCAACCCGTTCGATTTCAAAATTGACCCAGCGGAAAAGATAAATAATATAATCATAGACATCATAACAAAGGCAGATTGATGATTGCTATTTGCTGGGGATGCTCGGAAGCTTGCAGCGAAGGCCTTGGAAGATCACTTGCACCTTTGAGAAATGGAAGTTGTGCATCCCTCCAAGAAGGGATGCCTACACCATTCATCAGGATAGAATTTTCATGGGGGCAATAAGATTGTCCTTTTTATACCATCTCCTTTCAAAGCAACAATCTTGAGATTTGAAATAGTGATTAAGATCCTTAAACAGCAAAAAAGCAACACAGAAGGATTGCTTATCGAATCAAATATAAAATCAGGAAAAAAAAAAGACTGATTTTTAGATAACGACTCAGATTGTACTACTCTAGCTCTACTACTAAGCAAAGTTGCTGACAAGATGTTCTACAGCTTAAAGCATATTTTCATTGAGTGATGAATGTTTCCATTTGCTGGTTTTGTACAGTTCAAATAATAATCTCCGGTGTAACCATTCACCAGAAATTTATCCGGTCCAACTTTGTGGCACGGCTAATGTGTATATCAATCAGGTCAAAGACTAGCAGGAACATTTGGGGGCCTAAAATATTTCCTGCATTCGCTACTCTAAGCGTACAAAATTTGTAACTATGTACAGGAGAACTCTGAGATTAGTTTCAATAGATGAAATATCATGACGTAAACCCCAAAAGTAAATTTGGCAGTGGAAGTAAACTCCTCATATAAGCAAATCATTGAGATCGACATTGTAGCCCCCGATATGAACAGCGACTACAATGACCTGGAAGCTCACAATGATCTGTTATAAGCTTCAATCATGGAAGCTTTCTCCTGCAAAAATCGAAATTGTACGTTATGCCTCCCTCGTATATAACACAGTGCATAGAAGATTCTTGAAAGGGCAAAAAAGGGTCAAAAAAATGAAAGATCATATGGCCATTCTTGGACGATGCTAAGAATTTTCCCTAAAAAGTTAATAGCATGTTGTTTCTAAAGGTTCTGCATCTATGAGCATTATTAGTTGATGCATTTGATGGCATGCATCTTTATTGCTAAATTAATATTTAAGAGGCTTTTGCTAGCTAATATCCCCTACGACAAAAAATTATCTTCGAAAATACTCATACAGGTACATCTTTAACTCGTACAACCAAAATTTCATACAGAAAATTCTATAAAAATCGGAGAAGGCTTCAACACATGCAGTCAAAAGATGTAGCGTAAGAACTTTAGTGCATAGTAAGAGGTGATGAGTCATTGTACTTATGGCTCAATCCAACATCTGCAGCAGGTGAGAACCCCTATGGTCACACCCAGGGGACTCGGCTAAACTGGTCGCCCCTTACCACCCTTTTGCTTGTAAAAGAAAAAAAAAAAAGAGGTGATGAGTCATTTGATATTTTATAGTTAGATATTTCTATGTTCCTACTCAACATTCTTTTCTTAGGGAGTCCACGCTGCAAAGAATGTAGTAAATACTGGAGTAATACTTAATAATTGTATATGTATGTGTGCTTCTGTTTTGTCTCTATCCAGGTTATGAGATAATGAAAGGGCAGAAAGAGAGAGACCTCATTCTGTGTGGTGCTTTCTGCGGGGAACCAGTGCATAAGAACGCCCAAGTTCAACACAGCAGGTATCAGTTTAAACAGGAGAGGCGTTGTCACCTGTAAATAATCACGTACTAGGATAAATATTCCAAAAGAAAATGAAAAAGAATAAGTCTAAGTTTCAGTCAAAAGAAACTTACTAGACTAAGAGCTGTAGTCCCAAGAAGAAGTAGGTACATCTTCCCCTAATTTACAATAAAGTAATGAACAATCAGGAAAAAAAAAAAAAAAAAGAGAATATAAGTCAGAGGTAAAAGGTGATATTGCAGATTGGCTGCTAATACTTGTAAGCTACATTACGGAAGAATTGTTTAGCCTGAGAAAAGCTACTAGTCTACTTCAAGGAAATCGGCTTCCCACAAGTGGAAAATAACGCTAAATTCTCAAATACTGAAAGACACGTGATCATTAACTTCAATTCTTGTGCTGCAGAAGGAGAGCATAGAACTAGTAATTGCTTTTCACTATAGTCACAAAAGAATTTCTTCTATTCACGGCAAAGAGAAAGATCATTATGATCAGCCCTCTGGTGTCAATTTGAGTAATGTATTCCATCAGAGAGCAACAATAAGATGCCAGCCATTACCAAAGCACCGATCAAGCATTAAGCAAATACAAATAAGTACTTCAAGCCACAGAAACGTAAGGAGAGAGAGAGAGAGAGAGGTCTCACCCCAACAAGATGAAGATTTGACGCACGACTCAGGAGAACAAAAGCAAATTCTCCAATTTGAGCAAGCATGATTGCCACCTATAAAAGAACAAGCATACCTTTGAAAATGAGCGATTTATGTACTTCACTTCGTTCAGAAATGAAAACAAACAACCTGAGCAAGTCAACTCACAAGGAATGATGTCCTAATGCTATAACCAAAGGCCTTGGTAACAATTGTGACAACGGCTGTCTTAACAACTATAACCAGGATAACAGATGCTAGCAATATATCCACATGGTTCCATAGAAAATGTACGTGTATTAGCATTCCAATACTTGAAAGGAAAAGGGCAGCAAATAAGTTACGAATTGGTTCCACCTGCAATGTATGTAGAAAAGTATCAAATCAGTAACGCTCAACATGATTCTTATAACAATAGATATTTAGTTAATTGAATTTTGTTTGAGACATCCGGAATGAAGCGCTGTCTTCAACCTGAATCAATCTACGCGCAGAAATTGAATTTGTTATAACTACAGCCACTTAACTTGAGGAGGACCACATGAAAATGAGTACCTGGTCTAAAGTATGTTGTGCAAAGTCAGTGGTAGATATCATAACACCAGCCACAAATGAACCCAACTCAAGACTAAGCCCCAGCTTATCGCTGCACTGAAAATGTCATGAAAAAGATTTAAAAAAACTCAGTGTTGATAGCTTTGACGATATGCAGCAATTTCATTCACTGCTATCATATAATACAGCAACTCGACATTTCATAAGTTAAAAAATTATGATAATGAGAAGGGTTAAGTTATATGCAACAATAGGTTCTTATAGGTAAAAACATCATTTTTCACCCCCGAACTGTGGTACAATATCGACAGTTGGATCCTATGACAAAGTGAACATTAATGAATTTTGATAGTTTGAGAACTCAATGTGATGAAATTGATAGTTTGTGAACTCAAAATGATATTTGGTCCACAGTTCGGGGGTGAAAAATGATGTTTTTACCTATAAGAACCTATTGTTGCATATAACTTAACCCTTCTCATTATCATAATTTTTTAACTTATGAAATGTCGAGTTGCTGTATTATATGATAGCAGTGAATGAAATTGCTGCATATCGTCAAAGCTATCAACACTGAGTTTTTTTAAATCTTTTTCATGACATTTTCAGTGCAGCGATAAGCTGGGGCTTAGTCTTGAGTTGGGTTCATTTGTGGCTGGTGTTATGATATCTACCACTGACTTTGCACAACATACTTTAGACCAGGTACTCATTTTCATGTGGTCCTCCTCAAGTTAAGTGGCTGTAGTTATAACAAATTCAATTTCTGCGCGTAGATTGATTCAGGTTGAAGACAGCGCTTCATTCCGGATGTCTCAAACAAAATTCAATTAACTAAATATCTATTGTTATAAGAATCATGTTGAGCGTTACTGATTTGATACTTTTCTACATACATTGCAGGTGGAACCAATTCGTAACTTATTTGCTGCCCTTTTCCTTTCAAGTATTGGAATGCTAATACACGTACATTTTCTATGGAACCATGTGGATATATTGCTAGCATCTGTTATCCTGGTTATAGTTGTTAAGACAGCCGTTGTCACAATTGTTACCAAGGCCTTTGGTTATAGCATTAGGACATCATTCCTTGTGAGTTGACTTGCTCAGGTTGTTTGTTTTCATTTCTGAACGAAGTGAAGTACATAAATCGCTCATTTTCAAAGGTATGCTTGTTCTTTTATAGGTGGCAATCATGCTTGCTCAAATTGGAGAATTTGCTTTTGTTCTCCTGAGTCGTGCGTCAAATCTTCATCTTGTTGGGGTGAGACCTCTCTCTCTCTCTCTCTCCTTACGTTTCTGTGGCTTGAAGTACTTATTTGTATTTGCTTAATGCTTGATCGGTGCTTTGGTAATGGCTGGCATCTTATTGTTGCTCTCTGATGGAATACATTACTCAAATTGACACCAGAGGGCTGATCATAATGATCTTTCTCTTTGCCGTGAATAGAAGAAATTCTTTTGTGACTATAGTGAAAAGCAATTACTAGTTCTATGCTCTCCTTCTGCAGCACAAGAATTGAAGTTAATGATCACGTGTCTTTCAGTATTTGAGAATTTAGCGTTATTTTCCACTTGTGGGAAGCCGATTTCCTTGAAGTAGACTAGTAGCTTTTCTCAGGCTAAACAATTCTTCCGTAATGTAGCTTACAAGTATTAGCAGCCAATCTGCAATATCACCTTTTACCTCTGACTTATATTCTCTTTTTTTTTTTTTTTTTCCTGATTGTTCATTACTTTATTGTAAATTAGGGGAAGATGTACCTACTTCTTCTTGGGACTACAGCTCTTAGTCTAGTAAGTTTCTTTTGACTGAAACTTAGACTTATTCTTTTTCATTTTCTTTTGGAATATTTATCCTAGTACGTGATTATTTACAGGTGACAACGCCTCTCCTGTTTAAACTGATACCTGCTGTGTTGAACTTGGGCGTTCTTATGCACTGGTTCCCCGCAGAAAGCACCACACAGAATGAGGTCTCTCTCTTTCTGCCCTTTCATTATCTCATAACCTGGATAGAGACAAAACAGAAGCACACATACATATACAATTATTAAGTATTACTCCAGTATTTACTACATTCTTTGCAGCGTGGACTCCCTAAGAAAAGAATGTTGAGTAGGAACATAGAAATATCTAACTATAAAATATCAAATGACTCATCACCTCTTTTTTTTTTTTCTTTTACAAGCAAAAGGGTGGTAAGGGGCGACCAGTTTAGCCGAGTCCCCTGGGTGTGACCATAGGGGTTCTCACCTGCTGCAGATGTTGGATTGAGCCATAAGTACAATGACTCATCACCTCTTACTATGCACTAAAGTTCTTACGCTACATCTTTTGACTGCATGTGTTGAAGCCTTCTCCGATTTTTATAGAATTTTCTGTATGAAATTTTGGTTGTACGAGTTAAAGATGTACCTGTATGAGTATTTTCGAAGATAATTTTTTGTCGTAGGGGATATTAGCTAGCAAAAGCCTCTTAAATATTAATTTAGCAATAAAGATGCATGCCATCAAATGCATCAACTAATAATGCTCATAGATGCAGAACCTTTAGAAACAACATGCTATTAACTTTTTAGGGAAAATTCTTAGCATCGTCCAAGAATGGCCATATGATCTTTCATTTTTTTGACCCTTTTTTGCCCTTTCAAGAATCTTCTATGCACTGTGTTATATACGAGGGAGGCATAACGTACAATTTCGATTTTTGCAGGAGAAAGCTTCCATGATTGAAGCTTATAACAGATCATTGTGAGCTTCCAGGTCATTGTAGTCGCTGTTCATATCGGGGGCTACAATGTCGATCTCAATGATTTGCTTATATGAGGAGTTTACTTCCACTGCCAAATTTACTTTTGGGGTTTACGTCATGATATTTCATCTATTGAAACTAATCTCAGAGTTCTCCTGTACATAGTTACAAATTTTGTACGCTTAGAGTAGCGAATGCAGGAAATATTTTAGGCCCCCAAATGTTCCTGCTAGTCTTTGACCTGATTGATATACACATTAGCCGTGCCACAAAGTTGGACCGGATAAATTTCTGGTGAATGGTTACACCGGAGATTATTATTTGAACTGTACAAAACCAGCAAATGGAAACATTCATCACTCAATGAAAATATGCTTTAAGCTGTAGAACATCTTGTCAGCAACTTTGCTTAGTAGTAGAGCTAGAGTAGTACAATCTGAGTCGTTATCTAAAAATCAGTCTTTTTTTTTTCCTGATTTTATATTTGATTCGATAAGCAATCCTTCTGTGTTGCTTTTTTGCTGTTTAAGGATCTTAATCACTATTTCAAATCTCAAGATTGTTGCTTTGAAAGGAGATGGTATAAAAAGGACAATCTTATTGCCCCCATGAAAATTCTATCCTGATGAATGGTGTAGGCATCCCTTCTTGGAGGGATGCACAACTTCCATTTCTCAAAGGTGCAAGTGATCTTCCAAGGCCTTCGCTGCAAGCTTCCGAGCATCCCCAGCAAATAGCAATCATCAATCTGCCTTTGTTATGATGTCTATGATTATATTATTTATCTTTTCCGCTGGGTCAATTTTGAAATCGAACGGGTTGGTAACTTCGAAGTTTTAATAGAAAAGCTTTATAAAGAAATATGCCTTTTATCTCTAGTGTTCCGGCTTGGATAAGCCACAACGCGTCGGCTCGCAAATGGAGTTTTTATGGGCTGGAACCCACCTAGTGCTCTGTTGTTGGCCCAAAATACTTATAGAATTATCTCACGGTGTTTCCCCTACTCGGTCCTTTTTGGGCTTTCTCTACCCAGTTAATCCAAGCCGATGATATAATACGTTATTAGCGGCAGTGAATGGAAAACGTCATCCAAGAAATTAATCTCGGTTCATATGATCATAATCGCCTTAGATTAAATTTTTAGGGTTAATTACAAAAACCCCCCTCAAACTTTGCTACTTATTCCAATATCCCCCTTAAAATATAACTCGTGGCAGCACGGCTCCACGAACTTACAAAAACGTCACAGTTTCATTTTTGACTCGTTTCTAAACGAAATCTTCAACGCCTTCGTTATACGTGAGTGACACGTGAGGTCGTTCATATCAAAAGACCAAAACGCCCCCATTAATTAGAACGAACGTTGAAAGTGAAATGGAGTGGCCGACCCAGACAACGTTGAAGGAAATACCCACCTTTCTCACCTGAAACTGAAGAACCCTTTTCTTCCTCAAATCAACGGTTTTCGAACTTGAATCAAACACGTCTGTGTGCATCGAAGAAGCGTTGGAGGTAAGCCACCTAATTCCGAATGCTTTTGTTGTTTATTTTCTTTCGCCCAAATTGACTGATTTAGGGTTTAGTGGGTTCTTTGTTGCTTGCGAATGGGTAGTGGGTAGGGTCAATGTTGGGAGAAAAGGATGCTTGCAACTTCTTCCCCGCATTTGTTGAAAATGTAGGGTCAGTGTGTTGTATTTTTTGAAGTGTCGGTCAGGTCATTGTCGGTAGGGTCAGTTTGCATTCCCCTTTTGTTCTATCCTCGAGTTGTCCCTGCTGTTTGCAAAATGCAGCACTATTGGGTAAAACGCTGATTGGTAAAATGCCGAATGTTTATGTTATTTATTAAGCTTAGTGGTCCCTTCCCTCCATTATATCATGTGCTTCCAATAAGTGTGCAGTTGTTTGTCTGTTTGCTAATTTTTTAAGCACCTGCCTTTTTGCACTTGCCATTTGCTGTAAGTCTTGGCCTTTATATAATATAGATATAGGCTAATTGTTACGGTGCATTCCTCACATGTTGGTATTAGCATTTTCTAGAAGTCATGGCAGGTACTGCTACTTGTTTGTCTGTTCTCCAATCATTTGTCAACTCTAATGGTTCTTATGGGCACTATTACATTAGTTGATTAATATTGTTGTGAAGCTGTTATATTTCAAGAAAACATGGCTACCATTGGTAGAAGACTAGAGTCTGTACTTTAATGGCTTTAATTATTTATGACTAGATACCATAATAAATTGATTTTCAGTCATAGTGTGTTGTCTAAATGCAAAAAAAAGAGGTCAAATAAAAGTGTTTGTTGCTCACTAGTCTTTGTTGCATTCAATTCAGATGTTAATGTGTTTCAAGTAGAAGACTTTTAATTGTTGTTCTTTTAATTGCTATACTTTTAATTGCTTTAAGTTAATAGCTGTACTTTGGTATTAGCATTTTAGGTTGTATGGTTGAAACGTGCAATACCTGCAGTTGTTTATGATGCCATTTTTCTGTTTTGATTTAGATATTGTTTTTGGATTCACCAAAAGAAAGTGATCCGCTTCGAGTACTTTTATTACCACTTCGAAAAAGGTAATAAAAGTACCTTCTGCTTATATCTTCTGCGTGGGGTTATGTGACTTTTATATGCTTATAACTTAGTCACTGTGTGGGGTTATGCTCATTATGTCTTATTTGCATCTCTGCACGAGAACTACCATTGTGTGACAGTTTCAAATAACTTAATGCTAGGGTACTCCGGGTTGAAATAACTTAATTGAAATATGTCAATTACTCCGCACTTTTCTTAATGGTCTTTTCTCAAATGATTTATTAGGTATTAAAAATATTGACATGTTTTAAAACTAATTGTGATGGATGATTGCAGGTGCTGTTACAATGAGCAAACACGTTGTATTGTTCGAGGTAAATCATGGGGGAGGTTTCAAAGATCACCACACCGAGTATGTTGGAGGGCAAAAAGTATTACACAATGAGCCTTGGGATATGGACTGCCTCTCATTTTTTGAACTAGAAGGTATATGTGGTGAGTATGGATACACAACTGGTGATCTCATGTATTATGTGCACCCAGCGAAGACACTTGATGATGGGCTGATTCTCTTGAAGTCAGACATTGATGTTTTAGAAATGGTAAGCTGCCACATAGGCCACCATTTAATCATTTTGTATGTTGTTGGGTTTAGAGAAGAAACCAGCAATATTCAAGTTAAACAACAAAGGTATAAGTTGGCCGTAAATAAGAAGGGGACAATGGAAAAGGGCAAAAAAGTGGTTGAAGACACAGAAGAGGAGCCTCAAAGTCCCCAACCTGATTCTTTCTTTGAAAAGGTTGTCAGTGGGGAAGATGATGTATTTGAAGGGGGAGGGGATAATGCAACTAGTGCCTATCAGTCACATGGTTTGTATGTTGAAGAGGACCTCGAAGGTGTAGAGGATGGACCTGATATGGATGTAGGCTGCGATGGTCGTCATGATCTGATTTCAGACACTGATGATGGTAGTAGTGAGGAAGAGATTGCTCGGGATAGAGCACGGGCCACTGTACCAGAATTTGAACAACAATACCTGGACGACCCAAGACTTGAACTAGGGATGAGATTCCCTAGTGTTGATGTGTTCAGACAAGTTGTCAGAGAGGCCAACATACACATTGGGAAGGACCTCCATTGGGCGAAGAATGATAGAGATAGAGTCATCGTCCAATGTAAGCGTGAACGGTGCAACTATAGAGTTTACGCAAGAAATGTGAAGAACGAGCTAACGTTCCAAGTAATATCATACTCGGGCCACCATCGATGCACACGAAGTTACAAAAATACCCAAGTATCTTCGAAGTGGATAGCGAATAAGTACTTGGAACAATTCAGGCATAATCCTGATTGGCCAGTTGAGGCGTTAAGGGAAGAGGTGAAGCGAACTTGGAAGGTGGACGTAAGTCGAATGAAGTTGTATAGGGCGAAGAAAAGGGCTCTGGATGCGATATTTGGGATGCACAATGAGCAGTACGCAAGGCTATGAGATTATTGTGCGACCCTAAGGCGAACCAACCGGGGTTCTTCAGTACTATTGAGGGTTGATAGACCTCAAAGGGAGCTGCAACCCACGTTTCTTCGTCTCTATGTCTCACTAGCAGCTATGCGAGATGGTTTCAGGAGTGGTTGTAGGCCCCTAATTGGGGTGGATGGCTGTTTTTTGAAGGGTCCTTATAAAGGACAGCTTCTTGTTGCTGTCGGTCGTGATGGGAACGATAATATTTACCCAATTGCCTTTGCCGCTGTGGAGGCCGAGTTGAAGGACAGCTGGTCCTGGTTTCTACACATTTTGGTATCTGATCTCGGTCCTAATTTGCCACATGGCTGGACATTTATTTCAGACCGACAAAAGGTAAAAAAGTGTTATTTAGATGTAAAAGTGTAAAAAGTGATATTTTGGTGTAAAAAAGTGTTATCCATTGACTTAAAATTTCCATTTTGCAATGCAGGGCCTCATCCCAAGCTTCGAGGAAATTCTCCCCACTACGGAGCATAGGATATGTGTACGACATTTGTACAACAATTTCAGAGATGATGGCAATCGGGGTCAACTGTTGAAAGATAGATTATGGGCAGCCGCGTCTGCTTACACGATCAGTGAATTTCAAGCTGAGATGCTCACACTGAAGGCATTGAGCCCGAAGGCACACAAGTATCTTCAAAGTCAGATTTGCTGGTGAACAACCTGTCAGAATGCTTCAATGCATATATCATGGAAGCGCGTGATAAACCCATCATCACGATGATCGAGACAATCAGAAAGAAACTGATGTGTCGGTACCAAGTGAAGCGAGATGGGATGGGAAAGATGGAGGAAAAATTGTGTCCGAAAATTATGAGGAAACTGGATAGGAATGGTGAGATCTCATGCGAGTGCATCTCCACGTATGCTGGGAATGGCCTGTTTGAAGTTGAATACAAACAGAAGCAATTCGTGGTGAATTTGAAAGAGAGGACATGCGGGTGTCGGCGATGGGATCTCACGGGAGTCCCTTGTGCACATGCCATCTCCGCAATCCTATACGATGGGGGGAAGCCGGAGGATTACGTGGATGATTACTACACAGTTCAGACGTACATGAAGGCCTATGGGCCTATGATTCACCCAATGCCGAGTATGGATCAATGGGGACGTACAGAACAAGAACCGGTCCTACCTCCACATGCAAGAGTGCAACCTGGGAGGCCGAAGAAGCTAAGGCGGAGGGGCACGGACGAACCAAGGAGCCGAATTAGATTGAGTAAAGTTGGGACTAAGATCAAATGCTCTAAGTGTGGCGTGGTTGGGCACAACTCAAGGTCCTGTAAAAAGAAGAAGAATACACCTGCCCCTCCTACCTCACAGTCCACTCCCACTTTTGTAAGTCTTCATTTATTTCAATTACGTACATATGTAAGTTTTCCAATTACTTATAAGGTCCATTGTCGCAGGTTCCTGCTTCTCAAGTTGGGTCCTCGGGGTTGGTGCATCAGCGATGACGCCTGTTGAGGTGGTACTCATATTACATTGTCACAGTATGAATGATGTGTACGTTGACATTTAATGGAGTTTTTTATTTTTGCAGGACCCACGACATCTTCATGATCATAATTCCCCGAACGGTGAAGACACAAATGATGACCATTATTCTCGAATGATGATCATTATCTACCGAATAATGAGAACACAAACGATGAGGTAAAATTGTTGGTCCCCAAGTGTTTTTACTTGCGTAAGTTTCAGATTGTATACTCTTCCTAATTGGGGTGGTTTGTTATATTTGCAGGATCCACCTAACATCACATTCCGCCACTCTTGGCTGAATGTTGGGATTATGCTGCCACCTGCCTGGGGAAGGAGGAGCAGCCCACCAAATGCCCCTGCTGCAACTCAATTCAGCAGAGAGATGATG
Source organism: Morella rubra (assembly GCA_003952965.2). Taxonomy (NCBI): domain Eukaryota; kingdom Viridiplantae; phylum Streptophyta; class Magnoliopsida; order Fagales; family Myricaceae; genus Morella; species Morella rubra. The sequence goes on from CM025855.1 coordinate 35,451,129, forward strand.
CAAAAGGAGCCCAAGCTCGTGGTGGTGGGGGTGTGGCATCAAGAACTCGGAGCTCAGATCGTTTACGGGGATTGGCTCGGGCTTCGGGGACTCCTCGGCAACTCTTCATCGACCTCAGTACTGAGCCAGTTGAGGGTACACAGACTAGTGTGGTGACAGAACAGTAAGTAAAACTTAAAATAAGTAATGATCATTTGTTGTTTGTGGTGTTCTTGTAAAGCTTATATTTGTTCATTTGCTTCGCGCAGACCTCATAGTGGCCCCTCAAAGCGCAAGGCAAACGCACGGGTTGATAACCAAGTGGTTTGAGGATGACCAAAAAAAAAAGAACAAAAAGATGGGCTGAAGGTTGTTTTTGCAGTGTTGCTGTTTTTTTTTTTTTTGTGAATCTGGATAGGGTACATATGGGCTGCTGGTTGGTGCTGTTTTTTTAGGCTGGGATGTAGTGCTTAGTTGATGGTTTTTTTGGGGGCTGGGTACATATGGGCTACTGGTTGGTGCTTTTTTTTTAGGCTGAATTTACAGCATGTACACATTGTGAAGTTGTATCCTATTTTGATATGGACAAATTTGTGAAGTTGTATTCTGTTTTGGGGGCTGAAGTTGTATCCTGTTGTGATATGGACAAATTTGTCTACAGTTTACATTGTATTACGTTTTATGATGGACAATTTGAACATGTTGTATTAAAGGATCTCTTGAAGATATTGCAAATGGACAATTTGAACATCTTGAAATCAATTTCAATTTAGCGAGCTTCTAGGTTCCAAAGGGATATACAATCGTTTGTGCTTCTTTTGCTACACTTTCTTGGCAACAACCGGACCGTATTGGTCTCTGTTTTTGTCGTCAAAGATATCGTTACAAAAATAAGGACTTTTTCGACTTTGCTTGGGTAATGAATTTTCATTGTTTGTATGGCCTATGGGCAATATACAGGTCAGTTTCTGCTACATGAATGAATTCACTCCGTCCCTCACTGTGTTTTTCATTTATATTTGGTCTGATTACTATTTATTGGTTAATTCACACCATGTCCTCGTTGTGTTCTTTGGCTGCAAATCTGATTTCACTAAACTAATAGAATTTGTGCCTGAAAAAGATACGGTTTTACATAAGAAAGTTCGTATATCAAATTACACATTACAAACAACATAGGGATAACCAACTGATATATGTTCTTAGTTTCCTAAACAGACTACTAACCTATAAAATAAACATACTACTACAATTGACATCATTGCCAAAGCAACCTTGTACTCCTTCACTTGCTTGCGATGTTTTTCAACCTCCTCCTTGTATTTCTTCTCATGGACGCGATGTTTTTGAACCTCCTCCTTATGTTTTTCAACCTCTTCCTTCAAGATTTGCACTTCTTCATATCGAAATTTAAACGTTTTTGCATATCTCGCATGCGTTTCAACACCCTCTTCCCGTAGTCACACATTGGAGGATCAACCCAAGCAAAAAATCCACATGTACGTTTAATCTTATAATTCGGACAACTATAGAATCGACAACCAAAATTGTGCTCCGTGTACGACGTCTTCATGTAGGTTGTAACACCACAATAACATTGTGGGCCGCTAGAATTTGCCCCACTTTCTGTAACCGAAGAGCTCCAACCACTATTGGAAGAAGACATCACAAAGGTCTGGAAATTGCAACAAAATGAGAAAACCCTTAGCTGGATATATATATACATCAATTATAACAGAACAAAATGAGACAAAGGGGACATAGCATAGCATGAGACAAAGGGTGCATTAAAATAGTATATCATAGAATTAGACAACTAGTGACCAATGAGAAACCAATACAATGTTTCATTAAAAAAAATTACCCCTTTTTTTTGGACAGATTTGTAGGTCTGAAAGGGTGCATTAAAAAATTTCATTATCCACATGGCATCTTTGCAGCATACGGCATTAGCATAATTTAGTCATTCTTTCCAGTTTATCACTTACAATAACCTTAGATTTATTGCTAGACATCAACCATTGTATTGGAAAAATAATTAACGGTGAGATTTTCAGAAATGCACCTGCTACCTAGGAACTCTAGGGGATATTAACACTGAAATTTTAGATGGTGCTAGAATCAGAGATAATACATATGTTGTATATCCGACTGTAGAGCTCCACATGGAATTTCTGCAGTATACATACCAAAATATAACCATTATTGCTTTCTATAAAACTCAAACGGTGCAGTAAGCTATTTCCCTTTTTTTTTTTTAAGCTTTTTTCAGATCTTGTTATTTATTCCCCTATCGGCATTAGCATTTTTTAGGATGGAAATTATATTGATGTAGAGAGCAGGTAAGATAGTGCCGTTTATTTTCAAAGCTTGTTTTTTAAATCAGCCATGTTTTCGCACTCTTTGAACCCCTATTCGCAAGCCCTAACTTCATAACAACCTATTAGCAAACAAATTTAAGGGAATAGGGAAGGATTAGAGAATGTACCTTGCGAATATGAGAAGAAAATGACAATGCCTAACGGACCCAGATCTTGCGTGGAGTTCCGACAGCTTGGGTGGTGGGTTTCTTTGCTTCGGACAGCTTTGAAGGGCTGGTGTCATTATGCCGCACGAATGGGCTTTGGTTTGCAATGAATAAACGTTCTAATTAATGGGGGCATTTTGGTCTTTTGATATGAACGACTCACGTGTCACTCGCGTGTAACGGAAAGCGTTGAAGATTTCGTTTAGAAACGAGTCAAAAATGAAACTGTGACGTTTTTGTAAGTTCGTGGAGCCGGGCTGCCACGAGTTATATTTTAGGGGGATATTGGGATAAATGGCAAAGTTTGAGGGGGGTTTTGTAATTAACCCAACTTTTTATTTGGAAAAAAAGAAAAAAGAAAAGAAATACCGAACATCCTTTTTCTAGACATCCACTGTGGAATCAAACAAGTACTTTAGTCTTCGAAGTCTTCTTGATTCGACTCGAACAGAGAAAGAGAGAGGGGGAGAGAGAGCATGGAGCAGCAAGAGAATGGTAGGTTTCGGTGCCAACGAATTGGCTGCAACGCCACCTTTTCCGAGGACGACAACCCGGAAGGTTCTTGTCAATACCATGATTCGGTATTGCCACTTCATTCCTCTTTTTCTTTTTCTTTTTTTCTTTTTCCGGTTAATTGGTTTTGAAATTAGGTTTGTCTCTACCCGGTATGAATTTATGTGGATTTGCGTCTGCTAGCTGTTCCATTTCTTGCAATTACCGTTCATTTCTATTAACTGGAGCTTATTTTACTTTGTTTCTATGCCATTGATATTGGGTTTGCTGCGCCGGCGTTCCTGTTATCAGGGAGTGAGATTTTCTTCCTTTATTTCCTTCTATTGAGAATCGGATTCCTTCCACCTCTCTTTTAATTTTGTATTTTAACTTTCAGCTTTGTTTTTGTTTTTCCGTTTCTATACTGTGAAATGCAGCCCATATTTCATGACGGGATGAAAGAGTGGAGTTGTTGCAAGAAAAGAAGTCATGATTTCAGCTTATTTTTGGAGATTCCAGGGTAAGTCCGCTGTTCGAAAATCAAAGCTTGTGTCATGCGAACCCTCTAGTTCGATGTGGGAACTTCCGCTTCGATTTTAGTTTGTGAGCCCTTTGTTACCCGTCTTTTTTTTTTATCCAATACTTGGGGCATTGGTTTATATCATATCTTGAGTAAGATGTGGATCGTATCCTCTGTTATTACTTTGGCTTGACCTCTTCCTCTCTCTCTCTGTCACTAATCTAAGTACAATTATGTGCCTGCAAGTAAGCTAATCTTCTGCTTAGAAAGAAAAAAAGGTGAGGTAATCTGCTAAACCGAGTGGATTTTTCAAATCTGTGTGAGAATCATCCTCCGCAGTTAACAAACTGGAAAATGAACCAATGGATATTGGCCACCATCTTAAATGCGTGTTAGAGAATATAATGAAATGTTTAACCTTGCACTTGAGGACAATTGGTGATTTTGCTTTCAAAGAAGTCTTGTAACCCTGAGGTTTGTAGTTCCACAGGCGAGGGAGAATAGAAACATGTGTCTAGGTTCATTTCTTCCAGTTAGCTTAAGGTGATTCAACAGGATAAAAAGGAAGAACATAGCATTATCTCACGACCCCAAATGTGACGTCCTTTAAGTTGTGGTTTTAGGGTGACATTTCTTGTTCAAGATGCCTCTTTCTCATTCTATATAATCTTTGGGACTATGATGTTCCCTAAAAACCTAGCAATACGTTAACCAATGAAATTCAATAACTATGCTAAATGGCTAGCAAAAAGACTTTTAAGTTTATCTTAGCGTATTCTCTACATCATTAGAGTGTGAGCGGATCGTTCATAGGGAGGATGGTCCCAGTTGATGCAAGGTAAGATGTGCTGACATGGCAGATACCAGCAGCCTGGTCAGGATAATTAAACAACTACGTTCGTAATTGCTGGCAGTTTTTCTCTCTTTTGCCAAATTGATGATGCTGGCAGATTGGGCATCATTTCTGTTACTAATTGATCTAACTTTGGTGTCCTGTCTGATGAAGCAAATAAAGTAACTCCTAAACATGTGAGGAATCTTATTTTTATTACCCATGAAAACATTTCATCTATTGATTTATGCAGGGCGGCTCAATAGACTTTGAGGCCTATTGCCAAACTCTATAATGGGGCTTTAAAAAACAAAAATATTTAGGGTAACAATGTCATAAAATTTTGGAATTTAACATGCACCATCGACAATGTTCATTTAAAAATCGTTCTTCCAGCATTCTGCAACATACAGTTAGGAACCATTTTTTTCTACCCAAGATTTGCTAATATATCATGTGTATAGCCAATCACTTAGTCTTTTCATGACATAGTTTGTTCGATGATTTGATTATTGGCATTATCTTGTTTTCTTATTTCAATGCCAACTTTCAATTTTGCCTGCATGACTTATTTGTCTTTCACTTAAATGTGAGTTTATACTTTGCTTTTTCTTAGTAGAAATTTCTCTAAGAGTTATTTGTAAATGATTCTGTGTGTTTGTCTAGATATATTAAACTCTTTTATTTTTTGATTTTTTCGCATCTATCTATTATTTTTGGAAATATTGAACATTTGAAAATTCTCAGAAATAAAGGAAACACTTAAAAGGTGTGATTGTTCAACAATCAAAGTATATTAACGGCAAAGCTAAAAAAGTAATATATTAAAGACGAAGTCTAGAATGATAAAATATATCACTCGACAATGAGCGGTTAAAATTTAGAAATGGCTAGTTAAAATCAATAATATGAAAGTTGAGGCTTCATCATATTCTTTATTTTTTTCTTATGTTCTTTTAGATCATGGCATGTGCTTAGATCATGGCATGTGCTTATTTGATAGGCCTCTATAGTGTTAGACAACGAGGAGTTTCTAACTAATGCCTTTTTTTTTTTGAAGGTTAAAAAAAAGCTCCTTTTAATTGGCTATTGTAGTTTTATTTTTTAAAAAAATTTGAATACCATAGAAGCAAGAAAATAGGGGGTAGGCATACTGTGAAAGTAGGTGTACTCCCTCACCATTTTTTTTCCTGTTTCTGGGGATCACACTCCCTCACCTACTATTTTTTTCTTCATTTCTTTCTTTTATCACCATATACAAGGCTGTCTTTTTTTTTTGGGGCAATACATAGGTGCTTGCCTTACCTCTGAGCCTCCTGGATTTATACCGGCGGTAAATACTAAGATAAGAGTACCTAACCACTCATTTTGTCGCATTAGAGCACCTACTTTTATCTTGACAAGTATGATATTGTTGAGATCCCACATTGGTTAGGAGAACCTAGGTGGAAGACTTAGGGGGTGTTTGTTTCCCCAATATTTTGGGGCATCAAAATTTCTAACAAAACAAACACACTCCAAAATTTTTAACTTTTACACATACACACTTCACTTTTCACAAACCCCAATAAATCTCAATAAAGTAAAGATTCCTAAAATTTCGGAAAATATCCCAAAATTTCGGGAATATTTTCCAAAATTTTGGCAAACAAACACCCCCTTAATAAGGAGATTTAGATAACTCTAATTTTAAGGCGCGTCTTTTGGTCTAAGGCCCATGTCCTCATCAATTGGTGGCCAATTGAGGTCCTTCGTGGACCGTGTGGTGGCTTGCATAAACCCATTTCTTCGACCCTATGGATCCGGTACAGGCCGGGTAGGCCCAAGTCCGGTGAAAGCCCGTATAGAGGTCATGTGGGAGACGCAAATGACGATGACGTTAGTCTTCGAAGAATGAGGGAATGTTGAGATCACATTGGTTAGGAGAACCTAAGTGGAAGACTTAATAAAGGGATTTGGATAACTCTTAACTTTAAGGCGGTCTTTTGGTCTAAGGCTCATGTCCTTGTCAGATATTTTACAAGTTATCCATGTTCATGCCAGTATGTGTAAAAGCTTTCTCTATTGATGTGATGAAGATGTAAGACTGGCAAGCACACAACTGAGAAACCGGTGTTGGCAAAGGCAGCGCCTAGTCCTAGGGAGCCAGTTCCTGCTCCCTCTTCAAGACCTACAGCAGATGCATCTTCAAAAGAGACTTGCTCTAGGTGCCGGCAGGGTTTCTTTTGCTCTGATCATGGTAATCTCATTCGTTTCCTTCTAGTTTAGTGGTTTGTAATTAGTTGTTTGGTTTCATGTAGAACTGAAGTCCTGCAAATGAGTAGGGTATGAAACACTCCTCCAATAATTCATACCTGTACAGGAGGAAGCAGTGACCTCACCTTCACCCTGTTACCTTTGGTGGAAGAAAAAACTACTGGAAAATAGGAATAACAATCATGGCATCAATGCAATAAGTTTGGATTTAGTCACAATGTTCTGATTAAAAGGAAAAAAACAAGCCTATGATGTTTTCCCTTAAGGCCTAAGATGATCCTTCAATTTTGAGGAATAGGACCACTACAGCTGCATCAAAAGTAAGGAAGACTCATTTACGGAACTAAAATCTGTTGTACGAGTCCTATCTCAATAAAAGTCTGCTCCTTTGTAATGCTGAGAGATTGCTGAAAGATGGGTAAAGTTTCATTTTTTACCCCATGAAAAGGGGAGAATGGTGAGTTCCCTAGCTTAATTCGACGCAAGTATGTAACTTGCATTAGATTTAAAGAACGGTTTATGGTGGTGGTTGTTGATAGGAAAGAAAAAAATGGAAAACTCTGTTTTATACATTATTGCTTACTTCTTCAGTTCTGTAGGAGTGCTTTATTCTTTACTAGTTGTAGTAAGTGTTCACCCCTGTAGGTTCAACGGCTATAGAGATGAATTCAAAAAGTTTAAATGTGGAAGCAGCCACACATAGCAATGGCAATACAAATATTAAGAGCTCTCCTGTTCCGGCTAAGAAGTTAGTTGACATAAATGAACCTCAGACATGCAGAAATCAGGGATGTGGCATGAGTTTCAAGGAAAAGGATAATCATGCGACTGCATGCAGTTACCATCCTGGGCCTGCTGTTTTCCACGACCGCATGAGAGGGGTAAGATAAAGAAACTTTCTTTTTTCAGTCTCCTTATCATCGTATTTCGCTTCCTCAAAATTTAAGTTGTGATAAACCATTTTCTGGTATTTATCGTATCGCAGTGGAAGTGCTGTGACATTCTTGTAAAGGAATTTGACGAGTTCATGTGCATTCCGCCTTGCACCAAGGGATGGCATAATGCTAATCCATCATCTTAACAAGCAGAGACCTATAAGGACAAGTTGTTTTTCTTGAAACTACTTTCCTCCCTAAAGTCGTTTTCCGTTCATAGCGCCCACATCTGTTGTCTTCCTATTAGACCGAACACCTTTCCAGTTCTTTTTTATTTTTTTTTGGTTTCTTCTCACCAAAGATTTGACTGAACTATTTATAAGAAATTGCTATATCTGCCATGTCTTTTATATATCAATGTGTACGAATCCTTAATTTTGACAATCAGTTTCGTTATTTGGACCAGCAATGCTACGGTATAGAGAAATCAACAAGCACTGAGAACTTTCTTGGTTCTCAATTTGGAAGTCTCTAGTGCAGAAGAAAAATTACCCGCTCCCTTATTTTTTCAAGTAGGGTAGTCACTTGGTGTGAAATTTTCTCGACCCTTTTTCTCAGAAACTACAAAAGTTGGGTTTCGGATGCGTGTTCCATGGAGACCTGAATGCCCATCCGGGATTATCGAAGGATGGTGGGCTTAAATCAGCCCAATTAAGAGTATTGCTAAACTATGGCTATTGCATGCGCTCTATAAATAGGAGTGCCCGAATCGTCCGATTATACCGAGTCTGGCCAGGTTTCTAGTTTTTTAGAATAATAATGTCAATAAGAATTAAGAAAGACAGGAAAAAAATGCCAAAAACAATACAAAAAATGTGAGCAATCGAGTATAGTAGAGAAATAATATAATAAGAGAAGAGCAGTGAAGATTACAGAGCACAGCCGTCACGGGTCCTATGATGTGTATAATCACTCCCCTTCTTTATTTTCTCCAACCGTATCTTCAGGCCCACCACTCCTTTCCCCTTCAGAGTCTCTACCCCTTTTTTGTTTACACCTCCTTCCTTCGACTAGTAACCCACGACTTGAAGCTGTTGATTTCAACTCGCACCCAACTTGCGAACAAATTCTTAAATCTTAGGTCCGTACAGTCTCTAAGTCGCACAGTCCAAGTCAATTATGAAACATGGAGAGAGTAAACTTTTAGGTCCTGTGTCTTGGCCACTGAGACCAATATCTAAGTTATGTTTTACGTTGTTTGATTAAAAAACAATTAGGTGATCGTTTTCAAGAAAAAAAAAAAAGATTAAAAAAAATTAGAATTAAAAAAAATTGTATGGAAAATTGAAACATTGAAATTCCACGTGGCAATGATAAGCTGGTAAAATAGGGAGCTAGAATCTCGGACCTCGCTCAATCATTAAGGAAACCAGCGGCTTTTTCCCCAGGAAAAGAAAAAAACAATCAGAATCAGAGTTCCATTGTTAATTCAAAAATATTTGATAATTCCGACTTCCAATGTGGAAAAAGAAGTTCAAAAAAATCTCAAAAACCCGCCAAAAAGGACAGTACTATCAGATATCAACATCAATCCAAGCCTTTTCGAAGACCTAATATTAAATGCCCTGCCGTGGGCTCCCACAAAGGCCCTTAAAGCCTGGGACCCATCAATCGGATCACGCCGGTTGTACAGCTGCTGACGGCGGTGTCCGGCGCATTAGTCGCCGGGTGTGTCTTTTAGCCCGTATAGCTTCTGCTCCACTAGCTCTGCTCCGCTGCAAAATCTCTTTGATGCTATCTATGCCTATCGACGTAGGTGCCCGCAGATTCTGCCACGTCGGAATTGCCTTAATAATTTGCTTTAATTAAGATAGTTGCACCGATATCTGCTGCCTCGGCTGCCTAAAAATCACCGAGTACGGCTTTCTATACTTCCACTTTCGCGCGGCGGGCCGTTGGCCCGTTGCTGTCTAAAGAAAAAAAACAAAATTGACCAGCACCAAAACAAAATCCATTTATTTTTTCGTATTCAACTGGAATTTTATATTCTTAACAGAAGATTCATCAAATTACACGAAAAATTAAAAAACAGGTAAATTACAGATATTATAGAAAAAAAAAATACGGAACATTAAAATATTTCAAAAAAATTTGGGTATAAAAGACAATTTAAAATGTTTATATTTACTTCTGCAGTAAATATGAGACAAATATAGTACATTTCAATTATTTAGATCTCTCTTAATAATCACTGAAAAAACAGACAACTGACAACTGCGAGTAAGAAGTCGGCAAACGAAGGAGGATGATCCAACGGCTAGTGATGCATCCATAGGACGGAAGATAGGCTGATCCCGATAATGTATGTGGGTCCCAGAAAGCGCCCTGTCACGGGGTACAGTAAGACCATGTTTTTAAATTTTGTTTAACAAAACTGCAAGGAAGCATAATGCAGCGGTTATTTATAAAGGAGAGAAGAATTCGGTGCCAGCTTTATACGAAGCCAACCTGTTTATTGCCGAAGTGCTGAAAAAATGCTGTGCAAGCTGCAGACACTGCTCACTGCAGTTCCCCGACCGGGCCAATCCTCTGCGTTCACTGGTTTCTGTTTAGTCGAGCGCCTATAGACCCCCTCGCTCTAGAAAGAACTAGTCTACTAGACAGACGTTGTGAGTTGGTTTCATTATAATGGCACTGACACAGCTGGTCCAGCCTCTGCATAATTCTTTTAATAAATCATCGTTCATATTATGGTTTGCTGAGAATTATGAATGGATGGGAGAAGGAGGTCCTTTGTTTTTCCTCTCACTAGCTCCTACAGCCGACCTTATCCCATGTGCCTTTCTTTTACCCACTTCTGTGGGATGAATCATAGGTCTTGTTATACACCCAAGCTTCCGTGAACAACTATGCTTAAGCTTCTCAAATTGAGTGGTGAATTCGGATGAGGTCAAATGCTCAGTTTGTGCAGAAACAAAATTCTTTGAAGTGGGCTTGGCTTTATTCATTGGTTTAATTGCTCTGCTTTGGCTGTGACTTGGAATTTGATTGTTTTATTGATGGTTAGATATTTGTGCTTTTGCCCAAGAGAACACCCAAGAGAGCACAGTAGTTGAAAGTACGGGCTAAAGCGTATTTGTCTTTTTTGTCTTTGAATCCAATATAGAAGATGATTTATGAATGGAAGCGAAAAACATCGTCGTCTTTGGAAGGTACCGTTTGCGTGAACAAGGGTAATGGGTAAAGTGAATGGCAAGGGGACCATGTTGCCAGATCGGGGTTTTCTCGGGAAAGAAGTTGATATCTTTCTTGATGTCTGGCGCTGGAAGTGAAATACAAGCACACAGCGACGGTTCCTGTGGTGATTTTTGGAAGTCTCGGGGACCATTTATTCCAATTCGCATCATGATGATTGATGAAACATACACTCATATTTTCCGTTTTCCATTTTCCCGAATCACAGTAAAAGACGAAAACAAAAGTGGTCGTACAAAAAAAAAAGGTTGTGTAGTCGAAGCCACAACAGCGCATGTTACGCATCCAATTTACCGTCCCTCTACCAGCCAAGAAATACAAATTTACCCGAGTCCCAGTACCAATTGCCCCCATGCATTATCACTGAAACCGGTACGCCATAGCAGGCTCCTTGTCGTCTTCTAAAGCTCCGTCTACGACATTTTGCACACGCGCTTAACCCTACGGTGCGTCTTTAAATTAGAACACGCATCAAGGGCCACGTCGCTGCGCGTGGAATTAGCTCTGCAAAAGTGGAACCACCTTGGGAAACGGCGACTAAGAATGACGGCCGCTGCGCGTCTCTTTCTCACTCTGTTTTAGTCCCAGTTGTTAACGTCGCTTCACCGCCGTTCCCATTTCTCTCTCAAAACTACAGACCAGAATCTCTCTCTAGCCCCTGTCCTTGGCCACTCCTCTCTCTCTCTCATATTAACACACGTACTCTTTTCTCGCTCTCTCTGTTCCTTACAGTTCACGCTAAATGCCTGCTCTCTTTCTCTCCTCCTATCACACTCTCACACAAATGAAACAGTCACGTCTTTCTTTCTCTCATTCGACCTTCACTTAACTCCTTTTTTTTTTTCCTTCTGCTCTTTTTACTTTTGCCTGCGCCCTCTGTGGCTCTTCTCTAGCGTTCGTTGCGTTGGTTCCGCCTCTTCTTAGCGTTCAGTGTGTAGGTTTTTTGTATCATTGCCCCATGGAAGGGGAGGTGTTCTTGCAGTGGAGGGGCAAGGAGCTCTCTCTGTTGTTGATAATTGCAGTGCTGATGCTACTCTGTCCCATTGCTTCTCCACTCAATGACCAAGGTGCCCTCTTGTTGTTTTTGAGCCATTTTCCTATAGTTTTTGAAGATGTGAATATCGAACTGTCTGAAGCTCCTATTACCTAAAGGGGTTGTCAGACTTGGACTGAAGCCATATATGGGGAAGATAACAGAAGAAGAAACGAAAGGAAGAAAACATGAGACTCTATTCTCAGACAAAAAAAAAAAGAGGAAACAGCATCTTTTAGCTTCTGTGGTTTCCTCTTCGTTTTCTTATTTTTCTAGTCATGCTTTTACTCATTCTCTCAGCAGCCAAACAAGACAATTATGGGAAATTCGAAAGAAATCGGGCGCTTTTTTTCTTGGTGTGCAAAGTTTTCTTCTTCTCCTTCCAGATATTAAATCGTCGTTAATCATTTTGTTGTCGGCATCTCTCTGGCTTAAGAATAACTATTTTCAGTTCTGTAACCTTAATCGAGGACTCTAACATTAACACAGTTGTCTACACACATTCTCTTCGCTGGTTTGTTATGGCACCTATACAGGTGTTTTCTTTGTTTTATGCGGGGTACAAGCTGACTTTTAATTATGAAAATGGTTGATACCTAGGGAAAGCGTTAATGTCGATTAAGGCCTCGTTTAGCAATGTGGCGAACGTTTTGCTTGATTGGGACGACGTGCACAACGACGATTTCTGTTCCTGGCGCGGTGTCTTCTGCGACAATGCCAGCCTCTCTGTGCTTACTCTGTATGCCTCTCTCTTATTGACTGTTCCTGTTATTTTCTTGTGGCAATAGCTATCTGTTGAGCTTTAGATATGTCTTTTCTTCGTGAAAAAATGGCTCTCCGTCGAGCTCTGAAGTTCTCTGTTACATTATTCAAGGAATCTGTCTAATCTGAACCTTGGTGGAGAGATTTCACCGGCCGTTGGAGATTTAAGAAACTTGCAGTGCATGTATGTTTTTGTTTCTTTTTTTTTTTTAATACAAAAATTGTTCTCTTTGATTTAGTGACCTACAATTTTAATGACATTCTTCGTTCTGTTGTTTTTGTCACAATGGCAGGGACCTGCAGGGAAACAAGCTTACTGGTCAAATCCCGGATGAAATTGGCAACTGTGCCTCCCTGGTTCATCTGTAGGATTCCCCATTTTCTTTGATGTCTTGCTTCTCGTGTTTGTATCCGCATGTTAGAAAGTAGTAGTGAGGTTACATGCTGGCATTAAAGTGAGTTTGTTCTAAATGTAGGGACTTGTCAGATAATTTGCTGTTCGGGGACATTCCCTTCTCGATATCTAAGCTTAAGCAGCTCGAGCTTTTGTAAGTCATGAATTCAAAATGGCCTTTTGGCGAGTTGAGTTTATTTGAACTTATTATCGCTCTTTTGACTGAGAGTTGATCCACGTCCGTCGGTACAGGAATTTGAAGGACAACAAGCTGACAGGTCCTATTCCTTCAACGTTGACCCAGATTCCGAACCTCAAAACCCTGTAAGCTCTCTTTTTCTCGCTGAATTCTACTCCATGTGTGGTTTCACATGCTCATGCTTAAATGTGCACCATGGTCTTTAGGATGCAGTCATTACTACCATGCTTGTATCCTACTTCTTTACCATGTGTTTAAATCATTCAATGCATATTTGTTGTTGCTAGTCATTGGTTTTTTTTTTGGTTGTGTTTAGTGACCTTGCACGGAACCAGATTACAGGGGAGATACCAAGACTTCTGTATTGGAATGAAGTCCTGCAATACCTGTAAGTACATGAGTAATTGCCGCAGGTCTCATTTACATGTGCTGTCACCTGCTTATAAGTTTTCAATCAAAGGAACGTTACTCTATCGAAAAGGTGTTTTGGGTTTACTTTCCCGAGGTTGAATAGCTTGTTCCTCTTGTGGTTAGACAATTATCTGAGATAGGATCTTGTAGAAGCTTCCAACCTTGATTTTTGGGTGGAACTGTTTTTTGCAGGGGATTACGTGGCAATTTGTTGAGTGGAACACTTTTACCTGATATGTGTCAATTAACTGGCCTGTGGTATTTGTGAGTATTCATCTGCTTTCCTCGCATTTCCCCTTAATTATTGCTTTTAGTGTACATTTTTATCATGTATTTGAACACTTTCTTTGTTATTTCCAGTGATGTTAGAGACAATAATTTGACTGGTACTATTCCGGAGAGCATTGGGAACTGCACGAGTTTTGAGATATTGTATGTTCACTTCCTTGGTAACTCTTGATTTGCTTGTTTGGAAGAGACATGAATTATTTTCTTCAGTTTAAATGTGGTAGAGGAATGTGATATATCTAGTAATTCGAGTGTCATTTTGATATTTTCAGGGATGTATCCTACAATCAGATCACTGGGGAGATTCCATACAATATTGGATTCCTACAAGTAGCAACGCTGTTAGTTTCCTGTCAAGCTTAATATGTTAACTATTTGAATCCCTCATGGAACTGTTCAATTTGGGATCAAGATTTCAGTATACAACTGTTGTGGAAAAGTTCACTGACGCTGGCTTGCTTGTGAGATAAAATTATAGCTAATACAGTTCTTTCGATTAGGTCTCTGCAAGGAAATAGGATAACAGGTAGGATTCCAGAAGTGATTGGTTTGATGCAGGCCCTTGCTGTCCTGTACGTATGCATTTTGTTGTGTATGGTTTATTTTTCTTTTAGACCGATGTATTGTGTAGTATTTATGATGTCTGTTGCAAGCTAAATGTTAGTTGTTTTTCTTATAGGGATCTGAGTGAGAATGAACTTGTTGGGCCAATACCACCAATACTTGGCAACTTGTCATACACTGGCAAACTGTGAGTTTCTGCTGCTGAAAAAAGAATTTAACTAACTCCTTTATTTAGGATTTTATGGTGTGACACATTTTCTCCCCAGGTATCTCCATGGTAACAAGCTCAGTGGGCCAATTCCTCCCGAGCTTGGCAATATGTCAAAATTGAGTTACCTGTGAGATATCTCCCTCATCATTAATTTTGAAGTTTCTATTTTTGTTAATGTACTGAGTAAGCCTTTTTGCAGTCAATTGAATGACAACAAACTGATCGGGCAGATACCTTCTGAACTGGGGAAGCTAGAGCAATTGTTTGAATTGTGTGTCCTTGTTTCTGATTTTTTGTTCTTTTCAACAAAAGCATTGTGTCGGTAATTGACTTGTTATCCAATGCCCCAGGAATCTTGCCAACAATGAGCTTGAAGGACCCATTCCATCCAATATCAGCTTCTGCAGAGCACTAAATCAATTGTAAGATAAAAGTTCTGGTTATTACATGTGCCATAGATTTCTAGCATTTTTATTTATTTTTTTTCGGGGGGGGGGGGGGGGATGGATTCCCTACAAACCAATTGCCATGCATTTGAATTTTATGTTTTGACTTTTCTGCCCCTTTCTCTGAAGCAATGTGCATGGAAATCGCTTAAATGGATCAATCCCTCTGAGTTTGCGCAATCTAGAGAGTCTGACGTACCTGTAAGTTTCAGCTCACCAAACTTGAAATTATTTGTTAGTCCCGATAGTTGTTGAACGTGTTTCCTGGAGATTGATGAACCAAAATTTTTTGTGCCTTACAGAAATCTTTCAGCTAACAATTTCAAAGGACGGATTCCTGTAGAGTTGGGACATATCATCAATCTTGATACACTGTAAGTTTCATAACAAAATTTGCTTTGCTGCTTAGTATCACTGCAACCTGAGGAGGCCTCTTGTTTTACCCTGTTTTCAGGGATCT
This sequence comes from Morella rubra, assembly GCA_003952965.2. Taxonomy (NCBI): domain Eukaryota; kingdom Viridiplantae; phylum Streptophyta; class Magnoliopsida; order Fagales; family Myricaceae; genus Morella; species Morella rubra. The sequence goes on from CM025855.1 coordinate 35,466,633, forward strand.
CTCCTGCAATACTTTCTCAGGACCTGTTCCAGCTTCTGTTGGTGATCTAGAGCACCTTCTTACCTTGTAAGCCTGCGGTTGATCCCTATATTTCAGCTTTGTTAATCTGTAGTCCTTGTGTGCTGATGGATGTTACATACAGGAATCTAAGTGGCAATCGTCTTGATCATTCATTACCTGCAGAATTTGGCAACCTCAGAAGTATACAAATTATGTGAGTTGGTTAGTTTTTCATGTTCAGTAATAATAGTGAGTCAGTTGAGCCATCAGCTTTTGCTCTTATCCAGTTAGTGATATTTATTTATAAATGTAGTGATATGTCATTCAATAATCTCTCTGGTGGCATCCCTCCAGAGTTGGGTCAGTTGCAGAATCTTGGTTCCCTGTGAGTTTTGTCTTTTCTACTCCTTTCCTACTCTAATGGTATTTTTGTAGTTAGCACATATCTGGTATATACAGTGAAGTCATTTACTTGAAAAATATGTTGTGGTAGGATTCTTAACAACAACAACTTGGGTGGAAAAATTCCTGATCAACTGGCAAACTGTTTCAGTCTGGCCACACTGTAAGATTACGTATCTGTACCTCTTTCAGGTTCATGACGTAATTAATAAAGTCTGCTCTAATACGTGATTTCTTGATCTTTTAGGAATGTCTCCTACAACAACTTATCTGGAGTTGTGCCTCCAATGCGGAACTCTTCACGGTTTTCGCGAGACAGGTATGGGAAATTTTTGCTTTCCCTTATGTGCTGACTCTTATAATGATTTTGGTTGCATTTATCTCAGCTTCATGGGGAATCCATTACTATGCGGGAACTGGTTGGGATCAGTATGTGAACCTTATGTCTTAAAATCCAGAGGTAGTGACCCTTCTCATTGTGTCATTTTATTGGGTCTGTTGTTAGTACATTTGTTATGATTGGTGATAGTTCCTGATGTTGATTTGGAGTTGGCATCTCATTCTAATATAACTGGATTCTTTTCTCCACTGCAGCACTTTTCTCTAGAGCTGCAGTCGTTTGTATGTCACTGGGCTTTATCACATTGTTGGCTATGGTCATAGTTGCTGTTTACAAATCCAACCAACCAAAGCAATTGACTAAGGGATCAAAAGGGACTGGGGAAGGTATGTAATACATAGCCAAGGTGCTTGAAGATGGTTTGATCAATTTAACTTCAGCTCATGAGGTTCACTTTATTTCCATTCCAGGTCCCCCAACGCTTGTAATTCTACACATGGATATGGCCATTCACACATTTGATGATATAATGAGAATCACAGAGAATTTTAGTGAGAAGTATATCATAGGTTATGGTGCTTCTAGCACGGTATACAAATGTGTCTTGAAGAATTCCCGACCCATTGCAATTAAGCGAGTTTACAACCATTACTCGAACAATTTGTGTGAATTTGAGACTGAACTTGAGACCATTGGTAGCATCCGACACAGGAACCTAGTCAGCCTCCATGGATATGCACTGTCTACCTATGGAAATCTCCTCTTCTATGACTACATGGAGAACGGTTCTCTTTGGGATCTTCTTCACGGTTAGCTTGCAATGAATTCTTTTGCTGCTTGTTTATTGGCCGTGAGTTTAATATTCAAAGTTGTGAAAAATAAGAAAATGTGCTGTCAACTTTTCTTGACCTCTGGGGCACTGAAATTCTCGTTGTTGCTCAAGGAAGCTGCATTCTATGGTCAAAAGCTATGTAACTAAGCTGGGGAACAAGAATTTGTAGTCAGATGTATACTCGTAAATTAGTTTGACTGATGGTTGAAATTCACCAAATATGGACTTGTCTGATGGTTTTTTTATCCAAACAAAGTTGTGATGGTTTGTCTGCCTTTTTCATTTTACATTTTCAATCAAGTAGACAGGTCCCTTCCGGGACTCAATCACACCCTGTTTGCAGTGTAGGTTTTCTTTGGTGATCACTGACTGTTTTGAGGCTCATCATGTGACAGGACCATCAAAGAAGGTAAAACTTGATTGGGAGACACGACTGAGGATTGCAGTCGGGGCTGCTCAGGGACTAGCCTATCTTCATCATGATTGCAATCCCCGAGTTATACACAGGGACATTAAGTCCTCAAATATCTTGCTGGATGAGAATTTTGAGGCTCATCTTTCTGATTTTGGGATTGCGAAATGCATTTCAACTGCAAAAACCCATGCATCCACTTATGTTCTTGGGACAATTGGCTACATTGATCCAGAGTACGCCCGAACTTCCCGCCTCACTGAAAAATCTGATGTTTATAGTTTTGGCATTGTTCTTCTGGAGCTACTGACTGGGAAGAAGGCAGTGGACAACGAATCCAACTTGCATCAACTGGTATGTTTCCTTATTTTTGTTGTTTCGGTTTGAGGAAGGTAGCTTATATTTGTATTATTTTATTAACCTTGTATTTCACGTGATTGGTTTTCTTCTCAGATATTGTCCAAGGCAGATGACAATACAGTCATGGAGGCTGTTGATCCTGAGGTCTCCGTGACTTGCATGGATTTGGCCCATGTCAGGAAGACTTTCCAACTTGCCCTGTTATGCACGAAGCGAAACCCCTCTGAGAGGCCAACCATGCATGAAGTAGCAAGGGTTTTGGTCTCCCTGCTTCCAACGCCTGCAAGGAAACCTGGTTATGATCTTCCAAAGACTGTTGACTATGCTCAATTCGTGATTGACAAGGGACAGCAACCAAGAATGCAGCAGCAGCAGCAGGTTCAGGCGGATTACAGTTCCTCTGATGCTCAGTGGTTTGTTCGTTTTGGTGAAGTAATATCCAAGAACACCCTATAAAGGAAAATTTCTGATTCTAGTAATTGGACATAGCAAAAGGAAGATAAAATGATGGAAGATGGGGGGAAATCCAAGCTTTATTTCCATGGTCGGAAGATAAATATCCGGGATGATTGACTTGGTTCTCACATGCTACTAACTGGTTGACTTTTGAACTTATGATATGCATTAGGCCCATTTTTGGACATCTGTAATCTCCCAATCTTTTGGTACGAGAAATGTTGGAAAATTGTAGTGTTTATTTTGTCCTCATGCTTTCTCCGCTTGTCAATAGTCTGATATAGTTAATGTAAGTGACTGTCATTCATGAATTCAGTTATTACACCTTTAAATGCCTTGTAAATTATGTTACTTAGAGTACAAGCTTGTTCTGTAAGATACTGCCTCGGATAGCAATGTGAGGTGTTCGGGGCTGATACGTGTCATTTCTGCTCTTTCCATAATAATTGTTCATTAGTTTCTTTACCCAACCGCTTGTGCAGGCTTCCTGTCAATTTCTTTTGCAAGAGTTTCGTTTTTGTACTTCCTGTCTGTCGGTCGAGTTCAGCGCTTCTGCTACACTTGCATCTCCTAATTATTGAACAAGTACAGAGAAGTACAAAGATGGGGTCTATAGCATTACACCCAATCGTAGCCTGTGAACATAAAGTCTTACCTTCCAGATCAGAAAACAGGGCATTGGTTGTGAAACTATTGGAAATATATTTGTGTGAATGTAGTGAAAAAAAGTTGAATTTTATATTTATTAGGATAGAAAGGACTCCATTTAATGAAGATAGAAGATTTTGAAGTTTTAAATTACTATTTTTTTTGGATCCCTTGTGTGAAAATTTAGAAGGTAAAAATTTTGAGAGAGAATTTATTTGCATCTATGAAATCTTAACTTGCAAAACTCTCTGGTTGCTACTAACTGGTTTTTTGAACTTATGCGATTGCACATGAAATCCCATTTTTCGGCAACATCTGTAATCTGACCAATGGCAGGTACGAGAAATGTTGGAAAATTGTAGTGTTTATTTTGTCAGAAGTCGCTGATATAGTTAATGTAAGTGACTGTCATCATGAATTCAGTTATTACACCTTTAAATGCCTTGTAAATTATGTTACTTAGAGTACAAGCTTGTTCTGTAAGATACTGCCTCGGATAGCAATGTGAGGTGTTCGGGGCTGATACGTGTCATTTCTGCTCTTTCCATAATAATTGTTCTTAGTTTCTTTACCCAACCGCTTGTGCAGGCTTCCTGTCAATTTCTTTTGCAAGAGTTTCGTTTTTGTACTTCCTGTCTGTTCGAGTTCAGCGCTTCTGCTACACTTGCATCTCCTAATTATTGAACAAGTACAGGAAGTACAAAGATGGGGTCTATAGCATTACACCCAATCGTAGCCTGTGAACATAAAGTCTTACCTTCCAGATCAGAAAACAGGGCATTGGTTGTGAAACTATTGGAAATATATTTGTGTGAATGTAGTGAAAAAAAGTTGAATTTTATATTTATTAGGATAGAAAGGACATTTAATGAAGATAGAAGATTTTGAAGTTTTAAATTACTATTTTTTTTGGATCCCTTGTGTGAAAATTTAGAAGGTAAAAATTTTGAGAGAGAATTTATTTGCATCTATGAAATCTTAACTTGCAAAAGCGTCCCGTTGCCTCATGGTTTAGAGCTTTGAGATTTGCCATGAAACTTTTTACAGGGCAGCATAAGAAACATACAAAAAGGCAAAACTGGCTGAAGGTTCTGATTCTTAGAAAGCTGAACGCTGGAGGTCTCACAAGAACTTATTTGAGAAAACACTTGCAACAACGAAAATTTACATTCTCCTTTAGCTACAGCTGGAAAAGCAGAAAAGAAAAGCACAAATTTGCTACCAACCGCTGATCCTGTAGTTTTTATTGGTTGGGAGGGGCATCTTCCACGGACTCATCGCTCTACATTTACAAGCAATGCCTCTAATGAGGCATGAAAATAATCTTGTTTCCAGCTTTGATGTTGACCTGCGAAAGGATAAGCATTAAAAGATGACTTCATGCTCTCCCTCTCAGCAGATGTCCAGATTTCCTCTGATATTTGAGGACACAAATCCATGTCAATTCAACATTAGGTATAGCAAGAAATTAACCAATATGATTGATCCATAGCTGCACACTTAAGACAGCAAACATGCTTAAACCAACGCATAGAAACACTTTTTTTCAGCCAAATGAGTGCACAACCCTTTGCCCCAAATATTCCCACCAATCATGCAGTATTCTCCCCGGGAGGGGTTGGGGGGGGGGGGGGGGGGGGGGGGGGGGGGGGGGGGGGGGGTGGTTGTGAGGGCTGAGCCGAGAGGCCTGCAAGGGGCTTTGATGTCCAATGCTCATTGTCTGGCATCTATTGTCTTTAACTATTTGGTACTCTCTTTGTGTGCCTTGAAAATCTCTAATAATCAAAGGCATTTCTCACATCTTGCTAAAATTAGCACAACCTTAATACGGCTACTTTTCTTCTGAAAAGAAGAAAAACCAATAGAGAGCAACAAAATAAGTTCTAATGGATGAGGACAGAGAAGGAAAAGGAACATCAATTTTACATATGCAGCACTTGGCCTCCTGTTTGTAGAGATTATGCATCTGTTTTGCCACTAGCAACTCCATCTACTTTTAAAACATATATAAGCTTGCAAGAGTTTTACAAGTGCATGGCATTTCTGACAGTTCTACTGAAAAATAACAAGAAGACCTAACTTCAAATCAAACTGCAGCTAAAATCTGGAGCTACCTTTGAACATTTAGTTGTTGCCCAGTTTCAGGAATGCTCCTGTAATTTCCACGTGTAGACTACTTCCAACCTAACCTCTGCAATTTCATTTGACCAAGTTTATCATCTACCACTTGAATGTTCTGAGACCATGAGCATTAATGCAGAGCAATAACTAGGATGGAACTTAAACTAACAAAAAGTTAGTTACAATCTCAAACTTCTTCCCCAGAAAGTGGGATTTTAGGAATTAACGACTAATACTACAATAGCAATGCTAACATACCTCATGTCCTTGATGGAAAGGAGCAGGTGTGTTCTCTTTTAAGACCTTCATCCAATCAATGAAAGCACATACATATTACTAAGAACTCAAAATAGAAATTAAAAACCTTCTGTCTTCCAACCATATTTTGAAGAAACTAACCTTAGTAGGCAGAGGCATTTTTGGCTGAGATTTCCTGTTATGTTGGCCATCAGATGCTAGGGAGAGCTGGCAATTTTTGGCATCAGAATGCATATTCATATCATATATAAGGAATTGTAAATTGCACGATTAATTCACGGTATTGCAGTTAAAAATTTATTGCCAAAACAATAGGCGTATATCCCCTCTAGAGAAAAGTTAAGAATGAATCACCAAATAATATAGCTTGTAACATACCTTCCAAAAGGATTCTATAGGTGCATCATATGGATACCTCTTCTGAGTTGAAACATTGAATTCCTAGGAGAACATATAAGCCAAATGTCAAAATCAGGATGTACTTCAAAAATAATAAACCACAAATATCTAACTTATTAAAAAATAATAATAAACCACAAATACAACAATTGCACGCAACAGATTTCTAAGCAAGTTACCATTGGGAGTGCAGCTTCTCGATTGGAATTTCCGAAGGCATCAAATCCTCCTTTTCTTGACAGTATCTGTTTCAGGAGCAATATGGTTCTGAAAATGGTTTTCACTAACAACAAACTCTCTATAAAGGCCTTCCTGATGTTAGTAACTAAATCACCTTTTCATGAGGCCAAGTTTGAACTGTGGTAACTGTTTCGCAGTTCTCCTGCTTTAAAGCATCAATAGAATTTAGACTGTGCAAGGAAATTAACCATGTAAACCATAAGCATTTAATAAGAATAGGTTGTGACAATGTCTAAGAACTGGTTGCAAGAATGAAGAACATCATAAGGAAATTGACCACATAATGAAGATTGAAAAGTGAATATTCAACTATGTGATTGTTCATTGCACAAGAAAAACAAATTGCAGATATTGGACGAAATAGCAAGTCATGAAAAGCTAAGAAAATGGCCAAAAGATCATAGGGAACACCAAAATTATGACTCTTCAAAAGTTTTTCTTTTTACAATCAGTTTCAACTTTAAAATGACAGAAGCTAAAATTGAAACATATTTACCTTCTATTATCTGTGTTTTCATTAGGAGAAAGAGATTTAGAACTAAATATATTCCCTGCCTGCAGTGAGGAGATCATTAGCCTCTGAAATTGGAGAGGATATGAACATCCTGTGAAATAATTACCTTATGACCTACATTACTAGGCATGTTTTGCAGAGCCCTCTGTGAGGTCTTCAGGTGAAACACCTAAGAAACAATTGCAATTTTGTCATGGTATTCCAAAAAGGTATCCACAATAAAATGACAACAGAAATCTGTTAACTAATTACTTTTAACTCTCGCTGCTGCGGTATGCTCTTTTTAGGAAGGGGCAATGAAGGAGCCTCAAGAATCTGTGGAGGCCAAAACAAGAGCATGTGTTGTTGCCTTATATATGTCTTTACAAGTTATTCAGAGATTTACAGATTCCCCAAAATTCACTATGAATCATTTTTGTAAAGTGAAGTACCAACTTTTCTGTTCAAGGGGCGTGCTTTAAAGGTATGGGCATTTGAGTTCACACGTTCAACCAAGTCTGTATTGAGCTTAGACCTGCCACTCAGAGCAGCCAATATGGAATCAGCTCATTAAGCAGATTTTGATATTTCAACCTCAAGATATGCAAGTAAGCCATCTTAATCTCAGGAAATAACCATACCTATGTCTCTCTGCCCTACGTGCTGTTGCCAGATCAGGTTCTCTAGGAATTGTAACTTCAAGCCTTGTATGCACAGAGTTGATGTCAGTGGTTCCAACCTACAAAAGTACTTGAAATCAGTTGGTTATTGTACAGATGGTATAGGAAACAATAAAATTTTACTTATATCAGAGAAATAAATTACATCTATTCATGACTTGTTGAACAAGACATGGTTAGCGGTACCGGTACTAGGAATCCAAAGCATTAAGATACACTCCCTGACAGATGTAGCGGACCTTTTTAGTTACCTTGTGTAGAAAAAGAGCTTGATGCTTCAGATAAGCAACCTGCTTTGGAAAATTATGAATGAGAGAATTATGTGAGAGGTATACCTTAACTACTGAATACTGTATAAAACCACATTTTAGCGAATGACAAACAAATCTCTCAAGCTTGATCCAAATTCAAGTCTAAGATGTTCTACTAGTATCCATTTTTCCCACAATTGATATTTACTATTTTTTCTGCCCTGAGAAATCATATCTAGCGCAACACGGTTTGAAGAAGTTTATGTGCACAAGTAATTCAGAAACTCAAGGCTACAACAAAGTTATACACAGACCAGAGACATCAAAATACCAAATTGACAAACTCTAATGCACCTTCTGTAAGTAACCGGTGTCCAACTTTTGTCTTTTAGTAGCTTGGCTGTCGAGACCCATAGAACTCCTCGAACTCTTTTCATCAATGCCCTCTACCTTCTCTGGAAACCTATATGGTTAAGAAGGCCACAAGGGATAATGGCAAAAACAGGAGGAGAAGTAAAAGTGAAAATTTTATTTCAAAAGAAGCATTTCACAAAAACGAGATCTATTACAAGTGCTCAAACCATAAGAGAAAGGTACTCTGACATCTTCTATAACATTATATACAGAGTCTCAATTTCCAACCTTTGGTGGAAGCCTAACAGGGGAAACACCGCCAACTAGTGAAAAAAAAATAAAGAGGAGATAAAGTATGGACTGGTCCTGCCACCAAGCAGAAAGGTAATTGAGAAATAACTAACACCTCAAGAATCGTGTGGAATGAACTTCTCGAGGTTTATTCTGCTTGGCCAAGTGACTTGCTGTTGGTTTCATAAAAGTTGGATTCCTTGCTAAAGCCGACTTGACTGGGGACTTTGATTTGGCTTTTGGACTAGCATCAGCCATCTGATTGTCAAACCCTATTCCTAAAGACATGAAATTTTCATTAGTTGCAGCACAAGCCAGTGGATATAGAACAAACAAAAATAAGAAAAATAGAGAGGTAGTTACCAATTAATGAAGGGGACATGTAGTATTTTTCTATAAGTATCCAGACATGCAAATACTGGGCACTGTTATATGGATATGTCAAGGTCAAGCAATCCTATTGGGGACTGAAAAACATAAGTGGAATCAATGCAGTAAATGCTGCTGCAATCAGTTGTCAATAAATACTTATTACGAAGAGTGGATTGTATGGCAACTCATTTCAACCAACAAGACATAGCCAAACAGACTCATTTATTCACTATTTGAGCTATTATTTTGGGAGAGCTGGTTTAACCCTACTCCTATAAACAAGCAAAACAAATAAACTTGAATGGACCAAAGTGGGGCTAAAAAGTTATAAATGCTGGAAAGTATAGAAAGTCTGTCCTTATACTGATCAGATGTATATGACAGATTATTGGCAATTTAAAAGCAGTTAGAAGATTAAAATAACCATTGAATAGGATATCTGTCGATCACTCTAATTTTTTTATTGTTCCTATTATCTTTACCAACTTTTGTAGTAATCTCTGCAATGTGGAAGAAAACTGAAAAAAAACATTAAAGGTCTCTGTTCTAATTTTAACCTACGACTAATACTAACATCAAAAACTTCAAATATTCTGATTCTTGACGTAAGGACACCATATGTCTATTGGTAACTAACTTAATCTTATGAGTTTAGCCGAGAATTCCAGAACCATGTTCAGCATGAAAATGCTCAAGAGTTTATCAAACACAAAAATGCTTAAATGACGCTAACTCCATCAACTGCTTCATTTTTCATTTCTAAGGATCAGCACAGAAAAAAACAAAGTTTAAGAATCCAGTAACATGATACCTTTAGTGGTCTCATGTTTTGCAGAAACTTCAGAACACATGCAGCTATCGGAGGTCTTCCCAGTGGTATTCAAGTCTTCATCATTTCTGGATTTAGCAACGGTGCTCATATGTCCTGCGGGAACGTCTTTTACCCACTTCAACTTTACCATGAAAGCTAGAAATAATTGTGTATAATTAGAAACGAATAGACGTAAGAGTAAATAAGATAGGTACTAAAAATGAAAACAACCTTGTAGAATGAACGATATACGCATTTTACTCACAAAAAAGAAACAAGGAACCATCCAAGCACATGAATTATCGATTAACCAACGAATATGTCGTGGAAATGCTTACGCGAAGGCGGATGATTTGGTGCTGATTCGAACCAGAGCTCGGCTTCTCTGGCCTCCAGATAAGTCTCGGGCCTTGTGAAATCGTAGAAGCGAGCCGCATCGAACTCGTAATCAAGATCGATTTCTTCAGCCGCAGAAGGTTCTCTAACGAACTCTTCCATGTCTTCCTCCATTTTTTCTATCGCTTTCGCGTCAACTCCAAGTTTTCAGAATCACGTTTCAGGCAAGGAAGCCTAGGAATGCCATTGCCATTGTCAGTTCTCTCTTAGTTTTTAAATACGGTTGTGTAGGTTTTATTGCCCACCAATATTTTTTTTGTCGCCGTAACTTCCACGGGAAACGAGAGAGAAAGCTCCGGTTTTGCTGCTTCAGGAGAACGAACCAAACAAACAGCATTGAGTCAACGATTTTCCCTCACTCTCTCTCTCTCTCTCTCTCTCAGCGAGAGAGAAAGTACCAGTCACTCCCTCCAAAACCTCCATCAAAACATCTCCCTCTCTCTCTATAACTTTCCCGGCAAATCTCCCTTTCTAGGCTTTTATTTTACGGAAAAAAAAAAACGTTCAACTAGGGACAGGATTGCGTAATGTTCTGATCGAGTAAAACCCTAATTATCCAAAAAGGAAAATTCGCGTCGAAGGAAAAGGCGAGAATCTCGGTCTCTGTTAAGGAAGCATGGCAGTGGAAGGAATAGGCAAGGAGGATGAGGACGTAGCGGGCTTTTTATAGCGCCCAAATTGGTGAAGGGCCCGAATTTTTGAACTGGTGGGGTCCCAATGTCGCGACTGCTTGAACAGTTGACGGGTGGATAACGTTGGCAATCTGTATGACGATGTCCTCATTGTTCGGCGCTTCTCTACAAATAATTATTGGACGAATGCGAGATTTCACCACAACATTACCGGAAAATAATAATAATAATAATAATTTCTTATTTTAAACTTTTTCTCCTCCATTTTTTTTAACGTTTTGAGGATAGGAGAAGAAGAACTATCCCCCTATAATAAGTAAACCAATGGCGGATAGCAACTGCCGAGTGGATCAAATTACAAAGTATTCTGAGAATTCTATTTTTAAAAAGAAAGAACCGTCGAACCATTTTTTATCCTTTTCGTTAAGATTCTGTTTAGAAAAAGTAATTATGATCTTTTTCTGCTTAGACCTTGGACACCAATTTCCTTTCTGTAAACAATTATATACACGCTTTTGGACAATAAAACGCGACCGTCTTAAAAAATGGAATGTTCCTACAGTATCCGACTATCCCTTGGCCTTAAACCTTAAAGGACAACAAAAATAGTCATATTTTCTCTTTTAAGGTATACGGCATTATAAGAACGACGAAGACAGGTGAATCCTATGTACCAGTGGTCCAAGGTAGCATCGATTATTTTTTTTTCTAGGCAAATTGTAGAAGCACTGAAGCAGGACCAAGCCTGCGGGAAAGGGGGGATTCGACCCCCGAATCTAGCCCTCCCGAAAGGGAGGAGATGCCAACAGAGCTACAGCTCACTGGCAAGGTAGCTTGATGTGATTGTAGACCCATCAGACCAACAGCAATTGACAAAGGTTGGAAGCTTTTGAAATTTTGAATTGAATATAGAAGAAAAGACGAGGCGGTCGATTTGGCCTGAAAGTCGCTTGTTTGTCTTTATTTTGTTTTTCTCCTTTTTCTGCTGAAATTTGGTCCTTAATGCGTAATTGTGTCAAGTCATCTCCTTCGGCAGTTTCTTTTCCAGTTGTATATACCTTTGCTGGTTGGTTCAAATCGAGGACTCCGTGAACGAATCTTGTCGAGTTCAGCAGGACAATGTGCTTTGTCTTCTTGCAAATGAAGTGAATAGGAACACGCTCCTGCAAATTCAAATTCTGAGGAAGGCGATCGATGACAACCTCACAAGCCCCGCGCGCGGGTACGGTGATAAATAGGTAACACTAGACGATCCAGCTTTTGTTTGACGTTTCTTTCTAAGCCCCAGCTCCTCGTGTCTATCCTTTAGAGTTCTTCTTTTGGATTGGATTATAAATTATAATTACATGTTTGCAAATATTGGATGGGTTAAGTAACTTGGTGACTAAAATGGTACAGTATATGCTTATCACGATATGGTGAAGAATAAGAGATGGCCTTATGTTAAACGGATGCGAAGTGGACATAAAAACCTATGTTGGGTTTCTTCACGTGGAGTCTGGGACTCGAGTGATCGATCACCTTGGTTGACTAAGGCCTCGACAACAAATTAACAATTGAGTCAATGTCGCAGCAGACAGCTACAGTGGATCAGATTCTGCAATATTTTGCATGATCAGAACCACATAATTGATGACAACCAACAAATCACGATTTGTATAAACTGGTAAACCAAAGCTAGCTGGTGGTATGTATATTACGAAGCATGTTCAACGGACTAGTGAGAAATAAAGGCCTCCTCTCTAGCTAGCCGGGTTACCAAACTCCAACAACTCTACGACACATAAAGTACATGCCGTACTCCTACCAGGCCCTGCATGCCGATACCGACTACGCGTTCCCCTCACGTACGCCCACGCGGAGCCTCCTCGTGACACTCCTGTCGTAGCCGGTAGCCCATACACCAACGCGTACCAGTCCTGATCACGCTTCACTAATATTCTAGTTAATGGTTCTCGATCTCATTCTCGTCCCTTTTATTACTCATAAATGGCTTTTTCATTTTGTAGAAATATTTTATGTGGGACTCTCCTAATAGAAAACTTTTCATAAAGTTTTCTCATTTCCAAAATACTAATTATTAAAAATTACATTTTAAAAAACTTTAACAGAGAGATTGGCTTAGAAGATGGGCCTCAGTTACGATTCCTCAACCCCTGATAAGTCCATGCACCAATTATATATAAGTCATGAATCCTGCTGGTCTAAACCTTAGACTACTCCTAAATGAGCTTGCTTGATTTCCCAAGAGTCTTGCTGCCTACGGTGACTACAGACTCAAGTTAAATGAGACATAATAAACTGAAAGACTGCAGAGAAATACTTCCATATGTACCGGTGGATTGCAGTGAAATAGAAAATAGAGGTGTATGATGTTGAAGTGCGTTCATGGCTTCTTAAACTTCTATGCATAATTATTGGATAGCACCAACGGAAATAATTATGCATAACACCAACGGAAAAAAAATATTCGCAACGATGACATTCATAACAGTTTTAAATATTCAATAAATTAAGTTATTTTCTTTCTTTTTTTTTTTTTTTGGAGCAAATACAGTCTGTACAAAATAAAAATCCCTCAAAAGTTGCTGCTTGAGTCCATGAACAACATTCTGCGGGGAGCAGCTGCGAATGTTGTGGGCTGCGGCCCTGGGAAGCCGTTGCCAACCATGGGCTGCTCACTGCTCACTGCTGCACGCGTGCCGTGGGCTGTCGCAATGCAGCCACGTTGTAAAATTAGAAATTTGGAACTCTTTTTTTTGTTTTAATCAGAAATTTGGAACTCTTGATTGTCATGGAAAACTATGCAAATTACACCCTTACTCAAGAACCCACGCGGGCTGTTATATGCGGACAATAAGAATAATGTACTGAAAATCATTTATCTGAATAATAATTATTTAGATGTCACATATTTATATTTATTTATTAGGTAATATAATGTGACATAAAATGTTACGTAGATATTATTGAGCGATATTGTAGAAAAGTTATACTAATGATTAATGAACCAAAAGCGGTAAGTACGACTCTTCGTTTCTTTGTTCACTTGATATTTTATTCTAAACCAAGTACATATTTGATGTGAACCTCGTCAAGAATAACGAGACCCAACAACGAATAGGGAACCCAAATCGTTCTAGGATAGCTTCGAATGGAAGACCTCGACCCGTTGTTTATCATAAACAAGAACCTTGGTATAAGGAAGACGCCACAAACGGTGGTGGAAACTCCTTTTGATAAGTCGAAATGAACGCCATGGGAAATCCCGATAAGTTCGAAAGTTCTTCAAAGAACCAAAGAGAAATACTCTCACAATTTGTAAATCAAGGTCTCCCTTTTTCATTGCTTTGGTGCCTATATAAAGGCCGTCCATTACAAGGAAAAAAAACCCTAACATTAAAACCCTAATTAAAGCTGAAAAATTGGTAAGAAAATAAATCCTTACACGCCTAAAACAAAACAAGACAAGAAGGAAATAAATACTTACTCGCCTAAAACAAAACAAAGCCTAAGGAAAGAGAAGGGTGGCGCCTAAAATAGCCATGCAATCTGAACCAAATAAGGAAACAAAATGGCGCCTAATTGATCCTCCTTAAAATGACGCCTAATTGAGTATTGTCTTGCCAATTTGAGCTTAGCTTTAACCGGATCCTTCTAGCACTTGAATCATGTTGACAATCCTTCGTTGTTCACGTGGATTACGCTCAATGGGCCTCCACGCATTTGCTTGAGCCCATGCCTCTTGAATTAGACCGTTGAGTACATCTTTAAACTTCTTGCTCGTGCCCTCGTAACCGGCCCAATTGGGATTTGAACGAGATCCTTCGAAGCGGTGCCTTGATTTCCATCAATATTGATATACGATAGATCAACACTTGTTATGCCTCTATTTAATAGAATGATGGGCTTCGTTATTGAGGTAGTAACCTTAAGCAAACGAGTGGGTATAATATACAAAGAACCTTCTGGAAGTACATGTGCCTCTATTTTATAGGATGAGTGCATGCACTGAATGAGATCAAATATAATACCTTCTGGAAGTGATCAATGATGTTGAGAAGGTATTTAACACAATTAGTTTATTGTATCCTTAGACCTGAGAGGTTTATACAGATCTATTTATTGTGTATTTGTGCTTTGACCAAGTCATTTGGTGGTGATCTTTCTAGGTCAAATATTTCAGATAACGTTGGGTCTTGTACATAATAAGGGTTTGTATAAATGCTCAATAAAGGAATCCACCAGTCTCTTGATGAGCAATATATTCAAATATTGTAATGGTTGGACTAGAAAAAAGAACAATTGGCCAATGATATTTAGTGAAAATGTTTTTCGAAATTAATGAAAATTTTTTTTTTTCCATGTGATCCTACGACCGAAATCTGAGGTCCTTAACGATCCCACGCTATGCCTATATTGCAGTTAGGGTTCAGAAAAAGACTATCAAAAAGACTATAAGATAGTTTTTTTCCAGACAATTAACGATTATGACTTTGAGAAACCCTGTGACGGTTGTGAGGCGTGGAAATGAATGATGCAAAATTACTTAGGGTCCATTTGTTTGACTGTAAAACTATTGTTTTACGTAAAAAACTTTCATTGAAATGTTTTTAGGGAAAAATTTTCCTTTTCATTGTTTGGTTATTCTTTTAAAATATTTTCAAGAAAATATTTTTTTATGTTTGAACGCTTAATGATTTACGTATTTACATAAAAATATTTAAACGTATAGATCTTGTAGTTTACACTTTTGACATTTTAGTCCCTCAGTATCGATTTCAACCGTCGGGTTCCTAAAGTAAGTTTTTTAGACAAATCGATTTTCCCTCCTATTGTGGTTAGCCAACAGAAAGAATTGTGCTTATGCGGATTTTAGATATCATCTCAACGCCAATCGTAGGCTGTCGTGACATGAAATTTTTCTCAAAATTCAAATATTTTAGTCCTTAAAGTATTGATTCAACGTAAAAGTCCATGAGGTACACTTTTGCAATAAAAATTGGTTCCCGCATTTCAATTGTCGTTACCCAACTAAAAGAGAAATATCCACGTGGCCTGGAAAGAGAAGAATATAAAACTATAATGCAACATTCAAATTCAATTTTTATTTAAAAATATTACTTTTTATTTATATATACATATATTTTTTTTAATAGAAAATTTAATAATTTTGTGTTAGAGGAACATTTTGATAATTTTACATATGGTTTAATGGCCAAATAAGAAAAAATGCAATAATTTATTGTTTTTAAAACATATGAGGTGGAATAAAATATTTAGGAATTTGAGAGAAGCTTACTGAAATTTGGCCTAGCTATTAGGCGTATTATAGTGTTCACCCAAAAAAAAATTTGACTTACGAAAAATTTGAGCTTAGTTTGTTTTCTGGAAAATAATGGAACTTTTACGGTTGACTTGAAAACTTTTTACTTTGACCTCATTTTCAAGTGTTTGCAAATACTGTAAAACAAGTAAAAAAAATTACGAAATTTGATTTACAAGCAAACAAACGGACCCTTGAAATCAAAGACTAAAGGTGTAAGATCAACAAGATCTGAAGATTATCGAAGATTGGAGATTCAATTCGCAGACAAAGTTCAAGATCGTTTGTCAGATCAAGTAAGTATAATTTTTCACAGACAAAAATTCACGGACTCATATCAGTATTAATTTTTTTGAGCAAATTATAATTAATTTTCTCGAATTATCACCATTTTCTCACTTATCCCTTAAATTATGACCCTCATTCTACTTTAAAAGACCATTATAGCTCTCTTAATTAAAAAAAAAAACGCGAGGGAGATTTGTAGCAGGTCATGTGTATATTTATCATTTAGAAAATAAATAAAGTTTTGCTTCAGTAAACTAATTGAGCCATCTTATTCCACATGCATTTCAGGTAACTTTTTTTTTTTTTTTTTCTCATTATTCAACATTGATAGGTAGAAGTTCCAAAAAGGACAAAATTATGGTACCTTTAAAAAGTTGTGGATTTTTTCAGAAGAATTTCACGGGATCTGTGTGAAAGTTGAAGGAGCACGATTTGGGTGTGCTCACTTTGGAAAAAAAAAAAAATCAATCCACAACTCACATTGACATTTGTTTTTCTCCATTGATAGCTTATCTTGCAAATCCGTATTCCTAACCGCCAGAGTTATTCATGCTAATGGGATCTGCGCGAAAGTTGCTTCAAAGCGGAGGAGGTCAAAAGGGTGTGAATCGGATCCATGCGGGGTCTCTCTTTGCTCCCTTGCATTTTCTTGTCTTTTTAAATAGGAGGCGTATAACGGTCTTTTTAACTTAAGGTGAGGGTCACGGGATGGATTTTGTTCAAGTTAACACTTAAAATCAGTTGGGAAATGGAATTGCAATAAAGATATAGTTGAAAGTGATGAGTTGCAACAAATCATAGTTTATGGGTAAGTGAGAAAAGAGTAATAGTTCAAGGGTAGTAATTGTAATTTGTCCTAATTTTTTATGTTCCAAATAAACTATATCGTTATTAAATTACTCAAATTCCTAACATCACGTTTGTTACTTTTATCAAACACACTTTAAAATTTTACTTTACTTTTATCATTTATTCACCAATTTTAATACATATCTTTTTTAACACCAACATAAAATTTTAATAAAATTTTACTAAATTTTTATAACCAAATACTATGTAAATCAAGTCACGTGCAAAACAAATTATACAAATGTTTTTCTTTTATATTAGAAAATAATAGTAAATAGAATAAAAATTTTCTATAATTATTTGTCCGAATATAACACAATTGAGTGAAATACAGACAATCATTAAATACAGTAAAGTTTATATTGTCTAAAATTTAATATTGACAGCATGAAATAGTATATAACTAATATATTATTTGTCTCACTCTGATAAACCATACCAGAAACACAAGCAAATCTCTACAAATATTGTACCAGATATCGTAGTGAAGAATAATTTGCTTATGCTTCGGACAAAATGGTACGTTTTTTAAAAAGTACTTGTAGATCCTGGTCACTAATTACCTTATTATGATGGTTATTATTTTAGCCGCACAAACGACCAGAAAATCCAAATTAACCAACCAAAAAGAATCCTCCCCCCGTCTTGCCAAAACCAGCGGACATAAAACAGAGTTCTAAACACTGTCTTTATATCCTCGTTTCCTCCAACTACAAAAGACAACCAAACTTTCCACTCCGACGGACCACCCGAGGCGTCAGGTTTTTGCGGCGGAGTCACCCGCGAAAACCCATGACCCGACCACGAACCCCAGACCACCAAACCGAATCCCAGGCCCGAAAGCCCGCCGGAGCCACCGCTATGCGCCTCATAGTGCCTCTCCAAGGTGTAGTCCAAGGTCGAGGAGGCCTGATCTTGGGCTCTCTCATCCCCTGCGCCCTCTTCTACTTCTTCCAGCTCTACCTAAAAAGACACCGTTCTCCCAAATCCGATTCGAACAACATATCGCCTTCTCAGTCCTCGTCGAACCTCGCCGGGCTCCAGCGCTCGTCGTCCCGGTCCAACTTGTCGAGCCGCGGGTCCATAGGCCGAGTCCAGGTTTCGTCTCGGGCGAGCTCGATTGCTAAACCGAACGACTCGCCGTACTATATCGGGCTGGATAAGGCTTCTGAGGATCCATACGACAGATTTTATAACCCGAATGGTATTATCCAGCTCGGGTTGTCTGAAAACAGAGTGAGTTTCTGGTTTGGCCGTTCAGTTTTTCTTTTTTTCATAAAAAAAAAAACATTCTGCTTTTGTTCTTTTGTTTGATTGGGTTTGCGTTAACAGTGCGTAAAGATGTTTTTTGGATGATTGCAGCTGTGTTTTGATTTGATAGAGAAATGGCTTTCGGAGAACTTGAATGATTCAGTGATCGGAAGTAACGGGGGTGAGTTGAGTATTACTGGAATCGCGGGGTACCAACCGTTCGATGGGTTGATGGAGTTGAAAGTGGTAAAATTGACACCTTTATTCATTTCAAATGAGGAGAAAAAGATTATGACTTTGCTTTCCATAGGCTATGAAAATCTATTTTGCTCTATGGAAATCTGTTTAGCTTGTTTGGATTTGGAGAAACTGACTTCATGTTGGTTGCAATTGTAAATGGATGTGACTACTCTAGCGTTCTTTGTTCATGCGGTAATGGGTATCAGACTTCAGTTATAGTGGGTTGATTTCCACTTTATGGGTTACTTTCTATGGAAATTTTTTATTCCTCGGCACTAAATTGGCTTTATCTAAAATAACTTGTGGTGCCGAACCAATTAGGGCGATGAGAAGAAGCAGGTCTAAGTCTCCCTGGTTGATGATCTGTGGAAGTTATTCTGTTGCAATGAGAGGAAAAACCTGTGCTAAATCCATAGGTTATTATCTCCTATATCTAGGACCGTAAACCTTTTTGCAGTCAACATTTAGCAGTTCAGCATACAATTTTTTAAACACCATGTCTACATTCACATCTAGTGTGTTTTGCTTGAATCTGATTAAGTGTGATTCTTTGGCATTGAATCTGTTCCTTTTCACAACAAGGACAAATCGCTTCCTTTTTTCTTGAAGCTGCAGTAACCCTTGTTATCATTGTCCTATTGGTTTTGGTTGAGGGTGTTGGTAATAAGTACAAATTCTTGGAAGGTGTTACGTGGCATATGCCTATTTAAGTGCTTACATTGTGTTTGTGGTGTTGCCATCTTTATTACGTTCGTTGTTATTACTATTACTATTGTTTTTTTTCTGGACTTTACAGGCAATGGCAGGTTTCATGTCTCAGATCATGGGAAGAGCAGTCTCGTTTGACCCTTCACTGATGGTTTTAACCTCTGGTGCAACTCCTGCTCTTGAGATACTATGTTTCTGCTTGGCAGACCCTGGAAATGCATTTCTTGTACCCACACCGTATTATCCTGGGTAATTTTGCACATTCATTATAAATTATATCTATGGAGGAGACAAATTTTTTGAATCAACCAAGAACCCCCCCCCCCCCCCCTCTTCTCTCCTCCTCCTCTCCTCCCCCCGGGACAATCCCCAAAACAAAATCTCTGAAGTTGCTATGCTCTAATGTACTGTAGAAGCTAATTTCGGATGATCTGCAGTTTTGACAGAGATATGAGATGGCGAACTGGAGTGGAATTAATACCAGTTCATTGTCGCAGCGCTGACAACTTCATCATCAGTCTCACTGCTCTTGATCAAGCTTTTAATCAGGCAAGAAAACGAGGAGTAAAAGTTCGTGGGATTCTCATCTCCAATCCCTCAAATCCTGTTGGCAATTTGCTACCAAGGGAAACACTGAATAATATCTTAGACTTTGCCCAAGAGAAGAACATCCATATTATCTCAGATGAAATATTTGCGGGTTCTACATATGGAAACGAGGAGTTTGTAAGCATGGCTGAAATTCTTGACTCAGAAGGTATTGACAAAAGCAGAATTCATCTAGTGTATGGTCTATCGAAAGATCTCTCTCTTCCAGGATTTAGAGTTGGGGTTATCTATTCCTTCAATGAGAGTGTTTTTGTTGCTGCTAAAAGGTTAACGAGGTTTTCTGCGATTTCTGCTCCAACCCAGTGGCTACTAGTTTCAATGCTTTCAGATACTAGATTCACTCGGGCATACATCGAGACCAGCAAAAAAAGGATACGGGAAATTCATGATTTATTTGTGGCAGGTTTGAATCAACTAGGAATCAGGTCTGCAATGAGTAGTGCGGGTTTCTATTGTTGGGCTGATATGAGTGGATTAATTCTATCTTACAGTGAGAAAGGGGAACTTGAGTTATGGGATAAGCTATTAAATGTTGCTAAGATCAATGTAACTCCAGGGTCTGCTTGTCACTGCATCGAACCAGGATGGTTCCGGTGTTGTTTTACTACTTTATCCCAAGAGGATATTCCTATAGTTATGGAACGGATCCGGAAAGTGGCCGAAACTTGTAAATAGTCGAGTTTGAAATCCTAAGAGTTATTCTATATCATGCTAATTGTCATAGTAGAAACAGCTTTTTCAATAGCTTCAACACTAGCTTCTTACTTGCTCAAAGTAGCTGAGCAATTGGAGTTCAGCTGTCTCTTTGACATCTTAGAGTGTGACAATTTAATACATTGCAGATTAAGTAAATTGCTTTGCAACATCAAATCCCAGGTATGGAAACAATAACGATGTGGAAGAGAGACTCTTAAAGAAGAAACTGACAGCAAAAGCGCTGTGAGACAGAATTTTTCTACAGCAGTTTCAGTCCTACCAAGTGAATCGTCTTCGGGTACAATATTTCAGTCATATTGCTACGGGATTTGCAAATGCAGCAACCAATACTGTCCTCCATCGATTCCTGTCATAGTTGCATTCAGGCAAGAGAAAAAATTGTTTTCACATTCCTTGTGCAAATTGAAGATAAGCAACACTAGTTTTTTTCTGTTTTAGGGTTAAAAAGGAATCAACTTAATATGTACAGTTTTCCTTCCAGTTTCATCTTTCTGATTGACTTTAGATAAAGATCCCCGTGTTGAAACATGATGTCGAAGTTCTCTATATAATGCCAGGCTAAAGTTTCAGGAAATTAAAGATGCACAAAATGGAAGCGAGAGCTCGAGTTTTACCATCGATAGATTCTGTTTTCTCATTTGAGCAGTTTTTCTCCTGTGACTCCTTCGGCTCAACAGTATCAGTTCTCCAAGTGTCGTGCCCTTCCTTGCCACGGCGCTGCTAGCACTTTCACTATCGTTGTGTTCGCTGCTAGCGCTTTCACGATCGTCATGTTCACTGCTAGCACTTTCACTATCGTTGTGTTCGCTGCTAGCGCTTTCACGATCGTCATGTTCACTGCTAGCGCTTTCACGATCGTCATGTTTACTTTTTGGTTCCGGTTGAGCCCGGCAATCATTTTGCCCAACCTTCTCGAGAAAGCCAAAATGGGGTGGAAACAGTGGATAGAGTTCTAAGATAGAAGCCCCCGCAGGGCTTGAGTTGCTAGTTGCGTAGCTGCCTGTATTATTTGCTACTTCACAAGGTATTGAGAAAGGGGTTTCCGGTCGGTTTCTCTCATCTTCCTCTCCTGATGTATCGTTCACTGGAATGGCAGTCGAAATTGCCTTAAATGGTACGAGGCAATTTGCTAGAAGAGAAGGCGGCGCTGGGCGAAAGGTGTAATCTTCTTCAGAACTGAGTGTTTTAATATCTGATTGATCAGATATACCTTCATGTTCATCTCCGTCACCTCCGACCCAACTTTCAGTATCACTGTCATCGTTTTTGGGAGAGCATGCTAAGGGCGGTGGGGCAGTGAGGAGCTTTGCCGGTGGGGTTGAAGGTACCGATTCTTGTTGCGGCTGTGAAAGGTGGGGCAGCGGTGTACCAGGCTTTTCCTCCCATACGAAAGGAACTGAGACAACATGTTTGACGGGCGGTTTTGGAAGTGATATAACTGAAGCAGCCCGTGGCGTCCAATCCTTTTTAGGTGTTCCTGGCTTTTCTTCCCACAGAAATGGGACCGAAGGATGTTTCCTCATCTCCATTGTCTTTCCCTTCTCTGTAAACTCTCTCTCTACCATTTTTGCAGTGAATCTGTGCATGTATATACTCGTCAGTCCTGCATATGTAGAGAGAAAGGTTAGACAACTATACATGCTAACTGCACCATTTTTGAGCTCCAAGAGATTAGCTCATGCTAACTGCACTAACTCGGTGCGTGGAGAGGTTAGGTCACCTGCTTTCTCTTTCGATATCACTAAGAAAACAGTGAATGAGACCTGGCCCAACTATGAAGAAAAGCCCCTGCATACGTACTTTATATTTGGCATTGCGGGGGTGCAGTTTTTTCCCCAATGATATTTTAGTTATTTGACTCCTACAAATTCTCTGTTGAATCTCAATAATTTGTTATATCCTATCATGGGGGAAGTTCAGTTAAGATATGATTCCCTCATTAAACAACCAAAGCATTATAAATTATGATTATTTTCTAAAAGGCATTCGAAAATTCGATCTTCTACTTTCTTTTTTTTTTTTTATCCGAATTACATTACACAATTTAAAGGGGATAAACCCTAAATATTAAACTGAGGATTTTAAAATCCCGAATAATAGGGACATATGAAGGAAACAAATCACCTGCTGGGCCGAAACTGTTGGGCTTTTGTTTAATCACTAACAACCGTCTTTGAACCAATCTCTTCAAAATTTGAGCACGCCCATCATCCTCTTCATGAGCCTTCAAGTATTGAACTTTCAAGTTTCTCCTAATGGATATTACAAACGAACTTGAGGGAACTTGAATAGTTTCATACCCAAAAATAGTGCTCGCAAGTCACGTCTGCAATGTGATAAAAGCGCGCCTAAACTAAACTGTAAATACTATTAAATGGAGTTGGAGGAGTTTTTATCCGAAATTTTTTTGAGTTTTATGGTAGATGCATTGATCATCAATGGTTCTGGAGTTTCTTATCCTGCTTACTGAGGAGCTTTTATATCTCTCAGTCAAGAGATGTGCCCAAAGGCATTGCCAACCGCTTCTGGCGCTCGGATACAAAAGGCTCTTGTAATACCAAAAGAACTGGTCTGCAGAATCCACGAAACCATCGTCGCAACGAGAATTGCTTGAAGATGATTTTCTCATGCTTGGACGGCTGCTGTTTCTTGGTCATAGGCACGGGCTTTTTGAAAGCCTTCTCCTCGATCAACCATTGAGATTCATACAGTTTGTCTTCAAGAGAAAGCGGAAGGAAGACATCGACCAACACATCATAGTCGAACAAAAATGGAGCAGCTTTATGAGCCTCCATACCCTCCAGGACCCAAGTCATCCAAAAGCGACAATTCCATCCTTATCTCTGTTAATTAGCTTTGGCAATCAGCATATTGGGTACCTGCTTTGCTACTTTGGAATCTGAAATCCTAAACTGGTCAGGCTTAGCAAGCTACCCGTCTAATTGTCGGCTCGTCGTTTTATCCCGAACGAAATTTATCCGTCGTACTTGACAGGGGTGTTCAAAAGGCCGGTGCCGGTTTAACCATCACTGGAATTGGCACCGGTTTAACCGGCACCGGATTTAGAAAAAAAAACACACAGAACGACACTGTCCTTAACCCTAATTCCATTCCCCCCGATTCATCCGAGTCCCTACCCCCGCCCCCCCTCTCTCTCTCTCTCTCTCACATTCTCTCTCTTTCTACTCACTCTCTCCGTCTCTCTCTCCCACCCAGCCGCCGCCCGCGGCCCGTGGCCGTCTCCAGCCACAGTCTTCAGTAGGTTGGGATAATTATTTTATGGGGAAAATACACTTTTCACCAAAACTACCATATATTTTACACTTTGCACCCTAAACTACCAATTTTGACACATTGCACCCTCTAACTACCAATTTTTAACACTTTGCACCCTTTATCAAATTTTCAAACTAAAATGACGATAATGCCCTTAGATATTGTTGTCAATTCATTAATTTCTAAGGGTATTATGTCAAATGGAGGGTGCAAAGTGTTTAATATTAGTAGTTGGAGGGTGTAATGTGTCAAAGTAGGTAGTTTAGGGTGCAAAATGTATAACATGGGTAGTTTAAGGGTGCAATGTCTTAAAGATGGTAGTTTGGGTGCAATGTGTCACTACTCCGGTAGTTTGTGGGTGAAAAGTGTATTTTCCCCTTATTTTATCTCAACGAATGTCCTAGTGATTTCATCTTCTATGAACATTTTCATCCCGTTTTCTTTCATCTCAACGAATTCTTTCATTTTTCACGCAATTAACCTGAACACCTCATCAGCCAAATAATTGTGTTTGCTTCCATGTTTTTGAGTTCAAAAGATATTTAGTCGAAATTCAAATAATAGTTCCAGTATATTCTAATGAGACTGCTGAATTCACAAACGAATCAAAGTGTTGGATTTGTCTCAGCGATTGCTTCATTGAGATTTTAGAAGATAATCTAGGAAAGCAATTCAAGAAATGATAAACTAAGAAAACTATATAGCCACTCGAGAATAATTATGCCGATGCAAGTCTTGATTAGTTTGTATCTTAAAATTAGGTTCTGTATGAGAGTGTATTTATATCTTATTATTAATTTGATTAGTTCAACGTATTAGAATTATTTCGTGACATTTTTATAGTTCAACATTTTTATAGAAATTTGGATTGCTTGATGTGGAGGTCAGAGCCGTAGTATTGTGTTGCTTAGTCTATTTGTTTTCTCCAGTGTGTTTGGGATTGATGTATGTGGCGGTCAGAGCCATATCTTTGTTATTTCGGATTGCTTTGTTATTTGTTAGTAAGTCATTCGCTCTGTTTCTTTTATTTGATCTTGTTTTTCATCCTTTACTTTGCTTTTAGCTGAAAATGGAAGTTTCTCGGTGGAATCTTGTTCTGACATGGGAGCATTTTGAACAGTTTATTTGGTTATCATTTTGAATTCTTGAAATTTCTTGGAGAAATTGACTCTGTTGGTCATTTTTTTTGCTTTGGGTAGAGTTGTGGGTTCATGGGGGGGTTCTCTTTATTGGCATTTTTGCTTTGCGGTCACATGAATCCTTGTTGAATTGCTGGTTAGTTAGAGGTGCTTCTCTTGCTGGAGGTGAAGATTTGAGATTTAGGTGTTTATTCTCGTTTTTTTAAAATGAAAAAATTTCCCCATCTTTTTTATTAGATTTATGAAACTGTGATTGCTGATGGTTTTCGTATTCTTTAATTTTTTTGGAATTCATGTTTTAGCCATATGTACTTTTGATTTCTCTTGGCTCTTCTTGTTATAAATTTGGTTATTTTGTTTAGCTTTGAATGGGTTCTGGAGTAGAGGTTGGGATAAGTTGTTCAGTTAGATGAATTCCTTTATTTTAATTTCTTAAGTTTGTTTTTTCAGTATGTTATATTCTTATAAATTTAGATGGACATGGACACTTCTTCGGAATCTGAACCTAGATGTGCACCGCTTTCTATACCTGGGAGTAGTGCAAAGGCGAATACAGTTGGTAATACGGGGGTTTCTAAGTTTGATGAGAAAAAAATTAGGCAAAAGATTGCGAAAATGATTATAGTAGATGAATGCCCATTTAGAATTGTAAAGCATAAAGGGTTTACGAAGTTGATTCATGATCTTGAGCCCCGATTTAGGATGTCGTCCCGTTCTACACTTATGAGAGATTGCATGCAATTGTATTTGGTAGAAAAGAGTCAATTGAAAACTAACATGGAGAGCAAGAATTATAGGGTTTGCTTCACAATTGATACTTGGACCTCTATTCAAAGTATGAATTATATATGTGTTACTGCTCACTTTGTTGATTGTGGTTGGAAGTTACAGAAGAGAATCTTGTCATTTCGTCGTGTGCAAGATTATAAGGGGACAACAATCGTGAAAGAGCTAGAAGATTGTATGTTTAAGTGGGGCATCGACAAAGTTCTTACAATCACAGTGGATAACGCCTCATCAAATGATAGTATCATCGATCAATTTAAGAGGAGGCAATTGCAAGCAACCCCACTTACCTCGAGAAAGATTATTTGTGGACACGATCACATCCACCTAAGGTGTTATGCTCATATACTAAATTTGACCGTGAAGGGGAGGTTGAAAGAATTAGACGACTCAATTGCTAAGATCCGTAACATGGTGAAGTATGTGAAATCCTCACCCCATAGGCTTGATACTTTTAAAACTTGTGTAGAACGACGCAAGATTTAGTGTGGTAGTTTCTTAAGTCTTGACATTCCTACTTAGTGGAACTCGACTTACATGATGTTGGAGGTTGTTGAAAAGTATCGACATGCCTTTGAGCTCATGTTAGAAAATGATGATCACTTGATGTTGTTTTGATGTGAGGATGAACATGATATGAGAGGATTAAGGCCACCAACTCTTGATGATTGAGAGCTTGTACGTCATTTCATAAAGTTCCTTAAGTTGTTTTATGGGGTGACACTATAGTGGTCTGGATCTAATTCCTCTAATGTGTACTTTGAGGAACTTGCTAAAATCCATTGGCATCTACTCAAATTTTGTGACAGCGGTAACTTTTTGCTGAAGGAAATGGCACAGCGAATGAAATCTAAATATGATAAGTATTTGGGGGACTTGACTAAGGTGAATGGGCTTCTTTTTGTGGTTGTAGTGCTTGATCCTAGGTTTAAAATGTCTACAGTTGAATTTTGGTTTAAAAGAATTCTTGGGATGGAAAAGGGCATTGAGATGACTAACACAATGAGGGCTATCATTGATCATTTGTATTTGGAGTATGGTGCCAATATTGGGATAGCCAGTGGCATTTGTGGAGACCTTAATGAGTTTGGTGGTGACGTTGATGACATGTGGGATGAGGGTGAGTTCTATCAGATTTTTGCTTCACAAAATTTATTGTATCGCAAATCTGAAGTGGAAAGATATTTGATGGAGAGTGCTGAAGCAAGAATGCCTTTGTTTGATATTTTATATTGGTGGAAGATGAACTCGACTAAGTTCCAATCCTCTCTTGTATTGCGCGAGATGTGTTGGCGGTTCATTACCACCATGCCATCAGAGTCCGTTTTCAGCGTGGGAGGTCGAGTATTAGATTTTTTTAGAGTTCTTTAGCTCCAGAAACAATAGAGAGCCTTATATGTGCTCAAAGCTGGTTGCAATCAACACCAATCCCGAATGCTAGGGACACATCATCAGATATTACAGAGGATCCCGAGAGTTATACGCTCGATGCAAGTAATCTTTTTAAGATTTGTTGTTTAATGGTTAATACTTATACTTCTTCAGTTCTATATGATTTTGAGATGTTTGTTTTGAACTTTTCAGAGGTATCAACATGGATCACGTCTATCACTCTGCCTTCTAACATGGTGCTTGGGAATTGTGATGATCATTGTTGATTATGTTGATAATGTTACTTATGTTGATTATGTTGGACTAATGTTACCTATGTTGATTATGTTTTGTTGGACTTGTGTTTAGAAACAATTGTTATGGTTGTATCTTTAATCTTAGAGACAGAGTTTGGAGACATTTGATATGAAGATGTTCCTTATTAGTTATATTTTGTGTATTTTTGATTTTGTGGAATATGGATTGTGTTATGTATTATGGACAATTTTGCAATTTGCATATTAGGCTACTTTTAACATGAGAGGAAAACAAAGTGGTCATCAATCCAATATGATCATAGTCTAATATGGTTATAGAGGACAAGATGAACTTGTTAAAATGTCTTACACTTTTTTTTTTTTTTACAAATGGAAAGAAATTGGCCTACAAAGTTTTTGTAGTATGTAAATGTGTAGAAAAATAAATTAAACAATATTAGATTATCATTGTTAGAGTAAAACAGGGTAAATTTGAAACCCTAAAAAAGGCCCAAAAACAGGTATGCGAATAGGCTCCAAAATAGCCAAATAGACCCATCAAATAAGCTCCAAACAAAAAAAAAAAGCTTGAAAGGGACTCCAAAACAGCCCAATACATGCTACAAACAAATGAGGAAAAAAAAGTCAAGCCCAAACAATTACATAATAAGTCGGTTATCGTGTAACTGGCACCGACAAAGATTGATTTTGTACCTAATTGGTGTCGGTGCCAGTTTCAAATTCTCTTTACCGTGTTTAACGATACCGGTGCCGATTATGGCTAAACCGACATCAAGTCCACCGTTAAACACCCCTAGTACTTGGGTTTTCATCTGTTTTTCAGCTGAAGCCATTGTTTGTTTCAGTGCTGTGTTTGACTTTGGAGTTTTTCTTTTCTTCTTTTCTTTTTTCTCCCTCTTATCCTTTATTTGTGGCAGTGACGTTTTTAAAATCGATCTGGCATAATAGTATATAGGATAATTAGGAACGACGTAGATTTTTCTTCCCTACTTTTGAATGAATCTCTCGGAATTATTACTTGCCCAAAATAAAAATCTCCCAGAAAAGGAGAAAAGCAGAGGACTTTGAAGGCAAATATGATTGAGTGGAGTGGACTTGGACAGACAGGTGATCAGACAATGAGAAGCTCCGAGTCACCATTACGCCAGAGTCCATGGCCCAGCCAGAGTCCATAGCCTGGCTCCGCGTCCCGGGGTTGTTTTCCTTTGTATTAGTAGTCGGTGGGATCCCAGACAAATTAACAATCTTTTTTTTTTTAATCTTTAAAATGGATTTGATTGGAATATTGGAAATACAAACTCTCAAGTAAGACTCCGCTAGAGGCGAAAGTCGTGATAAAAGGCCCTGGCCTCGGAAGTTATAGGGCTAAGTAGCGTCTTGCTTCTTTCTTTCTTTTTTTGCGTTAAGCGACTTGCTTTGTTTGTAATGAAAAAGGAAACAGAAAGTCTTCGTACAATTTCTCAAGTTCAGGGGAGGACTTTATTGATCTTCAACCATGGCTTAAGCTGTGGCTAAAGTATCTCCGTTGGTACGCTAAGGGTTAGCCTAAATTACGATGTGTCGCTCGGGGTCTCTCAAGCCTCCTGTTGTACCAATGTTCTTACTGACAGGTCCACATCCGTCTAATGGCTGTGTTTAATGCAGCTCACTACATTCCATTATCCGAAAAGAAGAAATCTTGCCCATTTTTTTTCTGTGCAGAACTGATTTAATACTTCAATTCAGGACATATAACTTATCAAATACAGATCTTCAAACAACATCATCCTAAATTCAATTATTCAGATACAAGGAACTAAATCAGAAGAATAGGCGAACCAAGCAGGTTTCATACCTCTGAAATGCTACAACAGAGAGTAAAACAACACTAGACAATACATAATGACAAAAGACACAGAATAAGCCTAATCATTAGAAGTGCTACCTAATACCTAGTAAGAAAGAGTAGACTTTTGGGGGTTAAAAGCAACATGACAGTGAATCCTAGTTTTGTCCCTAGTTGTAGCCAACAAGTTTATATTGGTGTCAAACAAATTGAGTGAGCCTAAATGTCGCAGGGTCTATAGGAAACAATCGAGACACAAGCAGCATACAAATGGCAAACATGATCAACAAGAAACCTCGCAGTTTGATTGGCTGGGACCTTTTGATTCCTCTTCTGGTATAGTAGTCTTAATGTCAGCAGCCAAGTTCCTAAAGCCTTGGTTTTGGTTAAAGAAGCTGAATTGTCTCCATGAAAAGCAGTAGATGTGAGAATTGGACTTTCTCCCCCATAGACTACTTTCGTTACTTCACCACATAGAGGGTTGGCAGGAGTGAGGGTGATTGTTGTTGTAGGCTCAATTCTCTGCTTCTTGGGTTTTGCCTCTTGCTGGTGGCCTGGTAGAAAACTGCCCACAACAACCTGATGCATTCATGCATTATAGAAAGAATCAGAACACAACTCTTTAAATAGTTTATGAGAGCATATAACCCGCACACATGGAAACTGAGACATAATGTGTCTGGGTGCATGTGTATGTACAGGCATGCATACACATGAATGACGAATTTTTAAACCATCACAAAACAAATAAGCATAACCGAAAAGCATTCTTACAAAAGAGCGAAGTATCATCCACAGTATTGTAGGTCATTCTTACTCATAGATAGGACTTATTTACATTGTGGGAAAAGTACAAAAAATTCTCGTTTTAAACATATAAATGCAATATACATAGCTTTAATAAAATTCATGAACAATAACTACTTAATGACTGTAATTTATTTTCCTTTCTCTTTCAGTTTTCTTCTAGACAAAATGATTGTACCTGCACAGGGCCAGCAGCTACTAGTAGACCAGCAAGTCCTCCGCCAACTACTCTACCATCTGGCCCAGCCAAAGAGACACTCATCCCACCAGATCTGCTTCTTGTTCCTCCATTCTCCGTAGGCATAAATGATCCAGACAAGGAAAGTATCTCAAAACGACCCTGTAAAAACAACCAGAAAAGCTTCATGGTTTCTGCCAAATGATAATGCGATGAGATATTAAATTACAATAATACTAAGCACACCATGTCAGCTTTTCTTGGCTATTTCTTTCTATAATCTCGAGTCCACTAATCCTGCTCCCATCACATGGAAACCTTAGGACCTCCTAGTTCAAAATGAGGGGAAATAGTGAAAAACCACTACCCTACAAGGCTATTGATAGGTTAGCCAAACTAAACAGTAATATAAATGGGTCAGTAAGAATTAAGAGGAGGGAAGGGGGAAGATGATACTTCCACCACAAGATTTAGCAATGGTGCATGTCTATGGTTCTATGTACCAAGGCTAACGATTGCCCATGAGTGTTGAGTCCACCAGACAACCTGTTCAACATAAGGTACTACCCCAGAACATGTAAATGCCCCTACTAGGGAGCACTGTCTCATACTAGGGCGCACTGTCTAATTAAAGTTGTACATGGAAAGATTTACAAAAACTGTAGGGTCCACAGAAACAAGATGAAAGTTCTGGTAGTTCCCTATTAACAAGTGATAAGAAATTCCAAATCAAGAAACTAAAACACTTTACTTTACGCTTCACAGAGTTCCAGGACCGAAATCTAAAGTACGGTCTTTCTCATTCTCAGAGAAAGCAACAAACCAAACATTCTGCAGTGGGGGGTGCTCCTATGGTCACGCCCAGGGAGGGTTGCTACGCTGGTTGTCCCCTCCCCTCCTTTTGCTTAGAAAAAAAAAAAAAAAATGACTCCTTAAGAGAGTATATCAACCTTCTGATTGACAACCTTAGGAAATTCAATTCAGTTTGCCAACTGGAGCTAGCACCAGCATAGGGGAAAGGGGAGTGTATAACATTCACATGAAGAATTCTCAAAATGATTCTTGTCCATGTTTACTCTCTCCCAATGTCAAATGGATAACAAACATATACCTTCCATTTCTAGCTAGGTTAAAATATGGAGAAATTTCTCCCAAAAGAACACAAAGTGTTGTCCTGACCGAATACCTAAATCAAACTAAAAGAAAAGCTTCCAGGCAATCAACATCTTCATTATCGAATAGAACTATTCAAACTAAAGCTTGATGAGCTGCAGTCAAATTAGGATCAAAGATTGCTAAGTTAAGGAGTTTTTGTTTTTGCTTTGTCCTTTTTGGCGAATAGAGAGAGAGAGAGAGAGAGAGAGAGAGAGAGAGAGAGAGAGAGAGAGTATTTATCATTTTTTGGAAGAGGACAGTGATAAGGTTTTGAATGTCAGATCTAGAATTTTAATAACTTGCAAGGCAGCCATTGACCATCCATGATTCCATAGTAAACAAGGCCTGTAAAATGCCCTTAGCCTTGCATGATGAGATAAGCCCAATGGACGATAGGTCAGTGCTCTTCAAATAAATGTCAAACCAAATATTATTAAGAATTAGATAAAACATTTCCAATCATATCTTAATGGTTCACCAGATTGGAATATTGGTAAAACCTTTTTCCAGAGTACCCTTTTGCTTTACTAGGAAGAGTCAATCCATAACTGATTCATAATTTTCTCCTCTCCATGAACCCAAAAAAAGAAACTGAAATGGCTAAATATGAGTATGAAGATTGTTGATCATCACATGAGCAGCGCAGCTTTGCCACTCTTGCTCCTCTCATCCACATCAAAGAGAAAGTCTCAAGACTAACTGTAAGTTTTCAAACCAAACCAAGAAACAAATTTGATTCTTGATTTGGACCCAGACACCCTGAAGAGCATCGCCATGGTTAAATGACGTATTAAGAGTGACAACAACATCTACTTTGTATCCAATATTTGGTAAATTCGAGTGCGAATACGTATATGCCCCTGAAAAAAACAGCTCCTAAGAGCAAATACAATGATCTTGTATGATTTTGGAGTACATTGCATGGTGGTAGTCGAGTATGGTAGGTTGAGGTTGGCTTGAATTGGATTTGTTCTGAATGCCATGATTATGAAACCCCCCCGCAAAAAAAAAACAAAACCAAGTTGTGTACATGATGATGCATGGAGACATGCATCCGGTGGCATGCAGCCATCTAGTTTAGCACCTAAGTATCAAGCCGGACAACAGCCATCCCTAGTTAGCTTCTGTACTCAAAAATCATGCTCATGAGAATGACCTTTCATTTTTGATACAGTTGCTAGGGAAAAAAAACTGAAATTCAAGAAGCAATATGTCAGTGGATATATATAACACCAAAAAGCATAGCATGCTAGTAAAACAACTGCATTGAATGGAGGTCCATTTGAGGACATATATTCGTCCAACAAAAATTGCATGCAGGTGTAGCACATGAAAGTCATTCAGAAGAAGGAAATTAGACAGACCTCATACGTTAAAGTACCCCCAGAAGAAGTAGGTTGACGAAGGGTAACATTTGAAATTGTACCGTTTGCAGAGAGAATGCATATAGCACGGGATCCTTGTTGAGAGAAGGACATAACCTTCATTGTAACATCCTGTAACGTCCGGAAGGAATATAGATAATGGAGAAGTGTCTACAAGATACACTAAATACTAATAAATATTTGAGATAAAGTCGCTCTCACAAAATATTTCTAATTAGGACTTCTCAACCATCTTTCTGCTTGGTTGAAATATGTAGAAAACATAACTGATTTCGAAGCCCAATGTCATAATTTTTAGTATCTTTATAGCATTGCCAATGTCCTGTATAAAATATATATCTACGCATCTAGGAATTGGAAAACTTATGCCATTTATATGACCTCCCAATTCAAAAGACACTAGGCGGCACAAAACAATAATTAGGACCAAGGTCCAACGTATTCCTACTGATAGTTGCAAATCAGAACATATATTTGCCAGCACATACCTCGCCAGCATTAACAGTGATCACATGGGGTGTAAAATTTGCACCAACAGAGTATGCAATTCTCTCACCTACAACATAAAATTTGGTAAATATCAGTAAAAACAAAATGGCTGTCATTTCACTCATAGAGCTTAACCATGGATCATTATTAAAATATAAACAAAACTTTAACGCTACCATGCTGACAAAACTACTTTTTCCATTTTCATTTCCAAATTGATTAACAAAAAAATAGTATCTTAATTGGTCATTAATCTGATGAGCCTGGAAAAATGATAGGCCGCAATTTAAGAAGTCTAGTGAATGGAAGGAGCACAAAGATATGCCTAGTCCATCTCAATAATGCAAGATATAGCATACAAGGAGTTATAGGCAAGTGTTCGACAGGATTGGTGGTCAAAAGCCAAAACATAAGTCATGAAAGGTTTGAAATTGGCCATCATTGCTGAGAATTTTTAACTTGACAAAGAGTCCCACCAAGCCTATTGCCCGGTTGAATACCTAGTAGGCTCAGCCTCTATGGTAGCTTCTAAAAATATATCCATTCTGTACAAACAAGATGTGTACAACTTAGAAATCCCGACCTCGAAGAAGTTTAAAATTGTTCAATTAATTCCTCAGGATAAACTAGTCATTATACAAAAAGCAATCTCTATTCCATATGTTATGACTTTCGATACAGTTTTGGATTTAAATTCAAGTTAGTACCTTGAATTAACTCTTTCCAGAATTTTAGTCTCAAAATGGGCCTAATATTTCAGTTTGGTACGAACTAGGCCAAAAATCCAATCTTGGGGTATGGATATTAAAGTGGCCCTTATCTATCGCGAACAATCCGATAATAAATCTCTCCATTCAGCATCTTTTTCACAGGGTGCATAAGTGCTAATCCCATACTATTTCCACTACTTTATTGTTGGTATATTCTTCAGTTTCTTTTCCCTTCGTAACTAGGACAAGTAAGTAAAGACTCTCAAAAATCTTGACTTTCGAGACAGTTTTGGATTTAAATTCAAGTTAGTACTTTGATTTAACTCTTTCCAGAAGTTTAGTCTCATAATGTGCCTTATATTTCAGTTTGGTACGAACTAGGCCAAAAATCCAATCTTGGGGTATGGATATTAAAGTGGCCCTCATTTATCGCGAATAATCCAAGAATAAATCTCTCCATTCAGCATCTTTTTCACAAATCCAATCTTGGGGGTATGGATATTAAAGAGGCCCTTATCTATCACGAATAATCCAAGAATAAATCTCTCCATTCAGCATCTTTTTCACAGGGTGCATACGTGCTAATCCCATACTATTTCCACTACTTTATTGTTGGTATATTATTCAATTTCTTTTCCCTTTTTATCTAGAAAGACTCTCAAACATCTTGCAACACAGTCAATGGGTTACTAAGAATTAACTACCCGGTTAAGACCAGATCAATACCAGTCAGATTGGCTAATAATGTTATTTACCTATTGAAAAATCTGACAGCTTCAATCACACTACTTCCTGTAAGATTATGCTATCTCAACCTCAGAAAAGGCAAGAATGTGAGGTTCTCGCCAGAAGAAAAAAAATCCCCTTGTTTTACTGTATCCCAACAAAAACCGCTTCCTTCTTACAAATACCATTAATTCAGATCTGAGGGGCATCTGAGATGAGGGTCCACTCCCGCCCACCAAATCCAAAACATATCCTCTTAAATTCAACTGCAGAACTCGAATCCAGACACGAATATTCAATATTCAATCATACACCACAGAACCAGAATACTAGGCACAAGACCCCGTAACCAACAACTTTGTGACAGAATCTCAGACCGCTACGACTCCTGCCCATCAACTACCAAGTAACCATACCAACAGATTATGATCTTTAATATAATACTACAGAGAAATCCAACAGTCACTAAAACTGAAGATTTTAAAACCCAAAAATGTTCCGATAGCAAGAACATGAACCATAAATTACCTGAGCTTTCATACTCGTACTTATATGACTTCTTAATTGATTCTATGGGCCGGCCTCTACCCCTTTTCCAAGCTGAAAACTCGCCGCTAAGCGGTATTGAAGACGAAATCGGCATAGGAGACAATGCCGTCGCGACGGTCCCATCGGGACCGTACTTCCTAGGCCTGCCTCTCTTTTTCTTCATTCCTGTGCTGGATACCGCCACACTCACTGGCGACGCAGCCGTAGCGGTTGCCGGAGCCGTCGCCGGAGCCGCCAGTGTGAAGCTCCCAGCTAATTCGGTCGGATTTTCCGTCCTTGGAGCTATCCGGTAGCTCTCTGGGGCCTCATCAACTTTCACTGAAACCTCAGGAGCAGAGTTCTCTTTGTCCTCCATAAATATACACAGTAATAAAATCACAGGAACAAAAACCCAGGAAGCTCCAAAAGCTTAAAACCCTAAAAACCCTAAGCACACTGAAGTCTACCCATTACAGATTCGAACTTTTCTAACTCAAAACACTCAGAGAGATGAAAACAAATTGCAACAGCCTTGAATTGTTTGGCTTTTGGTTTGAAAAACAGCCACAAAACCTAAAACCCTAACTGGTGTAGGAAAAGATCAAAAGCTCAAAACTATACAACTCCTACAGCTGGGTTTCCTCTGTTGACAGACAACTCAGAAGCTTAGTTCTCCACCATTGCAGAGAATGCAGAGGAATTCAATGTTTGCAGCGAATTTCACCAAAAATTGCAAGAATTAGAGGGAAAAATCACAAATTTTCGAGACAGAAATTCATGAAAAGTGATAGTTGAATTAGAGTTTTGCAGGAAAAGGAGGAGAAATAAATAAAGTGGGAAAATTGGAAAATTAAAATAAAATACATCCTGCAGGGTAATTTAATATTGGGAATTTAATTAACAATTAATATTTTAATTGCAAAATTCAAAGTATGCATTTCGGTTAAGAAAATGGTTCACGTCCGTCTTGGAAATTTAATAAAGGCCATTTAATAAATGACAGTGATACTAAGTTTGAATATAAAAAAGAAACAGTCTAAAATATGGGGAAAAAAAAAAAAGCTTTTCTATTTTTAAATTCCCATTTATTAATTGAAAGCTTAAAAAAGAAATATTTCAAAGCTGTAAAGCTAACGTTAGAGCCATTGCGCATTTCTCTTACTACTGACAACGTCTTTGTCTTTTCAGTAAAATTAAAGTTGACTAAAAAGAAATATATGTTGAACCAAATGCCCTCTTCTTTTCTGGAATCTACTGTCAAATGCCACTGTAACTACTACATGCTCTTTCTTTTTTATAATTTACTTTTGTTCCCTGTCTCTTCATACGAGCTATATATTACCTGTCTCACCTACACCCACCACTTATATTTTAAAAACAACAACCATTTCTGTTTTAAAAAATAAAAAAATAATGAAATTACATAAGGGTCACTAAAATTACTGACACTCCCCTGATGGAGAAAAGGATTATGAAATTTGTTTTTTTTTTTATTCAAATTTAAGTATTTCATTTAAATTGATTTCTGATATTTGCATATGTATGTTACAGAAATTCAGAAATTTCAAAATTTTGCCACCTTTTATTATTTTTCAATAACTTGCTTTATCTGCAAAAAGAAGGAAAAAAAATTAATGTTTTTATGCGTTGTTGAGTTTGGGCAGTTATATCAGCGAGGCGATTCTGGATAAAGGACACCAAGATAAAAGTAGGGGAGCAGAAGTTGCCACATGCTCCGATTAGCCTAAACATGTTCTGACACAAGACCAGTCCCACAACACACCTCCTGAACAGACGAACCAGTTACAAATAAAAGACACGGAAACTTTTTAAGGTGATATAAAATTGAGAGATCACATCAATCAGAAGAGGACAAGTTCAGACATCCTAGTCCACATTCAGAAGTCGTAGACAATGTACACAAATCGAAAAGCCAACTACAATTGACTTGTCCCACCTCCCCCCAAAAAAAGAAACACCAAGAAGGAAGCTAAAACAACACATTAACCCGTTGTCCAGCTCAGGCTTGTCATACTTGTATCATGGACTTCATGTGTGTTTTGGGAAGCACAAAACCAGCTCTCCTTTCCTCGAATGAATATTCAATCTCTTCAGGAATCTCTTCAACTACTTTAATGCCAAAAGAGACAGGAGGAGGAGCCGGAGTCGTGACTGTCTGCATTGGAACTGACACTGTTGCAGGTGTTGTGGGGACCGGAATCGGCAATGCCTTTGGAGTTTTATTCTCCTCATCGGCCATATAATTTGTCTTGGAGGGAGTAGTGAATTGCAGGTTGTTATTTGGAAGTGTTTTCTGCAATGTCTCACTATGTGTCATGCTCGGATCATCCAACAAGTTTGCCATGTTGGCTTTCGATGATGCTGTGGAAGAGATGGGCGAGAATGGTACCCGCATCATGGGTGACTCTATTTCACGAACATTTGCAGTTCCAAATGAATGGTGTTTCTTCGCGGGGAGACCAGCAATATCCAAGCCTCTCCTACCTGCATAAGAAATGTAAAAATAAATTAGACAAACACAATCCAACAAGTGCTCTAAAGGTGTTCCAATAATAACACAAAACTCACCAAAAAAGCTTGCACCAGCAAGAATAAACAGCACAATCTACCACTAATGTGGCCCTCCCTTCTTCCCTCAAGGCAAAACAAAGGATAACCCTAAATATAAGTGCCCTTACCCCGTTAGCCATCAAGAGTTCTTCTACAACTCAGCAATGCCCCAGCCTATAGTGCAAAAAAGAACATAAATAGACAATACAGCAATATTTTTAGGTTGTCTCTGGAGACAGATTGACTGCTTGTTTCATGTACTTAGAAAACTTGCCTTATTAACCTAAGAACCTAAAATGAAATTTTCAGGAAGGACATTCCACATTTTCCTCAGACTATAAAAACTCTAATCCAAAAGTTGGTAATCGTTATCTTCATGGTTAAGCTCATCATCTCTCAAGGGGTTGATCCTCAACTGCTTGATGGAAGTCTCTCTTTTCACAATAAACAAAAAGGAGAACGTGATTACATGTTCTCAAGAGGCGTAAAAATATGCATCGATATCTCATTAATTGAAGTAGAAAAACCTACCAGCCGATAAAACTGAAAAGCCATCATCTTGAGGATTCAGTTGGTCATTTTGGTGTCCCCTGTCACTTTTCCTACTGGGACGTGGCGTAGCTTTCACAGATTGAAGCGGATCAGGTTTGGGTGTTTGAAGCATTGCCCCTCCAACTGAAACTCTTCTACTGCTTGTACCTCCAGTTGACATCCTAGGAGCTTTTTTAACATTCTGGGTCTTCGAGGGGCTTGGCTTCGACCCGTAAAGTGCCTCTTGTTCTGCTATCAACTGGCCCTGGAGTTTCTTCTGGTCCTGAAATAGATATATAATTTCTGAACATGTCAAAATAGGAAATACCTTACAGATAAAAGCATAGACTTTCTCGTCAAAGACAGTCATAAAGAATTCCAGCAAGGGCAACGATAGGGGATGTAACAGATCCATACCCGCTGCCTACGGCGTTCTTGCTCTTTCTCTTGCCGCAGTAAAGTGTACTCTTCAAGCATAGATAATACACGGATCTACACAGCAGCAAATAACAACCGTTATAAACAAATTGTTACGGAACCGATTAAGAGAACAGATGACAAACTCCAAATAGGACCAAGGACCAAAGTACTTAAACACTCAACACCTTCAGAAATTTAGGGAAATACTTACACCATCATATGTGAACTCAATGCCCCTCTCCTCCTCCCATGCCGCGGTTTTTGAAGCCAATGCATCAACCATTGCTGTATGCCAACCAAGGTACATGGAAAAAAAAAAAAATCTAAGTTACCAGCAAAGGATGTTTAAAGAAAGTGCAGACGTAAAGAAACAGCAGAATAGATAGGTGCCAAAAGGAAAGACACTCAACAGAAATATACAATTAGAAGATCGTAGCGATTATAACCACCATAAGATTCAGATAAATATATTTTGCTTCTTCCAGGGACAACTAAAGAATCATCTCTACAATCAATAGACTTGCATAAACCTGGACTCGAGATTCAGCTTGGCCCTATCATGTTTCCCACTGTAAGAAAGTCTTATACCTCTTAAGGCTGCCAACAATGACAGGGTATGTACCTGGAAGTTTATTTACCAAAGCGCGAGCTTTCTCAGCACGCTTGAGAGTAAGATGAGCACCTCTTCCAGCATTGTATCGATTTTCATCCTAAACCACCAAAGAGTGACACATTAAGTAGAGGCAAGTAGGTACAAATAAAGCGAATGCTATAAGAATTTAGGATGAAAAAATCTAACCCTATTGTACTCTTCAAGCCAACTCTCCTCATCGCATGCAGCCAACCATTTCTCAACCCTTTCAAGTAATTCTTTCCTGCTAAAAGCTTCCTCTTTGACCTTAGCAATCTGGAGCTCAATTTGCTCAAGCACACAAGCAGGGTCTACAGCTCCTGCATCAAGACAGATGATATAGAAGTTCAAGACAGTGAGAGTAATACTATGATTAAAACCACCGTAACAATATTAAGTATGTATACCTGTTTCTATCGCTTCAATGGCATCTTCCATTGTGCTGTCTATTTCTGGAACCATATGTGTCCTTCTACAGAACTCCTCTAGCTCTGATCTCTTTTTCAGAACAAGCTCTTTCATTTTGCTTGCCTTCAACTCTTCCAACCGAGATACTTCTGCCTCAACCTGCATGATAGATTTGCTTATCTGTAAAATTCTGAAACAAATCCACCCACTTCTTTTTCAAAATACACGAACTAAGAATGAAAATCCTATGATCATAATGAAGCAACCTATATAACTCACGTAATTAATGAAGTCCACTGACAGAGTGTTGGGTTCAGTTATTTCATGTTCCGAAGCAGCTATGTTACAGGTAACAGCCTGAAAAATCTGTTGCTCTTCTATTGGTGTATCCATCAAATTCCAGAGCTCCAACATGGTACTTGCAAGATCTTGGAGCTGCAATAGCAAATAGGATCACCACAAGCAGACTTAAAAAAAAAAAAAAAAGGAACTCTTAGATGTACACTGAAAAGTAATTAGAACCATTATTTACCCTTTGCATTCTCTGTAATTTAACCTCACGCAACTTTCGTATTGCAGCATCCAACTGGTCAATTGTACCATTACTTATACTCTTGGGCCCACCAGAATCACCTAAACTTGGATGAACTTCAACTACTATCTGCTTGAAATCAACGCCAAGCACTGAGCAAAGCGAGTTCACAGTACACAGGTGATCCTGAACCTGCCTCAGGCGATCACTCTACAGAAAAAGAAAGGTCGGCTATAACCAGTAAGTAAATACCGTCCATCGTCGAAATG
Source organism: Morella rubra (assembly GCA_003952965.2). Lineage (NCBI taxonomy): Eukaryota > Viridiplantae > Streptophyta > Magnoliopsida > Fagales > Myricaceae > Morella > Morella rubra. Next base: position 35,507,384 of record CM025855.1, read on the forward strand.
ATAGGCACTGAAAGAACTGCAATTGGAAATGATGAAAAAACGAGAGAAAAAAAAAAAACATAATTAAACCTTCTCTTTTTGAAGTTCATGCAGCTCTCTGTGCAATTCTTCAAGCTTTCTCAAAGAAAAATCGCTTTCATCCCCAACTGTCTTGGATGAAATATATTGTGTGGATCCATAGATCTCATTTGAGATGTCCTGAATCTGCTCTTGGACTTCTAGGAATTGATTTCTTCTGTCAGATTTCCTTTTCCGCATCTCCTCCAGTTGTGGAAGAATTCTTCTGAGCTCTTCCTTCAAGCTTTCAGCATTTTGATCAGACTGGAAAAAGAAGGACCCCAAGGGGAGGATGTAAGTTTTTCTGGATTGATAGACTATGGTCCCAACTTCATACAGGGAAAAAGAAGAGAAAGAAAATTCATATTTCCCAGGTAATAGAAGTTCAAATCAAATTAAAAAATTCAAAGCATGAAGCTATCCTCCTCTATGGAGTATTACTTGACAAGGATTTACATGTTATTCTTTCTTAGTTTCTTGTTCGCCATAAATAATTCAACCATGTCCAAAACTATGAAAACCAGTGTCCAACTTTCAGTCACAATTTTCAGATATCTTAACAAGTGTGGTAGATCAATCACGCCAAAATTATGAACATCATATAATTTATGTGCAGAATTCCAATTGTAACTTTCGTTTACATAGTTTCTGACAACTTTTTAAAACTACTGCCCTGCACTTCCACCTTATGGATATCTCAAGTTAAACAGAATCAATGTGTAAAGATGCTGCCCAAACATGATTGTCTCAGAGAAGAAATGAGCAAGTACAGCCATTCGCAAGATACCAAGCCTGAATTGGCACTCTTCATTGCTAACCTGCCTAATGTGTACAGGTCGTTCCCCCATTGCTGAGCAGATGGCAGCCAATTCTGCTTCAGCATCAGCTATTGCCTGGCGTAGCTGAGCTCTAGACCGATTGGCCACATCTACCTTTCTTCTGTATACTTCTAGACATTCTTGTTCTAGCTCAAGCAGCATTTTATCCCTCTCAGCATCTGACTCACCAACTTCATCCCAAATAATCTGATTTTGAAACAGAGTAGACAAGAATAGTTGTCAGCTAACATATGTTATGGAATATGGACAGTTTCAAAATTTGTTGTCACAGGAAGGGAGAAGAAAGAAACTGTTGCACATAAAAATTGCACAAAGAACCTGAAGTTCATATAGCAGGGATCCGCATGTTGTTTCCACTTGCAGAAGTGGATCAGCTTGAGGATTAGACATATTGAACCAACTGTACCTGCTAAAAAGTTTCCATTAACATAACCCAAAAATTCGGGAAAGTACAATTTCAGATTAACCATAAAAGAAACAAGAAGATAAGCAGCAGACTACTTCCAATATGAGGATAAACTGAAAGAAAAAGAAACAGGCTCTTTTACCTTAGGAACTGCCAAAAAATGTATAGATTGAAATGGTCATTCAAAAACAATTGTCTCTGATTAGAGATTGTGTTCATTTCACACTATACATATACACAGGCTATAAGTTCTCAGGGAAGGTGGTGCAAATTCCAGGCCATCTTATTCATTTCTGTTCTCAAATACCACTACACTGAACTAGGATATAATGATATTCAACAACGTGGCTTGCCAGCCAGATATTCATTGTAGACAATTCATTTGGTTCCTCTTCGACTTCAAAGTCCATCCTACCAACACATGGGTTACAAAACACAATTGTAGTACTTATGAGTAACCTCAGCAGTGTTGACAAGCCTCCTTCTTAAATTCTATCATGTAAACTGAGGATCTAATACAAGAAGCAATGCATTCCAACATCCCACTTTTAATACAAACCTTTTAAATCATGTTCTTCAAATCAAAAAACACAAACTAACATTATTTTCTGCTCGACTGATTGGAGAACCCGGAAGAAGTGACTAAATTTTTCTTAACTCTCCGTACCCTTAACAATTGAAGCCAATCAAATTGAATACCGACTCTGATATTTAGCAGACAACCAAGTCATATGCACTTGTAGACATGGAATGAACAAAATGATTCCCTCTTAACTAGTTTCTGTAATTTCTCAGCTAAGTATGGTGTTCTAGTTTCCCTGGATTCCTTAATCAGGCAGCATTTAGCCCTTAACAAAAATAATGATTGCCCGAATCATGTTCTACAATAAATTTGACAACGGTAAGTACAAATTTCCCAGTTGGTTCAAACCCAATTTCAAATTCCAGTTATTCGCAGTTCACACGTTAAATCATAAATCTTTAGAATCCAGAAATGTTGAAATAAAGCTGAAATGAACAAAGTTAAACGCGAAAGATGATTCAAATTCAAAAAAGAGAAACTAACCATAGAACATGCCGTTTGATCAATGAGGAAACTTGATTTTGGGTTGGGTGGGGGGGGGGGGGGGGTGTAGAGAGAGAAAGAGAAAATTTTCAGAAACCTAAGAGCGAAAACTCTCCTGTATTATGTCCAACAAATAGTAAAATCAGGTTAAGTTTAGTGTGCGCTAGTAGTTTTCGGCTCCTAAATAAGGAAAAAGTACAAATTTAGAAATATCTTATTTAATTCGCTTCATTCATTTCTCCTAAGTTTTCTCGGCAATCAAACGGAGCATCAGAAGCGCCAAAATAGAGGAAGCAGAAGGGAAGATTTGAGAACAAACCTTAACGCGATTTTGCCTATCACTTCTGTCACTTAGTTCTCTTTCTTTCTGTTCCTTAGGAGTAACTATGTGCTGTTTTCCAGAGAGGAAAATGGTGGGTTTCCTTAGGCAGTGAGTTGGCCCTTTGAGTTGGGATCGGAAGGGTTTGAAATTTGAGGGGGTAATTAGAAAGTCCTTTTTAGAGAGAGGAAGTAGCCGTTTGAAGGGAAAAGGGACCGTTGAATACTGAAGAGCGGTCGATAAGGCGATTTTTTGTTTTTATTTAATGATATGATGTGTGAGGGGGAATTAGATCCGGGGACCAAAGAAAGATTTGAAATTCAAACTCTTAAGAGGGTGATGGGAGAGGACTCGGATCGCCTGTTGTGGACGTAGGCTCGGTGCCCTTGTTTGACCAATAAAACCTCAACACGTCAGCAACGAAGCGGCAAATTACCATTCGCTTTCTCAAATCAGCCTGTGTGAGCGACAACGCGAAAGGAAGGGGGGGGGGGGGGGGGGGGGGGGGGGGGAGCAGTGGACAAGATCCCACTTCATATTTTCCTGCATCTTTTGGTACTAAATGGATCTTCGTGCTTGACCAACTTCTATATATGGTAACCAGTTATAATTTGTTGCAGCCTAATTTGATTGTTTTGCCACTCTGTTAATGGGACTTCTATGTATAGTATGTAAACCTTTGATGTATTAGAACTGGTTAATAATCTTGTTAGTATAATAGTAATAGATTTTTGGGAAAAATATATTTTTCATCCACAAACTACCAGAGTAGTGACATATTGCACCCAAACTACTATCTTTAAGACATTGCACCTTCAAACTACCAATGTTATACACTTTGCATCCTAAACTACCCACTTTGACACATTACACCCTCCAACTACTAATATTAAACACTTTGCACCCTCCATTTGACAATAATACCCTTGAAAAATTAATGAATTGACAACAATATCTAAGGGCATTATCGTCATTTTAGTTTGAAAATTTGATAAAGGGTGCAAAGTGTTAAAAATTGGTAGTTAGAAGGTGTAAAGTGTTAAAAATTGGTAGTTAGAAGGTGCAATGTGTCAAAATTGGTAGTTTAAGTGTAAAGTATAAAATATATGATAGTTCGTGAGTGAAAAGTGTATTTTCTCCTAAATTTTTTCAATGAATAGTAAGAGTGTTTTCTTTTATAGTTATACTCTTAGAGAAATATTTAGTGTCCTTTCTGAGTTTTTTTTCAAATTTTTTTAAAACAGAATCTAAGAATGACACCAAACATTTCTTCGAAAAAAAAAATTACTAAGTTGGTTGTAACTCAAAAAAAAAAAAAAAAAAAGTAGAGACCAGGTAAGCTATTGTTGAACAGAGGCTGCATGGGCACAAAAATCTGGGCTGAGAAACTGTTGCCCGTATAGTGCGGGCCCACAATCAGCATAATTGGATGGGGTGGACTTCGGCCCGAGGAAGCTTCTTCTTTACTGACGTTTCTGTCTTTGCAGGACATGGAGCTCGCCCTTGGATGCCTGATGCTTCCCCTAGGCCTAGGGACTTATTATTTAAAAGAAAAAAAAAAAAGAAAGAAAGATGCTTCCCTTATGCGGAGGGTTCTCTCCCGTTTCCTCACGTTACGTTTGGGCAAAAATATTTCCATCATCCGGACAAACATAATATTAATTAAAAACAAAGATGTCACTTTTCTTTTTATTGTTTTCTTCCTGTTTCATTTTGATTGTCGTTGTTATCTTCTGAGGATTCGGTTTTGTCTCTTTCTTCTTTTCTTTTTTTGTAAGCGGAATATCTGGCGCACGAATGGTATTTCAAATCTTACATGTACTTTTTGGAGGGTAAAATAGGCACAATATCGACTAGTAGGTGCAAATGCTCCCCGTCAAGGACGGGCTTGAAAGTTAACTCATACCTGATTTAACCCTAATACCTGATGTTTACTTGCAAGTTAAAAAAAAAAGGGTTAAATGTAGACCACCGTCACTATTGTGGGCTTGTTTGGTTGTGAGTTCAAGTCCTGGTTTTGGGTCACGGTTGTAGTTTTGGTTCTGTAATTCAACCTAGGCTGAACTTTTCTGTCGCGCATCTGCCAAGACCAGCTCTCACCTCACACACACATAAAGCTGTCTCATATGACCCAATACTTTAATTGCGCCGACAGTTAACACTACAGGTACTCAACGGTGGGGACCCGTTGACCACAAGGCCAAACTAGAAAGAGATATTTGATCCGTCGTCCAAATTGGCTAGATCCCTGCAAGTCTTCTGCGACAAAATGCTACAAAAACAGTTTCAGTTTGGCAAATGAATAAAAACCCATATATGGCGGTGGCATTGTTGTATTTGTTGATCTGCAGCATTTCTGTTTTCATTTTGCCAACTACCTCTGATGTGAAATTACTCACATCAAAAGTAGGAGGAGGAAAAGGGTGCGAACAAAACTGTTTGGAGAAGAAGGTGATTGGACTATTATGGGAGTGGGCATCCGTCGCTCATGCGGGCTCGCGGACGACTATCGCGCGAAAGCACAATGATTTAGTATGTGGGAATGCTCATTCCGCTTGCTCGCGTGAGCATTCGAGCGAGAAGAGCGCGAACGCGGAGTCCAGATTTTCAGATTAAAATCTGCCCATTTTTCATTTAAATTGTTCACGGATTTAGTGTAAACTCCAGTTCGTTCGCTTTCGTAACTCAGTTATTTCATTTTAAGACTATATTGACGTATAGTTTTCCAGTCATTCATATAGTTTATCCAAACACTGCCCTCTATGTTGGCTTACGTTTTTGTTTATATGTATATTCATGAATATAAATATTCTAAATAATATATACATTGTGTGTTGGATACTAGCGGTATAAAGTCAGGTACGTGATCTTAGCCCACCTCAGAAGGAATACTGAGTGTGGTTTGTCAAGCGGGATGAAGTCAGCTAATTAAATTCAAAGGGCATGTCAATTAAAAAACTCGCAAAGGCACGGTAGGTTGACGCTAATTGGAATTTAACATAACTTATGTAAAGAACACAAATAGAGAAATATTATCGGCACGATTATTTTGCGTGGGAGGGAACCAATTAAGGGATAGTCTTGCAAACAATAATTCGATTCTCTGAGCAATGGCTGCAGACATGAACTAAGATTTCATAGATTTGTAAGGAAGAGGAAAAAGAGACGACAGAGAAAGATTTGTAAAGGAATGTGTACAGTGGTCAAAATGGGTTGCTGGGGAGTTAATAGAGAAGAAGGTCGGAAGAATGGCATGGCGGTGGGGATTAAATCCGGTAGTTGGAGAAGGAGACTTTAAAATTAATAAGCAGTTATGGTGGAAGTGGTGGACGGCAGGGCAGCGAGCGTGGAAACGGGAGAGTGAGATCAGACCGGAAGCTTTTACTCGAAGAGTAACGACACATTTTCATCCTCATCTCGTTTAGCTATAGATATTTGTATTGTGTCTGTATTATGTCAGACTGCGGTTCACGATGACTGGTTTTTTTCGTCGGAATAGCAGGTACATGTTAAAGCTGACTGCGAAATAAATAAGTATTGTGGCAGATGGAGAAGATGACTGCGAAATAAATAAGCATTGAGGTTGGCAGCTATGGACGGCAGTGCAGTGAGAGTGTAACAGGGAGAGGGAGTTCGAATCACTTCTTGTCGAAGAATGCATAGACGTTTTGGACACCTGGAAAATAGTCAGAGAGCGGAGTTCGATACACGCTTTTGTCTGGGTAGCAAGTAGATGTTGGAAAACTTTTTGAAAAGGCTTACACCAATTGGCATGTGACACGTGTACACGTCGCAGTAACCTTGAACCCAGCCAAACGTTGGTTCTGATTACTAGGTTCAACTCCTCGTTTGAACCCAAAAACCAGGACCTGAACCCACAACCAAACAAGCCCACGTATGTCCCAATAACCTCGGATACAAAAATATTCATGGAAGCGCAGGAAGCAATGTGACAGATGTTTGCAACATTGGCAAGTGACAGCCTGAACAAGATAACATCAAACAGTGCATTTGAGTGGGATATCCAAAGGTGACACAGTCAAGTCATATCATCAGCTTTGATCAAACCCAGCAACTTAAGCTGCATCCTGGAACTCTACTCATCGCTTGAGAACAGGCAGACAACACTGACGATTTAGGCAAAACTTCGTGCAACTAGGTGTTAACTAACCAATCGATACTAGACCATCAGTCAAGCATAAGAAAAGCTTTGAAATTAAATTAAAGTACGGAGGAAGAAAGAGAAGAAAAAAAAGAGGCACTTTAGTTTCTCTAAGAGTATTCGTGGAATTCATAATTGAGAAAAGAAAGAAAAACTCTTTCGACAAACTGGCTGCTGATCTACCCATCTGTTACAAATAAATAATTTCTATATAAAGGTACTTCGAAAATGAAAGAACGAAGGTACCTCCCAAGTATAAATTACAGCTTACTGAACTAGTTGTTAGTAGGATCACAAATGCAACCAGTCAGGCTGCTTGGCCTCAAAACACATCTTATAACGGAGAGCTCTTGCTGCCTTCATATTCCCTCCTTATGATTTCAAGCACAAGTTCATTCCAGGTATCAACCGGACCTGGCATGCACCAGTGCAAGCAATCCTGTGGCGGGGGCTTTCCATCTGGGCCACGTTTTGTGATCTTATTTGGATCAGGGCTTCGGTATGGTCCAGGATGCCCATCATGGCGGTAGCCGAAGACTTCAGTGATATCCATCAACCTCAACTTTGATCTATTTGTTCCCCGCTTAATGGCGCGGTTGAAGCCAGCGACCTGTTTTTCATGCATTATGTTTGTGAAGCCATTTTCTACCAATTCACCAACTGCAAGCGGCTTTGTCTTTCCGGTGCATGATCCACCTGTATTCCAGGCCCCACCTTCATAATGATCAGGCGAATAGGAACGAACAATCGTAAGCCCCGTATAATTTGGATGAGTAACAAGAGAAGTGAGAATTGTCTCAACAGATATCCCAAATGCTTCAACACTGTTAACTTGCATAGGCCGAGATTTATCAGGCCACCACAACTGTCCTCCCACAATCTCGTTGTTCCAGACATAGACTGACCGCTTGGCAAACCAGTGACCGGAAGATATAACAATCACATCAAACTTTGGGACGAATTCCATGAAGTTATCATCGGGGGCATCAAGATGCAGCTTCGTCACACCCTCAGGAGCAAAATCAAATTGTGCAGATGTTTGCTTGACGAGCCATGAGGACCATATCCGGACAATTGTTACAGATGTTGACTTGAAAAAATAACGTTGCATTTTCTTGTTTCCTCGGTTTTTAGGAACTTCTACCTGAAAAATATTCCACAAAATTTTCCATTAGAAAAGGAGAGAAAGAAGGCGAGGGGTGAGCAAATCCTAGACTTAGAATACTGAACTGTCAATTATTTGTCTATATTTAACATAAAACACTAACCATTTCATGTGTATAGGGGAGGCAAACATGTCTACCCAAGCCTAAAATTTGGCCTGGCTAGGCCAAAGTGGGCCTATATTTCTCAGTACAATCTAAGCCTCAAATCACACCTGGAGTAAGGCTCACTTTAGCTCAATAACAATGCCTATTGTCCAGACCAGGCATCGCACAACACAAAATATCCTGAAATATAGCCAATTCTCTGATTTTACAAGAACAGTAGGGTACCTCTCTCCATGCCACTGTGCATACACAACATTAGCAGGCTGCAGCAACTAATTAAGACCATGACTGAGCCTAAAACTAGAAAACCCAACCCAGATCAAACACAAACTTGGCAGTAAGATACTCATTGCATTAGTTTATATTCTTAAAAAGAAAAAGGGGGGGGGGGGGGGGGGGGGGGGGGAAGGGAAGTAATACGAGTTTAACAGGTCCTGGGGCTTGTGTATTTATGGCCAGTAATTTGTTCAAATAATTAACAAGATATCAAGCTTAACACTACACAGATAGGTCATTGCCTGCCACAGAATGCACAGCATTGATTCCATCTGGTTTCGACCAACAGAGTCGCCTATGAAAGCTAGTGTCTTTCCCTTCATTAACTCCAGAAATTTCCTCGCATCAAATCGGGGGAGTTCACACTGAAAGGGCTTCCATCGCCAATTCTCATAGTCCTTGTCAGGCCTTCCATTCCCCTGGCAATTCTGTGTCTGCGTTAATACGGGGCATGTATTGTTTGTGTATAGTGGCCCTGATGTATCGTAAAACCAATTTCCATGGTACAGATCACAGCCTGCAGAATAGAAAATGAAATCACGCGCTAAAAGCTTAGAAGAAGAGATAAAGGCGAAAAAGAGAAGGAAGAAATAATCCCTCACTACAGCGGAACAATATAACTCATGACAGGCCTTAGAGTATTGCTTTAAGAATAAGAAAAATTGTTTCGAAGATATAGTAATAATTATGAAGGGTATGGCAATAATGATATAACTCGGGACAGTCAATAATTTGTGGAACATTTGTTCTCGTCTTGTGGCTGGTAGAAGAGTTCGTAACTAGATCAGGGAAGATAACAAAAATCGGAGCACCAAGTAAAGACCTAATGTTTGGACTGTCAGATGAATAGTTGTCAGATAAACTAACTACTAATAGCTAGTTAAATTTCAGCAAACACGTACACATAATAACCAAGTATCATGATAATTTAATATCTGGAGACCACCATTTAAGTATATGCTCCAGGAAATGAGTTCTACTAAATACTGTAAGTGATAGTTCATTTCAATAAAAAGAAGTGGTCGAAGGACTTGTTCAAAGCAAAAAGAATGGGTACCTGAATCAACTGATATATTCTCCGTAACATTGCTGGGCAGACTATAAATACTTTCTTCAGCCCCCGATTTGGGATCAGAAGAAATTGTAGAATCATTTGATCCCATTTCTGTAACATTGGACTTATCCAGCAAACTCAGAGAAATGGGTCCTTTATTCTCAGCATTCTTTGTAAAATTGGACGAATCGGAACTTGTCTTCGCACCGTCTTCCTTTATTAAAAGAGAGGATGATGCCGGAAAAGGTGCCGTGTTCTGCATAGCGACATTAGGACTAGGTGAACTCATGGGTACCTGTGAATTAGACTCGGGGGGCAAATTCTCATCAACCACTTCTGTCTTGTTTTCCACCGAAAATAGATCATTGGACCTCGCAGACGGTTGTGAATTGGACAATCTCGGAAGAGATGCTTCTACATCTGTCTTCTCCGAGGCTGTTGGGACAACGGGTCCGTGATTTGTACTAACGAGCACTTGTGAATTGGTCCCAGAGGTTAAATCCTTATCAATAACTTCCACCGTGCCTTTCGTCGGAGAAGTTGAGCTCGTGGACTCTTGTAAATCAGACTCGGCTTCAACATTGTTATCATGGCGATGATTAATGGTAGTCTGATTGCCCGGAGAGGTTGACCAATCCACCTTCTCCGAATTATCAACGCCATAGAAATACCCGCGAACCGTGGAACCAATCGGATGGGAGACTAGTATCCAGGAAGCAAATATTAAAAAGAATGCCAATCCTCCCACTGTAACCACGATCCGAGCAAGAGTCCGTGGATATACAGTCATTGTTGGAGAGACTTTTGGAGAGGCCCAAGTCATAGCTTCCCGAAAGCTAAATCAACTATCTTGAACCCTACCATATAAAATCCCCAACAAATAATTAGCTGCTAAAACTGTTGTTTCCGAATCTCAGTCCTACAGGTAGGAGCTTTGACCATCGATTTCTCTTCAGAACTGCTCTTAAAAATGGCCTCTCGTTTCGCAAAGTTCGGTAACCAGATTAGAAAACAATTTCCTCAGGCAATCCTGTAGAACACATAAGATACAACCAATAAACAAATACTTTCGCATAAGAATCGTCAATGTGGAGAAAAAAAAAAAGCTTAAAAGAATCATCAAAACTCTGGCCAATAAGTTTTATTCGTCACTTCTTGACTAATATACTGCTAATAAATTTATAAATACAACAACAAAAAAACAGAAAATCAAATTTCATGCCATAAGAACAAAGGCAGTATTCGAAACCCAATAATAGAGCAAAATTATATAGACAGATCAAGCACTACAGTTTATAAAAGAAAATGGGTAACAAATGCGCGAAACATCCATAAAAAGTGTTCTTTTTCGCAATTTCAAGATAAAGAAACGGATACGAACGTCGCACCCTGAGATCTTCCAAAATGCGACGAGAAACAACCTTTTAATCTAAGACCTTCAAAATCTGCAACCGTCGCAAATGAAAATGGAGGATAGGCGCCTGACCCCGCGGAATCGCTCAATTTCCAGGGAGTGGAAAGTGATTAGCAATTGATCATCTGACGTTCACACCTGACGAAATCTCCATGCAAGTAAAACTGGCAATTTTGATGAGGACACGGAAACTTTCTTTGTATTTGATAATGAGACAGACGGAGCGCCTAGCGAGAGACAGAGAGATGGAGATATCAACTCAAAATGACAAAAGTATGAGCTCCGAGAAGCCTGTCGCGTATACCGGTTGCTACAGAGAAACCCAAAACTTGGAAAAGTATCCGGAAGAGTCCTATTAATTATTAGTGTCTCCCTGATTTGTCCGAAAGAAAAACAGTCTCTCCCTGATTTATATGATATTATGATAGTAGTTATTAAACTAACTATTATTATTAACAATAAATAATGCTTGATAAACTCAAAACTTCTATAAAAAAAAAAAAAACAGATATTAAGGGCATGTTCGTTTTCATCATTTTTGTAGGATTTGAATACTACTTTTATTTTTACAATCCAAACATCATAACGTACACGTATTTTTATACAACACTTTATTACTTTTTTACACACATCAATCCCTTTCAACAACTTCTACATGTATTTTTATACAACTTTAACACCACCTAAATATTCACAATTTCATCATAATCCTAAAAAAAACATGAAAACGAACATGACCTTGGATTTTGAAAATATTCCTCAAATACCATAAGTATAAATACACACTCCGTACAGATTAGTCTGTACCATGTCATTTTCAAGTGGCCGGCATGATCTAACTCCTAAAAAGTGTTTAGATTTAGATCCGATTTTCTACCATTTTTAATTCTGTCTAAACATACTCTGAGACATATTACAGAAACTTATTTTTTCAATAGAAATTACTCTTTTTTTTACACATTATGAAGTATATTTATACTGAGAGAGACCTTTCTCAGACCTTGATGTCGTGTATAATGAGATGGTTATGACTTTTTTAAAAGCAATTAGGTTGAATGTTTTATAATCCAAAAATGACCTAAATAATGGGAATATTGTAAAAATGATCAGGTACCATTAGGTTAAAATGATTTAAATAATGGTCTTGGAAAACTTTTTTTTTTATATATCAAAAATGTTTTGCTAATTCAAACATTATTTTTTTATACACAAAATATTTCATTATTCTAAAAACTTTTCTATCTAATTATTGACTTCAGTTTACAACACAAAAATCAAAAATTTTTACTAAACTCATAAAAACTCATCTCGCAAATTTTTTTTTATTCCAAACATATTTAAAATTTATTCTTACATTCTGCATTATAATAATTGTTTTTTAAAAAAAATCTCTCTTTTATGAGCCTACCATTCTTAAAAATACCAAAAAAATATATATCTCAAAATATTTTTTTTTTCAAAAACCACGAACAAATATGGCCAATTGACTTTAGAAAATATTCTTCAACTAAGATATGTACTCTTTAGAGATTAGTCTACAGCATGTCGTTTCAGCTAGCTTTATCTAATTCGTGACAAGTGTTTAGATTTAGATCCGACTTTCTACCATTTTTTATTGGTCAGATTTGTAAATCAATATCTTTTGAATTTTTTTAGAATGTTGTGAAAAATTAGGTAGATTAGAGTTTTTATTGAATTTTGAAACAAAAAAAATTGTAAAATATATAATTTTATAGAAGTGGGTGAAAAAATGAAAAGAGATGAAATTAATGAATTTTTTTATGTTTATTGTAATAAAAAGAGAGATTTTGATTTTGAGAATTTAAAATTAATTTTGTTTGCATTTTTAAATTTTAAATGGATAGAAATTTTTTTATCTAGGCGATTAGGTTAGTAATTGCTCGGAAAAAAATGAAAATCAATATTTAGATTTGTAAGTTTAGAGGTAAGAAAACTTAAATCTTAGCATCCTACAAATTTCTCAAAATTTGTTAAAAAGATCTACAAACTTTTATACATACTTTTTTTAAAAAAAAATATCAAATTCCAATAAAAATCAATCTACTAAATATTATAAAACTTCATCAATTCACCCTATCTACTTTTTTTTTTTAATATAATTCAATTATAAAACATCCTATCAACTCAACTTATCCACACTTTGTCACAGAAAAGCCAATTCTCTTATCAAACAACCTTTAAATTTTTTACCAGATTTTTATAAAACTCATAAAAATTAAATTTCAAAAAAAATTCTCCAACAAACTCAGAATATAAATTTTGTTGACATACTAAACAACACCTCAAAGTAGCTATTATCAATACTTGTGTTGGTACGTGGCCATTTTTTTTTTACGATATGTGCACATAGCCAAATACGAGGAGACCATGTGAGAGAAACAAAACATTATAGTTTACATATTTTAACTCCTACAAATTATGTAATTCACATTCTAAATTATTAAACTTTTAAATTTGACACATTATATTTAAAATTATTACTATTTACCACTTGAATATCCATTATAATTGATATTTTCATGGAGGAAGTATGATCGGAATTTGTTTTAACTATTTTAACATGAGTTATAGACTTCTACGACAAAATAAAAAAGAAAAAAAAATAGTTTACATCTTTTAACTACTACAAATTATGCAATCTGCAATCCAAACTATCAAATTTTGGACACATTATATTTAAAAGTTATTATTAAATTTAGTGTTGCATTTAATATCATAATTCAACTGTTTAAATTGTAATAAGTTTATTATTTTATATTGATTAATATGAGATTTTAAAATGACTAAAAAGAATAAAATAATGTGTCAAATCATTTATTAGGTAAATTACAAAATGAATGCAAAATGTATAGTTAAAAAAAAGTTTAAATGCACCCATAATCTATGTGGTACGAGAATATAGTAAATATGTTCATGAGGTAAGAAAAGTTATTTTTAAATTTTTGCGGTAAACTTATTGTTAAAACTAAGTCCTTCTGTCAGTTCCGTTAAAAAAGCTAACTGAGCCTAACGACGTGTCAAGTGTAAGCCACGTCAGCAGTGCCCAGTCATTAAAATGGCTCCCATTCAACGCCCAATATTAGGTTGAACGGCGCCGTATATCGCTCTCCCCCATGTGAATTTTCCCCAACTTTTTTCTCTCCCCCTGCGACAGTTCCGAACCCTTTTTTCTTCCCCCCCCCCTCCCCCTCGCGACCGAATCAACTTCAAGGGGGGGAAGATCTGGTCTCTGCAGTCAGCAACTGCAGATTCTTGCTGCTGTAACTCAAGCTTCAACTTCTTAATTTCTGAGTTATTTTCATCCAGAAGATTTTTCAAGTTCTCCCGATCTTGAACCAGTCCTTTGCCTTTTTTAACCGCCATGGATAACCTCTCCCTCAGCAAGGCAGACTTCTCTTCTGATCCTTCAAGATCCTTCAGTAGAGAGCCCTTTTTCTCTTTCAAAAATACAAGTTCTTCAGATATTGACTTCAACTCACATGACAGCTTATCAAACTCTAATCTCACCATCACCTCTTCTTCGAGTAATTTCTCAAACAACATCAGGTCTTGATCCCTTACATACAAGAGACATTGAAATGTTTCAAACACTTTTTCATTAACATGGTAAGAATCTGAAGAAGCACTGCTCTGCTCTTTTATCTTCTCAAAGCATCTATGAATGAGCACAGAATTGTCAAAGGACTGATAGACCGCTTCTTCATGTTCATGGTCAGAGATGATATCTTCTTCCCTGAAAATTGAAACTATTTCATTCCAAATCATGGGAAACTTATTTGCTTCAACCTGGTTAGATTCAAGCTTTTATATATTATCCATGATTCCCTCCCTCAACCCCCGACCCACAAAAGTCCTACTCTGAAACCACTACAACAGCATATAAAAGATCCTCCAATTCGACTCCTCAAGAAAATTCCTAATGAACGCAAGTCTCAGGACTGTCGCAGAGACCAGAGGGAGAGACAAATTTTGGAGGAAAATTCGCTATGGGGAGAGGAGATATACGGCGCCGTTCAACCTAATATTAGATTAAGAAGTTGGCTTTTTAAATTAACCGGCGCTGTTCAGAGTTACTGTGAACCATTCTAATGCTTGGGCATTGCTTAGGTGGCTTACATTGGCCACGTTATTAGGTTCAGTTTTTTTTTTTTTTTTTTTTTAACGAAACTGACAGAAAGACCTAGGTTTAGGGAGAAGAAGATATTAAGGGAGTGTTTATTTGTCAAAATTTTAGAGAATATTTTTTAAAATTTTAAGAATTTTATTTTATTAAAATTTGTAAAAAAAAAAAAAAGATATATATATATATATAAATTAAAAATTTTAAAATATATTTATTTTACTAAAAATTTTCGTACCCCAATATTAAGAAACAAATGGTACCTAAAATAACTTTTCTTACTTCAGCACATATTTACAACATTTTCGTACCAGTGACTGTGGATGTATTTAAGCCTTAAAAAAAAAAACGAACGGTCCTTATCTACGTAACTTGCTGGCGAGGACGCCCCAGAGACGCTAAAGAAAGAGAACTTAGAGAAGGAAGAAAATCCTAAAACCCAAGACTCTCTGGACTGGACCTACAGGCCTTCCAATTTCCTAGGGTTTTCGCATCCGGGGCAACGGGAATGGCCTCTCACACGCTCTCAGCGCTCCTAAAACTGTCAAACTGCACCCCTCAATGTTGCCACAGAAATGCGACCGATTCGTCTTCTCCTACTCTTCTCCGGCGCCTCAACCACAATGATTTGGCGACCTCTTTCATTGGAAGAAAGCTCTCGATTCGGCACTCGAGTTCGAAACGTTTGGTCTCGAAGCATCGCCCAGCCATTGCCACGGTGCTCTTTAGTCTCCCAACGCTGTATGTTCAAATGCCCTGAAAATGTGTATATATGGTTGGGCGTTTTGCTTCTTGCCTTTGTGGGAGCGAGGGGGTTTGGTGTAAATTATCTGTTTGGTTCTTTTTTCCCAGGAAACCTGAGAGGGCTTCGTCTGAGAATGCACCAAAGTGAGTGAATTTCCCTGCTGTGTGTGCGTGCGTCCCTATGTGTCAAGTTTATGTGGTGTGACTGTTTGGGATTTGGGCGATGTAATTAGATGGTCAGCGAGGGCGATAAAGTCATTTGCTATGGCAGAATTAGAGGCAAGGAAGCTCAAGTATCCGAATACTGGAACTGAAGCTCTTCTAATGGGGATTTTAGTCGAGGGTTAGTGATCTTGACCAATTCTTAAGGTCGTTTGCAGTTTGTATTTTGTTTTCAGGCTGCAATTTTAGTCAGCATCCTCATTGTATTTGTAGCATGAAGTTCTACAGTAGATGTTGGATTGTAACGACAATTGATGGAAATTACGCTTTGTAAACAGCGTTCTTGGACGAGAAATGGGTATGGTCAGGCTTGGTTCGTTAACTCGTAGCCCGTAGGCTCAGGTTGAGCACGGAAAAAGTTGACTAACTATATAGTTGAAAGAAGCTTAATGTTGAACTTGATTTGAGCTCAACCAAAGTCATAACTGGTGTTTTAACTCAATTTTCCAGGAGGAAGACCAACCAGACTCATTGCTAGTTTTTTGGCTAACTAAAGATTTGTTTCTCTTAATTGCATTTACTGTATTTAATTTGCAAATGAACTATGGAAGTCGTCATTATCTGGGTAAGCAACCAAAGCTGCTGTTTCCATACCTTCCTTTTTTGGCTACAATAAGGGAGTGGTGTTTCTGCATCAAATGGTAAGGAGGAGTTGTATGCGTCAAATAGTTCGTGCTTCTGCTACAAATAATTGAATGCCCAAGGAGGAATTGCCTGTCAGGAAAAGGGAAATTTATGAAACATGTGCAGTCATTTTCTTTGATTTTTCCAGTAACTTCTTTCTTGCCCTCGGCAGGTAGGGGACCGAAAAGGTATTTTTCTCGGATTTATGGTTTTAACCTACTGATTCATGGTTTACAGAAATGACCTTTCAACAGAAAAAAACTGCTCATGAGGAGTGTGGTCCTTTAGTAATATTGGACGTTTATCTCAATAAGCAAGGGAGAGCGTGAGCAATTTGGATTAATGAAAATGGTAAAATTGAGCAAAAGCAAAATGAGCTGTCACGATTTGCCTTTTGTTCTGGTTATTGATCTGTGAACCTAGTGGGGCTATGTACTCATTTTAGGCACCAAGAGTATATTTTGGCGAAAAGTACATGATCCTTGTGGTTAGCACATAATTGAGTGCTCAACATTGTCCCAGAAAAATTGGAGGATTGGTGGCCCCAGATTTCATGATGCTGTGTTGCAAATATTTTATGTTATTAACAGCTTGGGATTACCTTCTTTTGATAACAATTTTCTGATCTCAAATTTTATTTTAGAAGGTTTTTTTTTTTTTTTGATACAAGTGTGATTTCATGTTATGAACTTGCCTGTTGTCTCTACCATTGGCTGCTGTACGCTTTGCTGAACTAGGAATATTTCTTTAATGATCGTTACCTTGTTATTGATCCCCTTATTTTATTTTTTTTTGTCCTTTGCAGGAACAAGTCTAGCTGCCAAATTCCTGAGAGCTAATGGAATTACACTTTTTACGGTGCGAGAAGAAACAGTAAAATTACTTGGAAAATCTGACATGTATTATTTCAGCCCCGAGCATCCTCCACTGACTGAACCGGCTCAGAGGGCCCTTGATTGGGCTGTTGATGAGAAATTGAAGTCAGGTAGTGTCTGGCCTCTATTTTCCAAATGTATGGAGAGACTGGAACTCATGATTATGTGTTATTTGGAGTTTGAATAGGTCTAGAAATTGTCCATGGTCTTTTTCTCTTTGATAATAGAAAAGTATGATGATCTTTGCCGTGTAACATGAATTGGGCAAATTAACACTAAAATTTTGTTGTATTTTTAAATCAAGTTTGACATGATTATCATAGAAGGCCATATCCAACCTTTTGGAATAGAACATGAAGGTGTATGCGGCAAAAACTACTGTTGGATAATTTAGCGGTGCATTCATAAAAAGGAAAACCCCTTTGGAGGTGTGCCAGAGCAAATTATAATAGCGAGCTTGGCTACAATGATGCTGTTTTGGGGCAGGCTTGCTGCCAAGAAGTTCATTTTTTTCGTTTTTGGCTCAAGAGCTCTTGTTACTTAAGTTTACTGTTCCTAGTTGAACGTTACAAGGAAATTTGAAAAAGATTAAATGAAGAGAGAAATTATGTGGCATTATCAATGTTTGTGTTTAGATCATATCTCAATGGTGAGTGCTCTTTTAGTCTCTTGGATTTTCATGAACCTTACTCTTGGAATGGAATGATGGGAATGTAACTATTATGCTAATATCATTGCACATGTCCTGGAATGCATGTGTACCATTTTGAGTAGTTTTCTCTATGCCTTTTGCCCCCTTGTCGTTCACTGATGCTCTCTAATGCTACAATGCCTACCAGACTCATGACTTGTACCTTATCATTGCTGTTTCAAGTATGGGAGAATCTTGGTAGGTGAATCTGAGTACCATGTTTTGTGGCCACTCAGGAATTGAGGGAGTCCCATCTCCTTGCAATTATGTGCAATTTATTGTAACTAAGACTATTGACAGCATATCTAATCCATGCTAATGCCTTCAAAAGTTTTCCCCAATGATAACAGCTGAACCTTGGGAAAAGAAAGTCACAGACTTTTCTATGATATTAGGAGGTTAAGAAGTTTCATAGTTCATGTCCTGACACTTGTGATATAGCGTTCACTCTTTAACTATTTTTGCATGTTGAGAGTTATATAATTTGACCTGCAGGTGAAAGTGGGGAGATAACAACAGCTCATCTGCTTCTTGGAATTTGGTTGGAAAAAGATTCAGCAGGTCACAAGATCATGGCCTCTTTGGGTTTTGATGATGAGAAGGCCAAAGAGCTTGCAAAATCTGTAAGTAGTAAGCTGGTGGTTATACGTGACAAGCCTCCTGACATAACCATTGACGGATTTCGTTTCATGCAGATGAATGAGGATGTGGTTTTGAGCCATAAGTAGGGAGGAAAAAGTTTTCATATTTAGACGCCACTTGCTTGTTGCTTGGGCCCTCCTCTCTACAATACATGGCCTGAAGACATTGCTTCCGGGCAGAATTTTTCATCGAGGAAGTTGTTCCACAAATGGATGTCATTCAGAGATTTATAGAAAATCTTCAACTTGTCTGAAGGTGCTAAAACTAGCCAATTTTCGAACCAGGCACTTGTAGAATGTCAAGTCTCGGGCAAGTTACTTTTCTAGTGATAGATTTTCTCCATAAATTTTGAATTGCTCTCTCTCGTTGCCTTAATGGCTTAATCTTTATCACTGTTCAGATACCTGTCGTTTCAAGATATATCTTTTGGATTGGTTTTATCTTCTGAAAGCAGAACCATTCTTATTACCTCTGGAAATATAGCCTATCTTGAATTACATTCTGATATGTAGGTTTTTTCACCCTTTGTTGTGCTTCCTTGAGACGTGGTGCAAGTCTCGCATATTATATGACAGCATGAATTGGAAAGGGTTTTTGGAAACTGGGGGTTTCATTCATCCAGTTTTCTCCTGTTCCAAACGGAGGGTAGCTTTCGTATGTCCAGCTATCTCATTGGTCATAGGCTCACAGGGTGATTTTGTAGAGAGAGAATTTGACAACAAATGTCAATTGGTGATTCCTTTAGCCAGCGAAGCTTATGTGTTCTTCCTGGCAGTGAACCCATATTTGTTCTCCATGCCTCGTGGCCTTTGAAGGGCGGGCTGAGACTGGCTTCTTCTGCTGCTGCGACTACCATCATGTCGTGCAGAATCAGGGTCGCCGAAAATTGTTACTTTGTTGCAAAAGTAGAATGAAGGTAAAAATGAATCAAGTGGGCTGTGGGCCTGTGGCTTTTATTAGGGAAAATATGAAAAATCTCATTTTCGTTTTCAGGATAGCACAGGACTTTTGAATTTAGAGCTCTAAGTTGCCTCTTCCTTATTCTTGCAAAAGATACAAAAAAAGGTTGAATAATAATAATAATAATACTATGTTTGTTTAATGATTTTAGAAACATTTTTTTATTTTTAAAAATGTTTTCTAATCTAAACATAATTTTTTCACACAAAAGAATATTTAAATTTTTAATAAAATTTTCTATCTAATTATTCCGTCAAATTTTGTGAAAAACAATACAAAAACCAAAAGAACTTTTAGTAAAATCCATAAAATCTCAACTCATTAAAATTTTCTTTCCAAACACTTTTTTACTCTCACACTTGGAATAAATTTTAAAAACTTTTTCTTTCTAAATATCTTTTCTATGAGCATACTATTTTTACAAACACTCAACAAAACATATCTTAACAAATTTTCTATCATTATAAAAAAAAAAAGTTTTCAAAACCAACTAAAGTGTTAGTGTTTTTTTTTTTTTTTTTCTCGTTATCCTGTGGATGAAGATCTTCTGCAATTCTCTGCATGGTATAATTCAGAGGGAAACATATACAAGAAGTGGACCCATGCTGCGCGAAACTTTATACAAGCAGTATTAAATGGTGTAGGGTCCACTTCTTGTATTTATCTCTCCAAATTGCACCGGTACAATTTAAGTAAATGAATTGTAGAGAATCTTGATCCATTATCCAGTTATGTTCGTTTGTAAAAGTAATATAAGATACAATAAATGTAACAAATTTCATAAAAAGAACATCTAAAATCTCAAAAAATACTACACAAATACCAATTTGCTCCACATTCTAATTCTGATGTTGGAAAGCCTTTGCCTTCTATTTTGAGAGAGATAGGTGCTCTGTTTCTTCTTGGACCAGGGGTTATGATGAACTGATCATCTATCTCAACTTCCTGTTGCCCCTACTAGAATTGTGGGTGCGTCATGGCATAGTCCCATATTGTTAACTCATGGTAATTCTGGCCAGAGCTTTCTATGGGTAAACTTTCTCAATCATGAGAGCGGCCTCTTAGAACTTGAGGACTTTGAATGAGCGAGCTTTGCAAAGAGTTATCTTGGACTTCATTAAATCCAAAAAAAGTATATATTATTTTTATCCAAGAAACAAAAGTAAAAGAAAATGTAATCCATACAAATCTTATCTCTTTATATTTTTCACTAAATTCTAATACTTTTTTTTATTAAAAAATTACATCAAAATTCTTCTCTCTACAAACTTCAATCAAAAAAAAGTATTTTTTAAAAAAAATCACCAATTTTTGTATAAGAATCTATAAAATTCCCGTGGACACAAATATTTATAATTCTATCAAAATTCTTAAAAATGTTAGAATTTTTTTATAAAACAACATCGACCAGAACCAATGACTAACCCGGTCCATCCATTGATTTCAGTTCTCTCCTTGAAAGTTCATCAGTATCCTCCCGCCAAACATACTAGCAGGGTTTAAGGATTTCAGACCTCAAGAAGCCCCAGGACCCTCTTTACTCTGCTCACTCTACGTGGTCGTTTCTCTCTCTTTCTGAAACCCCAGAGTAGTCGAAGATGAGCTTCGCGGCCTACAAGATGATGCAGTGGCCAACTGGGATCGAGAACTCCGCGTCGGGGTTTATTACCCACTCCCGCACAGACTTTGTCCCCCGAATCCCCCCCATCCAGACAGACGACCTCGAGAACGACTGGCCCCACCGCCGCGACGTTGGCCCGGTCCCGAACCTTGTCGTCACCGCCGCTAATGTCCTTGAACTCTTCGTTGTCAGAGTGCAAGAAGAGGGTAGCAGAGAGTCCAGGTCTTCCGCCGAACCCAAGCGCGGTGGCGTCATGGATGGCCTCTCTGGCGCCTCGCTCGAGCTGGTTTGCCAGTATAGGTTTGCCCTATATTTTCTAAGCTCGTTAAATCTGGTGTAAGCTTAGTTTGTGTTGGTATTTTTTCGGTTCGAGGGGAATGTGGCTCTGTCATATTGTTTTTGGCAGTTCAGAGTATTTTCGACTGTTCGAGTTAGGAAGTTTACTGAAAGAGACGCCCAATTTTTGTTTTATTTGTATCTGGGTTGGCTTGCAACACAAATGCATTTATCCATTCACTTTAAACTCTAATTCACTGGACATGCTATGAGACGAATTGTTGATTGACTGTATTGTACGGTAACATACATCTTCTTTGGGCATCCCTTTTAAGTAGGCTTTTAAATTGCATCAAGTACTCGGAAATCATTACTTCTGTATGCTCATTATCGCTCTTCTTCTGTTTATTATGACAATACGTACTTGTGATCTGCTTTTTGTATGCTGTTTTTGTGTTGTGTTGCAGGTTACATGGTAATGTGGAATCAATGGCAGTATTGTCAATTGGAGTTGGTGATGGTTCTAGGAGAAGAGATTCTATTATCTTGACATTTCAAGATGCAAAAATTTCAGTTCTGGAGTTTGATGATTCACTCCATGGTCTTCGTACGAGGTGGGAAGGGTGTTGATGGAGTTAAGCAAAGTTTCATTAGTGTATTCTTCTCTGTTAGAGGATTCGTGTTTATAACATGAAAAAAATTCCTGTATGAAACAATTTTTGTTTTGTTCAATAATGAATATTCGTGCTCTGTGATTCCATAATGAGCGGGGACCTATGGTTGATCCCTTTTTTTCATAATATGGCATGTATCATTATCCTATCGCGGTTCCTTTCTGCTATCCCTTGATCAGTTATGTGCTGCTTTTTGTGGATATAGAAGATAAAAAATTTTGAATGGTGTTGTTACTATAGGAGGAAAATTTGATGATTGAACAAGGACACAAGATAACATAGCAAATTCCTTAATGGACACCTTAAATTTGTCACTGGCCATGACATATTGCGTTTTGCTTATATAATTATTATCCATGCAAACCTTTTGTTAATTTCTTGTAAACGTGGTTTTTTATATTCTGTTAATTGGTTTAATTTTTAAACAATAGTGCACATTTCTTCCGAATTTCATTGACACTCAACAATTCCGGTCAATATTATAGTAATTTTGTTTCCCATTTACGAAGAAAATCATATAAGGTCATCTGTTAAAAATTGGGTTTACTCTTAAGAGAGAATGCAAAAGAATTGTAATAACATGAGCATTGGCTTTGGAGAAATAGGAATCGAGCAACTCACATTAGCCAATCTGAATAACCTGCATTTTTAGGGTTTACAGCATTTAGTTTTAGCTGTGGTTTTGAAACAACCCAACACCAGGCTAGATGCAGATAAGAAGGTAAGAGCCAAGAACGACTAAACAAAGCAAAAAAAAAAGAAAAGAAAAAAAAGAAAAGAAAAAGGGAGAGAGCAATCGAGATGAAGGGACACAATAGCTAAAGTTAGACTAGGAAGAGATTATGTAGGGTGTGACGATACCTCCACTTATTTCCACGTGTAGTTATGTCTAGGATTATTTTCTGGAGTACTTTGTCTGGCAGCTACGCAATGGAAAATTAGTCCATGCCAAAAATATGTCATGGCTTAGCTGTCTTGTCAGTTTTCTATTTGCCAGAAGTTCTTATTTTTTGGGGCAGCTTAAAGGTATTACTCGGACTTTCATACATTACCTTGATATATCTCAGCACCACTCTCAAACGTCTGAATCCAATGTGATATGAACAACGGTGACATTTTAAAACAAGGATGATAACCTCCCAGATATGCAACTTCCCTATATGCTTTGAGATTTTAAGATGTGGTTATAACTTTTTCAAAGCTTCCTGCTAGATATTCACTGTCTCTCTTTCCCCAATTGTTATCTGGGACGATCTTGTTGCTTTTTCTTATATGAAGTTTTTAATTTATGAGGACTCTCTTGGTTCAGATGGTGTTTCTATTTTTGAAACACATGTTTAGTATGTTAATGTATGTAGTGGAAGAAGATTATACTTTGTTGGAAAATCGTACTAATTCCTAGATGTTGATCCTGCTTTCAGCTCTATGCACTGCTTTGAGGGTCCAAAGTGGCTCCATTTGAAAAGAGGTAGAGAATCATTTGCAAGAGGCCCATTGGTAAAGGTTGATCCTCAGGGGAGGTGTGGCGGTGTTCTTGTTTATGATTTGCAAATGATAATCCTTAAGGCTGCCCAGGTCTCTTTTATCTCCTATACTCAGTAACTTAAAGGTCCTAGTTGTATCCTTTTTGGTGCCTTTTAAAGGATATCTTACATGTTGCATTTTACCTTTCGATGGATTTCTTTGTAAGTGACTTGGACAAAGAGGAAAAATGATTTCTAAGAACATTGTTTTCAATTGTTCATGTCAGCTTTAATTCTCTAAATTTTGGTTGTCAGGATGGTTCTGGTTTAGTTGGGGATGATGATGCTTTTGGTTCTGGAGGTGCTGTTTCGGCTCGAATTGAGTCGTCTTACATAATTAATTTGCGAGATTTGGACTTGAAGCATGTGAAAGACTTCATATTTGTACACGGTGAGTTTGACTGGGCACTTAGAGTTGGTGGCACTTTTGTGGTTTAGTAGTACGTGATTGATCTATTTGTGAAGGGGACTTTGGAGTTGGGAACTTCAAAATCTCTATTGTTGGCCATGAATGAAAATCTTATTTGTTTGTTTTATTGATCAGCTTAAGTAATCAATCAAATAATTGTATTTATCACATGGTCTTCATCATCATAGTCATTATTATTATTACTCTTATTGTTATTGTTACTATGTGGTATCCCGTATTTCTTGTAGCTAAGGCAATATTTGTGCAGTGTGTTTCTTTATGGATTAAGAGCTTAAGATGTCATTCGTCAAGACAATCTATATGTTGATGGGGGCTGGTGTGGCAACGTGCATTGAAAAAGGAGTTTAGATGATTAGAAAGGTATTAGAGGGATTGGGCTTTTAATCCAGTGGATCTGTTTAGAATGAGGTAGGAAATGAGCTTATAGTTGAACAAGCAGTTGTAAAGTGAGTGCTCAGGAAAAAAAAGGTGAAAGTGAGGTGACCGATCAATGGCAATATCGTAAATGCTTCTAAAACTCACAAAGGAAAATTCAGAATTCCAAAATAGGCCTTCTCTATTACCTTTCTTAAACGAAGGCTGGCTCTTTACTTGTGGAATCATGATAACTGGGGGAGAAACTTCCTTCTTTACTGCAGACAAATTGAATTGGAATATGAATTGTCTTCTGCTGTGGCATTAAGTGTGTAAGATTTTGTGCAGCTGAAGTGCTAGCTAGTTAGAGTGGTGGATGTGAAATGACAACAACAATATGGCCTGGAACTGATGAGAGCAAACTTTTGAAGGGGTGGAGCATTCTATTGCTAACGTTAGAACAACCTTTTCCCTCTTTCAATTCGTTTTCAATTTTGGGGGATGTTCAGTTTGTAAAAAATTGTAAGATTTTTAGATTTTGATAGAATTGTGAATATTTATGTAGATTGGAGTTTTATAGGTTTTTGTGTAAAAGTTGGTGAAAAGTTTTAAAGATATTTAATTTTTGTTAGAGTTTGTAAAAAGGTGTAGAAGGAATTTTTTTTTTTGATGAATAAGCTAGTCTCATTAGAAATAGTGAAGACAGTACAAAGGACTATATCGAAACACTATTCTAAACAAGCAAGAAAACTAACAAAATCAACAAAATCAAGAAAAGGGCAACCAAGCACCGAGTGCGCCCAAGAGAAAAGTCAAGACAAGAGGACACCTTGCAACCTATCCAAAGACAAAGAACAATCGTCAAAACATCTATTATTACGCTCACGCCAAAGACACCACCAGATACAATGGGGTATCATTCTCCAAACAGCCTTAGCGAAAGGGTTTTTAAAGCTCCTCTTCCAACACCTCAACACCTCTTCCACCTTTTCTGGCATAACCCATTGAAGATTCAGAATGTTGAGCACATGAGACCATAGCCCCCTCGCACAAGGACAATACAACAAGACATGATTAACTGATTCCCCACTACAACGGCATAAGAAACACCAATCAGCAATGATCAAACCCTTTCTACCAATCAACAATGTAATTGTTTAATAAAAAAGTATTGGAGTTAGGTGAAAAAGTATGGAGAGAGAATATTTGTTATAATTTTTTTTTTGAAAATATATTAAAGTTTGTGTGAAAAGTTGTTGGAGATTGTGTAAAAAGTATTGGGTTTATGTAGGAATTTTTGAGATTTTTAATGTTCTTTTTGTAAATTTTGTTGAATCCTATTGTATTCTAAATACTTTTGCAAACGAACATGCCCTTGGACTTCATCGAGTCCATGATTTTGCCTTCTCCGCATTGTTTTCATTTTGACTTGTTATGCCATAAGAGCCCTTCTCTTAGATACTTGTGTACTTAAGTAGAACTACAGAAGTGTCAAACCATCCTCTTCCCCCCTCCCTCTCTCAGATGCAACATTCATGTCTTTGCCCTTCTTAAAAGTGCCAATAGGATGCTAAAATGGATAAATGTAGGCCTACGGTAGGACCTTGTCTTATTCTATAATGTATAGTTGCGGATCATTGACTGTTCTGGCTATACAAACGTGTTGCCTTCTAACAATATGGTTTAGGTTGAAGGAACTAGACGAGGGAGACCATAACGGGAAGTCATTTTAATGACTCATGAATCACGGTAAACGAGAATGCCATTTTTCTGCAGTACTTTGTGTGGAACGGAGAGAAAAGTGAGAATTAAGGGGCTACATATACTATAAGTGATTGATTTTGTTTGCTTTGACTGCTCATTTATATAGAGGTCTGATTCTGACAAGACATGGCTCATAAAACTTGTATAGCATACTTGAGGCTGTTTGAGCCCCAGTACCCATCATCTAGAGGATAAATTTTCTTGTAATAAAGTACAGCTAGAAATGGTATATGGTGTATGTGAAATTGATGGGAGATGTTACATCTTTCCTTTACATGATGTGATAGTTAGTTGTGAGTCCTGCATATGAATGTGTGACAATTTCGCATTGCTGTAACTCTTAGCAAGTTCCTAACTGTGTATTTATTTGGAGCAAAAATGTAGCCCTAAATATGAAATTTCAGAGTACATGCATGATATCAAGTGGCAAATTAGTGAGTGTCTTGATAATGTTCCCCTTCAATACAGTCTTAATAAGATTGTTCATCATTAATGGATTTGCTGCAGTATTTTATTTCTCATTTCATTTTGCTGGTAACTTAGGCAGTTGCTCGGATCGGTTTACATTGTGGTTTTGGTTGCCCTTAAATCACTTCAAAGGAGTTTGATGCATTTCTCCACTTTGATATAATGTGATCATAGGTTATATTGAGCCTGTGATGGTGATCCTTCATGAGCAGGAGCTTACCTGGGCTGGGCGTGTCTCATGGAAGCACCATACTTGTATGATTTCTGCTCGCAGTATCAACACAACCATGAAGCAGCATCCACTTATTTGGTCAGCTGTTGTAAGTTTTTGCTAGATAGCCCATGATCTTTGGACCAATTAATGATGTATGCGACGAATTTGTAGCACTTGGCCAAGGGTGGAAAACAGAAAAAATTGTCATTATTCTGATTCGTGCTTTTTGAGTATTTCAGAACTATTTTTATATTGAAATGTTTTTTCTTCTCTTTTCTTCTTTTAGAACCTCCCCCATGATGCCTACAAGCTACTTGCAGTCCCATCGCCTATTGGTGGTGTTCTAGTGATTGGTGCAAATTCCATTCATTATCATAGTCAGGTAGTGGCTAATCTAATGCTTATTCTTGTCATCATCATGGTGATCATCTTTAAAGTTATTGCCATTGCAATTATCATTAGTACTTTTAATAGTTTCGTTTCTGAATTTTAATGTTATTGCATATGTTCTTTGATATCTACAAGTTCATGTTTTTCCTTTTGGGTAATACAAGTTCATGTCCTTGTAACTGATCTCCTAGTCTCCTGTTTGTGCAGTCATCTTCATGTGTGTTGGCTTTGAACAATTATGCTGTACCTGTTGACGGCAGGTGACAATATGCTTTCTTACTTCTTGTCTCTCTCCCAACCACTCTGCCCTCCAAAGAAAAAGCTTGTGTCTTCTATTCTTTTGGTTTATTTCATAATTCCATATCGGACCTTATATGTTTATGCAGTTCAAGTTCATGTTTAAACTGCAATTGTGTAGAATATGTGATTCTCATCCTTGAATGTTTTCTTGAGGTTGAGTTATTAATCTGTTGCTTGAAATTTCTGCGTTTTTCTTTTTGTCAATCCCCTCCCCTAACAATCGATATGGAAAGAAACTTTCTGATTTTTTTTAATTAAATCAGAAGATCGTCTCTCAATGTTGCTTGCAATGTATGATATATATTATGTTCATCATACAAATCTTGAAGCTCTAGTCCTACGGGTCTTAATACGTCTGATTCCAGTCATCTATTTGACACTTTTGACATTGGCAACTGTGTCGAATGAGATAAGGGTTAAGTGTCTATGGCTTATTACCTCCTAAAGATGGCAGAATAACGTTTGGTTTCTTTGCCAGTGAGAATGCAGGATCAGCATAAAATGCTTTCCCTTTTGATCCATTTGCAAATTTTCCCATTGTATTACCACCGAAGAAAACTGTGGTTGTATGACATAATGGTATATGCTTGTCTATGATACCTCAAGTAGTTGTTGATTTTGTCAGAAACCCTTCCATATTTGGCTGCAAAATGTCAATTTCCAAACACAGGTTGCCCAAGAACTCGGAGACTAGAGAAGAGGTTCTTGCACTTTAACCTTTTAGCTGCCATTTTTCAGTGTAGGAGATTCTTGCTCTCTCTTAACTTGAAAATTTAGTGCTTAAGATGATCTCTATTCTTTTTTCTGGAGCCTGCTCCTTGGTAGGTCATGCCTTTTTATTTTTGTGATTACCTAGAGGCATATAATCTGATTTGGAAGGCATACAGATTCAGCCTTTTGGCAGACATTCTTCAATTTTTGTATGGATTATTTGAAAGCATAAAGTTTGATTTAAACCCCCCCTTAGTTGAGTTGATTCCTCATGTTTGAAGAACATTTTGATTTCATTCCAGTCAGGAGATGCAGAGATCAAGTTTCAGTGTGGAGCTTGATGCTGCCAATGCAACTTGGTTATTGAGTGATGTGGCCTTGCTATCAACAAAAACTGGGGAGCTGCTTTTACTGACCCTTGTTTATGATGGCCGGTGGGTTATCATATTCTTCTTTCTCTGCAGTCTGCACCTTCTTCCTTCTTCCTTCTCTTTTGAGTTTGTTATTATATGGCTTGGTGTCTAAGCAGCATAGTTTGACACTAGGATTTTGGTATCAAATAAACAGATACTGGAATAGGGGCACACTGATCAAAGTCCTCGTATAGCTTGATGTCCAGGATTAGCCTTGGTATTGGTTGGCGATTTGTGCAGCATTGTATGGATTTTTTTTATAAGTAGAAACCAGAATGCTGAAAACATGCAGATGGTGAAAGTGGCTCTTTTAGTTATTAGTTTTGTAGAAAAATTGCACACTCTAGATCTGATACTTTCGTTATGTTTCTCTGGCATGATGCAGAAGTTGAAAACATCGTTCTTCTTCTTCTTCTTCACTATCAAAATTGTGTATTGTAATTTTTACCAATTGAATACTTAGAGATTGTGGCAAATTAGTTTGATATTGTGTGTTTGTCTTAACTTGCATTTCAAAATTGTGTATTGTAATCTTTACCAATTGAATACTTAGAGATTGTGGGGAATTAGTTTGATATTGTGTTGTTTGTCTTAAATTGCATTAGCAAACAAGGTCTTCTCGATATTTTATTTTTGGAGTTGAACTTTTAATGGTGTTGAGCACTTGCATAAAATGCTTAATTCTTTGTTCTTGATTCTGTGATTGGAGCTCTGTTTTAGGCAGCGTCCCTTCCCACTTCTTCCACTGCTCACTGCATGGCTCACCATTTTACATGTTGCTTAGAATTATATATTAGCTTTTGTATTGACGAGTCATATTACTATCCCTCATGGTTTGTTCTATACTTGAGGCCCCCTATGCAAGACTATAGGTTTTTTTGTTTTCCATAGGCTTATGGACGTGAAATAAAAAAGCCTTGGGAATGTGTGCTACTGGTCTGATATGCATGCCTCTGTTTGTGTGCTATCAGCTCAATTGTTTTTTGAGAAACGACATTGTTTTCAGTTTCTTATTCATTTATGTGCACTGCTCCAAAAGCGGACCATTGATTCTATAGCATGTTCGACACAGTAATTTGGTTCAGTTATTCAATAATATAAAGAGTAAATGCCTACGGATGTTAGAAATGTGAATGCTGCTCCAAGAAAACTCTTGTATACATCTACTTATCAAAAAAAAAAAAGAAAAACTCTTGTATGCATCCTATATTTCCCCTTTGTAACCTTGGTCCTTGTCATCCCTTGCCTCCCAGCACACCAATGGACTGATTAGTAATTATCCTATTCTTAAATCACATGTTTTGAGCATATAATGTGAAGTGTCTGTTTTTAATTTGCAGGGTTGTGTACAGACTTGATCTTTCGAAATCTAAAGCTTCGGTGCTTACATCGGTTGGTTTTATCTTTTAAAATTTCTTCAGGCTAGTTTTTTAATATCACATAGCTATCTATCATTTATGTTTTCTAATGTTTAATTATAGTTATTCCGCGAAATCTACCCTTTTTTTCATAGGGGATTACAACGGTCGGGAATTCCTTATTTTTTCTGGGCAGTCGGTTGGGAGATAGTTTACTTGTGCAATTTACTTGTGGATTGGGATCCTCAGTGCTGTCATCCAGTCTAAAGGAAGAGGTTTGTATTGGAAGTCATAAACTTCTCTTTGCTACCTAGTAGCAATGAGGTCCAACTTACTGTCGATTTACCTTCTCATTTTTGGAGTACTGTTATATTATTCACAAATTAACCTTTGTGTCTTAATGTGTTAGAGTTTAACTGCTGATGCACGATACATTTCTAGCAACAGATTTCTTAGTTCATTGACATTTGCAATAGGTTTTGTTATATTTATGGGATATTATGATTTTTTGTTGTTGTTATTTTTCAAATACACTTGAGGAATTTTTTCAGTTTCTGTAATCTTTACAGGTTGGAGATATTGAAGGTGATGCCGCTCCAGTAAAGCGATTGCGAAGGTCATCTTCAGATGCTTTGCAAGATATGGTTAGTGGTGAGGAGCTCTCCTTGTATGGCTCAGCTGCAAATAAGGCAGATTCAACTCAGGTTGTCTACCATTCTGTCAACATGCACTCCTTTTCAGTGTTCTTTGCTGATTAAAGATTTACATTTGGAGAATTCTTATGAGAACGAAGAGGAAGAAAACCATCACTTCCTTGATGGGAAGAGTAATGAAAAACAGCAATTATAAGACCTACCTCCATGGTTGTTGAAGCATCCATAAGATCAGATGCTAAGTTTTCAAAATGATGGCTGAGTAACACAACAAAGAGGAGTTGGTCATCTCTACATCTGCTTTTGGAAGCCAATGGGAACTTCCGACAAAATATGCTTATTCGTTCACATAGGAATGGCCAAAACTATGCTGCTTTTTCTCCAATACTTCACACTCCATAAAGTAGTAACTTGTATATTTTGCTGTGGTCTAGCCGCCGTCAGAATGTTTTAGGACCTTTTGTACTGTTCTCTGTTAATCTTGTAGATTTTCAAGCTACTGTCATCTCTAATCTTAGAAATGTGGTGGATACTGATGGATGCATACAAGTTTTTATGTCTAGCTGGTTTGACAAATTTCTGGTTATAGATTGTAAATACCTTCATGTTGATAATTCAATGGCAGTTAGACCAATAAATGTTTAACATTGTCAACTAGGCTGCCATAGATGCAGTCGATATTGCAATATTGTTTCTAATGCTTTTCATGTTCTTGTCTTACTATATATATACATATATCATGTAACCTTTTTCTTTTCCTTGATGTGTGCAGAAAAATTTCTCATTTTCCGTGAGGGATTCATTGATTAATGTTGGCCCTTTGAAGGACTTCTCTTATGGTTTAAGGATGAATGCAGATGCAAATGCTACTGGAATTGCTAAACAAAGTAACTATGAACTGGTCAGTTCTGTGACTTAGCTTACAATGTTTCCCTCTGCATGATTTATGTTGTACAGGCATTTACAAGAAAATAAATTAATAGAGTGATACTAGACGTTAAGGTGTGAGTGAATGAGAGGAGGGAAAAGTAGAATCAGGCCTTTGGGCTTGAACTCTATCATATTTTGCTCCACTTGTTACCCCACATTGTCCAAGAAGTAAAGGACGGGCTGGGGTTAGATTTGGATTATGTTTGAATCTTAGCAAGCAAAAGAAAGGGCAACGAGAGAGTTTTTTGTGCTCCTTTAGTGGAATTGGTACTCTCAGTCGTTACTGTTTGAACATGCTTCGACCTTGTCTCCTGTTGGATATGTCCTGTTTATTTATGACTTTTCAAGGACTATTGGCCTAAAATGCAAGACATTACATCTTTCGGGTCTTCTGGTTCAAAAGTTTATTTCCATCTTGAGTAATTCAGGTGTGCTGTTCTGGTCATGGAAAGAATGGTTCTCTTTGCGTTCTTCGGCAGTCAATTCGCCCAGAAATGATTACTGAGGTTTGTCCCCTCTCTGAATTTCCATTTTGTGTTGCTGCCTCATGGATAATTCCTGGGAACCTATGAAACTACCGCAACTCAGAGTACCTTTGTGATGATGTCACATTTTCATTCTCTCTGTATGAAGTGTTGCATAGTAACTCAATACGGCTTTTTCATCGGTAAATCAAACAAAATTATTCTTAACATACTTTTAATCTTGCTGTTGTCTCTTTTAAGATGTTTGGAAGTTCTGTAACTTTGTTTTACAAGTACTTGATTTACATTTGTTCACAGGGATGATTTTGTTGTGATGGGGTTTGTAAACTATTTGTGATAACCGACAAGTTGATACTATGTCAATTCATTAGTAGTCCTATGTTTATTCCATAAAATGAGAAAGTTTACATTTCATAAATATACAACGCATATATTGTTTTTCTCAGTTTTAATGTAAATATTTGGTGTAGCTGTGATGTGTGCCCTTCCTTAAATACAGGTTGAACTACCAGGTTGCAAAGGAATTTGGACTGTTTACCACAAGAATGCTCGCTGTCTTAATGCCGATTTTTCTAAAATGGCTGCTGACGATAATGAGTATCATGCATATCTGATAATAAGCCTTGAGGCTCGTACAATGGTAATCTCATTTACTTTTTAAATTATTAATTAAACGGCTGAATTTACCTCTTCCCATAAGTTTAGGCTTTTGAGAGCTTTTGAAATAACATGGTACCAGAGCTGTGGTCTTGACTCTTGAGTCTAGAATCCCAATGTTACTGTTTTTCCCTCGAAGCTTACAGTCCTATACTCAACTACAAGTACATAGAGAGCAGCTGCTGCCTATTTTACTATGCATTGACTTCGGTCAAATATTCGTCATGCAAGGCACATTTATTAAGGGGGAATCTAGCCCACATGTCAGACAATGTTAAATTTCAGACACATGATAATTTACCTTTTTTCCAAAAAGTCTCAGCTTTTTGGGAAAGTTTCTAATCTAGTAACTTTTATTTACTACATGAAAGCTGTACTTTTGAAAAATTTAAAATGTCCTGCTTTCTTTTTAAATGGCCATGTTTTAGAAGTGGAAATGCTTGATTTGGCATTTTGGAAACTAACCCAATTTTCTTTCATTTTAGCATTACACCAATTACTGCTGGGTCAAAACTCAGAAATCTACTCCTTAAGGTTTTATGCTGAGTCACCAAAAAAGTGATCATCTATTATGTGGTACACCTGACAGAATAATTAACTTGGATTTTTGTTAATGATGAGCTGGGACTACCAACCATGTTGGTTTAGTTGCTAATAAGCAATAAAATGCAAAGATGCGGCTACAATTTCTTTTTTTCTTTTTGGCGACTTTTCACTTCATCAACTGGATTCATGGTGACTGAAATTACTATGTCAATATGCAAATTACACAAAAACATACGGGCATCCTTATACTAGAGGAGTCAAGCAGACTTGAAAAGTTGGTGTTTTTCATGCCAGGAGATTTTCTCGAGTTTAAGCTTAAGATCCCCATTGAATTTGACTGGCCTAACGTTATATAACTGCTCGATTTCTTGTGCTTTGAGCTAAGCAATGTTTATCATGTTAACACATTTGATTTCTCAGTGATGATGTTGCTATATTCTATGCATAGGTACTTGAAACAGCTGATCTTCTTACGGAAGTTACTGAAAGCGTTGACTACTTTGTGCAAGGGAGAACAATTGCCGCAGGGAATTTATTTGGAAGGTGTGTGTTTGTAATATCTTTTAGGTGGTTCTGTCCCTTGGAATTTGATCATCTTGCCTTACCTGTTCACATCTTCCTTGTTTTTGGTTCACTTCTCTTGATGTAGGCGCATGCACACGCATGTGAAGCACACCTTTTTTATTTTAATAGTTCACATTTTAGGGACCAAATGATGTCGAAGGCATTTCTTTAGGAAAAAAGAAAAGTTACAAAGAGAGGAGGTCAGGTTGACAGGGGGCATGGTTTCGGTGGCGGGGTGGGGATGGCAATAGGGAGAGGTGGGAGAGACTTTATAGGCTGTGGGGTTGGCCCTAACCGGGTTACAACGGGGTTGATGGAGACGGGGGTGGCATAAGCGGTGGGTGGTGGAGCTGGAGGAGTATGGGTGGAAGGGTGGGTGGATGGTGGGGGACAGGCTTTTAGAAAGTGGCTTTGTTTTTAAATTGTAACAAGATTTGCATTGCCCTACGGAAGATTGACGGAAAGCTTAGAGTAGTGCTTCAGTAACCACTCAATCAGCCTTGCATATTCTCTACTTAATACTGTCTAGTGGATTGTGGGTTGGTGGCCATGGTACGAGGAGCCGTCTCTCAAAAACAAAAACAAAAATGCTTGTCATGCATAGTCGTCCTTTGCTCTATTAATCTACAGTACTTAGGGGCTTATGCTGGCGTAACATTAGAAGTTATTGATGTTTTTATCTGTCATAATCAACTTAATGGCACTTCTATCACCTCCATCTGCAGGCTATTGACATGCATTCTCTATGTGCGTTTGTTTTCCTGTTCTATTAAGGACAATAAAACAGTTTGCTGTGTGAATTAGTACAGAGAGAATTCTGAATTTTCTGCTTCTAATTTTCTGTGCTGTTCAGGCGACGAGTTGTCCAGGTCTTTGAACGTGGTGCCCGAATTTTAGATGGTTCGTTTATGACTCACGATCTAAACATCGGAGTTCCAAACTCTGAATCTGGTTCTGGTTCTGAGAGTTCCACAGTGTTATCTGTTTCAATTGCTGATCCATATGTATTGCTAAGAATGACAGATGGAAGCATTCGGCTTCTTGTTGGAGGTTCGCTTTGTCACTTCTCACCAGTAGCAATAGTTATCCAATACGCTTTATTTTGTAATCATTTAAGATTAGCTTGAATCTTCATAACATGATATACAAGTCCATCATTGGAAGTATTTGTTGTTGCATTTGCATGTTTTCTTCAATCATATTCTCCTTGAACTGTCATTTTATTCTACCTTTTTATTGATGCAGTTTTAGTCATGATTGCTTTGTCTGAACCAAATAATAGCAGTAATGTTTTGGGTTATTTAATTCAGCTAAATTCCTGATTAATTTGTGAATATGCATGTAACTGTTGTTACAGAGCTCCTATTGTTGTTACCCATTATTCTATGTTGATCTTCAGAGACGTACCTCTGTCATCAAATGTCTGTATCAGAGATTCAGAGGAATATTTAACAAAGTAAAATGTCTATTAATGTGGTTTTGATGAATTATAATTACAAGAACTGTGCCATCATGTATTTGTAGAAGCATTTGATGGTGGTTTCTAGGGGGATCAGTCTCCACAGTATGATGTGCTAATTCATAATATGCACTGTAGGAGGTGCTACTTGACATTAGACCCAATGGGTAATTTATGTGGCAATGCTGATCGACTTCTACATATTTGACACAAGACTCCTATTTTAGCTGTTCTCCTTGTGTTATTTACATTGAAAATCTCCCATCATTTTCAGATAAAGTATTTTTGACAATGTTGAACTCACATACTTGCGAGTTATATATAATCATGTGAAGTCTGAAGACTAGTTGTTTCTGTCTGCTCTCAATGTCTTCCATTGCATCCAATGTTTAGATTATGTCATACCAGACCTAGCTGCAGAAGTCCTACTTCATGCTAAGATGTTTACTTGGCACATATCTCTGAATTCCCTGTTGACCTTCATTGTTGTTTGTTTTTGGTTTTTCAACTCTTTGGGGGTTGAGTTGTGGGTTTACGTTCCTTGTATCAACACCATGACCTGGTGTTTATGCTGCCTATAGCTGTCCAAATCTGTGAGGTCAGGAGTTTGTTTGCATATGAAATTTACACATGTTTACTTTAAACATGTTCAATACTTATCCCATTCCTTTTGCTGCTAACTTTTGTGTGTGCTTTTCATGTATAGATCCTTCTACTTGCATGGTTTCCATAAGTACTCCGACTTCTTTTGAGTCCTCAAAGAAATCAGTATCTGCATGTACGCTGTATCATGATAAAGGACCTGAGCCGTGGCTTCGGAAGACGAGCACCGATGCATGGCTTTCTACAGGAATAAGTGAGGCAATTGATGGTGCTGATGGTGCACCACATGATCAGGGGGATATATACTGTGTTGTTTGTTATGAAAGTGGTGCACTCGAAATATTTGATGTGCCTAATTTTAATTGTGTTTTTTCTGCGGAGAAGTTTATGTCTGGAAAGACCCTCCTTGTTGATACTTTCATGCGAGAACCAGGCAAAGATGTTGAAGTGACAAACAAAAGTTCTGAAGAAGTGAGTGGCCAAGGCAGGAAAGAAAGTACGCATAACATGAAGGTTGTTGAGTTGGCCATGCACAGATGGGCAGGACAGCATAGCCGCCCTTTCCTTTTTGGGATATTGACTGATGGAACAATTCTTTGCTACCATGCTTTCCTGTATGAAGGTGCAGAGAGTAACTCTAAAGTTGAAGATTCAGCTTCTGTACAGAATTCCGGTGGTCTGAGTAGCATTAGTTCTTCTAGACTTAGAAATTTGAGATTTGTCCGTGTCCCCTTGGACACGTATGCGAGGGAGGAGACATCAAGTGGATCACCGTGCCAAAGGATTACCATTTTTAAGAACATTGGTGGCCAGCAAGGCTTGTTCCTTTCTGGATCAAGACCAGCATGGTTTATGGTATTCAGGGAACGGCTTCGAGTTCATCCGCAGGTCAGATATCTGGTTCTCTTTCTCCTTTGAGGGAAATAGTTGAGGCCAGCTTTAAGTATTAAATGTTTCATGGTTTAGGTACTGGATAACGATACATATTTGAATTGAAATGGATGGATTCCGCTGGGTTTTTGAAAACTGCACTTTCACTCATGCTTCATAAATTTATGCTCAGTCTCTCATTATTTTACTTCTCCCATATGTAAATATGTCACTCTTAAGTTTAGAATTTTTAGTCTTAGATTTATTGTGGCAGAAGAATGCATTTAGGAATTGTCAGCATTTGTCACTTATAAGAGGAAAGTTTTCCTCAGTTGACCTTTTTTTGAGTGTACTTTGTTTCCTCAGTCATTGGCTAGCTTTCACACTAAAAAAGAATATGGTTAGCTCCTATTTGGTAGCTGAATTTTTTGTATCTTTCTAAGTGTGCTACTTTTCTATTCCACTTTTTCTTTGGCAGCTCTGTGATGGATCTATTGTTGCCTTCACTGTTCTTCACAATGTGAATTGCAATCATGGGCTTATATATGTTACATCACAGGTATGGTAAAATATTGGATCCCTTCTCTGGATAACTTTTTTCTCCTTTGTTTTTTGGAACTCATATACACATCCTAATATGTTATGCTTATGTTATATTCTGTGTAGGGTATTTTAAAAATTTGTCAACTGCCATCTGTATCAAGCTATGACAACTATTGGCCCGTACAAAAAGTGTGTTTATCTTTATTTCCTTTGACCAACTCTGTTAATATAGGAAGCCACAATTATTTATATCAACAATGTTGCAATTGACAACTTTCATCTTTGGTCAGATTCCGTTGAAAGGCACTCCACATCAAGTCACGTACTTTGCAGAGAAGAATTTATATCCTCTTATAGTTTCAGTTCCTGTGAGTATATTTACATCTTCTCATGGAAATGTGTATACATACACATGGGTGTGTTTGTATGCACGTAGTGCTTATCATAAAATCCTTGTGGTCAAACTTTTAGTAGCTGGAGTATGCTTTCAGGCACATAATTTCCTGTCACATTGATGGTGCCTTATCCTATCTATATGAGTTAGAGGAAACAATTCGCATCTCTTAAAATTCAAGCTTGGAAATAGCATTGCATGTGGTATTCCTTTGTCAATTAGCATACCCTTTTTCATTCTTCATCCTCCTCTCTCCATCAACTTGAATCCAGCTGTTACAAAAAACTGTTTTATCACTTGCTTCACATGAGCTGCTGAAAAGTTATTTTGGTCTATTACGTGTATACTTGATTAAAAATTTGATCCGGGATGGTTTCTTGATTTCTTCTCATTGCTGTCAATTGTAAGGCATCATGTTACTCACCAACCCAAAATAGGAAAGAAGAGAGTCATCATGTTAGTCACATCAAATATATTTCATATAGGCATCTCCTTTTCTTCGTCATTTCCTCTTTTTAGTTGAATTTTACTTATTAAGATGTTAGTGGATCCATCTGTTGAATCTGATGTCCTTTAGTTTGCTGAGTTATAGTTAGAGGCAGAGTTTGT
The DNA here is from genome assembly GCA_003952965.2 of Morella rubra. Lineage (NCBI taxonomy): Eukaryota > Viridiplantae > Streptophyta > Magnoliopsida > Fagales > Myricaceae > Morella > Morella rubra. The sequence goes on from CM025855.1 coordinate 35,545,956, forward strand.
CATTATTTTTCATAAATACTGAAAAGACAGAATTTGTTTGTGTTTTTCAAAAATCTGGACTTTGGCGTGCTAGATCTCTTTTCCTCATATGCAGAACTAAAATGTTATTTTGAGTGTTATGAAGTTAGTGTAATTGCATTGGTGTCTCCCTTGTATTTGTGGAGCTTATTTTGCTTAATTTCATTGTGTAAATTTATTTTTCTGGAGCTTATTTCAAGCAGTTAAGCAGTTTCTATCTGATTGCATCAGGTTCATAAGCCATTGAATCAAGTTCTTTCGTCTCTGGTTGATCAAGAAGTTGGCCATCAGGTTGAAAACCATAATTTGGGTTCTGATGAGCTGCATCGGACTTACACAGTAGAAGAATTTGAGGTCCGCATTTTGGAACCGGAAAAATCTGGTGGCCCTTGGCAAACTAAGGCTACAATACCAATGCAGAATTCTGAAAATGCTCTAACAGTGCGAGTGGTTACACTTTTGGTTAGTTTGTTGTCCAGCTGTCTGTTTTTCCCTTATACTGTTGCTCTTTTGTTTTGGGAGAGATGTGGGCAGTGGCGGACGCAAGGGGGGCAAGCCCGGGCGGCTGCCCCCTTGGTCCCTCAGTTATGTCATTTTTTTATTTTTTTTACATGTATTTGTCCTCAGCCTGCCCCCCTTGGGCCCACCCCAACATCTAAAACCTAGCTTTTCTACGTAGCAAATTAAAATTTGTTCCAATTTTCTTCAGTGTAAGTCCATTGTATATCATTCATTACCTATAATTAGTCGAACTTTAGATTTTCTATAAATTTCTAAAGAGAGACATTCAAATTTCTGTATACAAATAGATCAAGCTCAGTTTATATTGAGGATGAAGTTTCATTGGACTGGTAGTCCTTCATGAAGTTATCTATTAATTTAAGACACTTTTTGCATTATTAAGAAAAAAAAAATTTTATCATTTCGAGTTTGCCCCCCCCCCCCCCCCCCCTTAACTTAAGTCCTGGTTCCGCCACTGGATGTGGGTATGATATTCATCTAGTTGAGAAAAACCTGACTGGTCTCCTTAAACTTTTTTCTTTTCATTCTAGCAAGTCATTTATACTTAGTCTCCTCCTCCCTCCTCTTTGCAGAATACCATTACCAAAGAGAATGAGACACTTTTGGCCATTGGAACTGCTTATGTGCAAGGGGAAGATGTTGCTGGAAGAGGGCGCGTGCTTTTATTTTCTGTTGGGAAAAGCGCTGATAATTCTCAAAATTTGGTATTTTTTGGATGCTATTGCCTGTATTTGTTTGATTGAATTCTAGGTTATGTTTTGCCTTTTTACTCTGGGATGAGAATAGACATTCCATTTGGCCCTTACTATGTTGTGCCCTGGGTATCATATATGTTTTACTAGTACAAATAAGGAAATTTTTTTTTTGGCTAATGAAATCATTACTTTTCAGGTTTCAGAGGTGTACTCGAAGGAATTAAAGGGCGCTATATCTGCTTTAGCCTCTCTTCAAGGCCATCTGTTGATAGCGTCTGGTCCTAAAATAATTTTACACAAGTGGACTGGTACCGAGTTGAATGGTGTTGCATTTTTCGATGCTCCTCCTTTATATGTAGTGAGCCTAAATATCGTATGTATTTCTTCCTCAACATGAATAGTTCTGTTAGTTTTTACATGAAAAACCTAGATATCAGTACTTTGTATTCTTCATAGCCTGAATTTCTGATTGCCATGGAAATGTTCGGGTTTTGCAATTTTCATTTTCAGAAGGTGCCCAGGGCAAAAATAGAAAGGAAACAGTATCAAAGACAGAATTAGAAATATTCGTGAAGATGAAATATTGCTTGATAAAGAAATGCCAAAAAGGGGCACCTCTTCAAGAGATAGGAAGTTAACAAGAAAATCACCAATTTATCATAACAAAATGAAAACCAACCCCTCCCCCCCCACGCACGCACACACTATGAAAGGCTCCAATAGGAAAAGGAAGACCGAAATCCAAGTGAACTTGAGTGATACCAACTCCATTCTCTCAAGGGCCTTGTTTTTTCTCTCCCTCGGTCTCTCTCTCTCTCTCTCTCTCTCTCTCTCAATATATATATATATATGATGTGTAAATTGAAATGACTCTCCCCTGAGCATTATGAGCTTCTTGTAATCTGTTTGTTCTTTCACTGTCTATAATTTCCTTGCAGGTCAAGAATTTTATCCTCCTTGGTGACATTCACAAAAGCATATACTTTCTTAGCTGGAAGGAGCAGGGATCTCAGCTTAGCTTATTAGCCAAGGATTTTGGTTCTCTTGATTGTTTTGCAACTGAGTTTTTAATTGATGGAAGTACCCTGAGCCTCATGGTTTCAGATGATCAGAAGAATATTCAGGTTAGCAACTTCATTGTGTCTTTATCATTGGTTATACTAGCCAGATTTATGGCGACGATTTTAAGATCTAGACATGATATAGTGTTATCTTAATTTTGACGATGAATTTATATGAAATGGGCTATCATATCACGAACCATATTTTGACAATGTTCTAAGGTTCATTTTTGAAACTGTATTCTCTACATGTTGAGGGACGCCTTGAAGATAGGATTAGGAAATTTTGTCTCGTGTAGTCTTTCAACTATTCATTATTTTGGAAATCCTGTTATTTCAGTTTTCTTTTGTTGGTCGCACTCTGGAGGATCTGTGTATCTTTGACTTCCTATATCTCCATTTCACGTCTTCTATATTGCTTTGACTTCCTTTATGTCCTTACATATGAACCTTATTTATCTCAATGAGTGTGGCTTCCTATCTGTTATCTACGGACCTAAATAAGTAAACCCTGAAAGAATTTGGGCTTCAGGTGGCTAACAAGTTAAAATAAAAACTGATCATTCTCACCTAAGCCCCCCGTGATTAAGAAATCATAGAAAATGAATATCTTAGTTTAGAAATTACCTGCAACACACCGAAGTACTAAATAAACAAACTTTCAAGTCTGGAACAAGAACTCCAGCAAATCAGCCCCTTAATTGTTTCCCTATATCTTGAGCAATCTCTCTATTTTGGCCAGATCACTCAGACAGCACGTGCACCTTATTGTGTCGGAAGCTTACCTGTGGACACAACCATAGAAAGAAGCAAAAATGGAAATTAAGTTACTTCTGCAAAATTATTAGTTCACAATGGTTTTTTTGTTTCTGAAATCGTACTTGGTCATAGTTTGTGAAGCTTTGTGTTTGAAACATATAGTTTTCAACTTCAATTTGTCTGTCTAGGGTTTATTCCCATATTTAGTTTTATCTTCTTGGTTACTTGTTTAGAAGAAAGTATTGGCTCTAATGTTCAAATATCTCGTTTGTGTCAAAACAGATATTCTACTATGCCCCAAAGATGTCCGAGAGTTGGAAAGGACAGAAGCTTCTTTCAAGGGCTGAGTTTCATGTGGGTGCCCATGTGACTAAGTTCCTACGGTTGCAGATGCTTCCTACTTCATCTGATCGAAGTGGTGCAGCTCCAGGCTCTGATAAAACCAATCGTTTTGCTTTGTTGTTTGGTACCCTGGATGGCAGCATTGGCTGTATTGCACCTCTTGATGAGCTCACATTTCGTAGGTGGCAGTCATTACAAAGAAAGCTTGTTGACGCTGTTCCCCATGTTGCTGGCCTGAATCCAAGATCTTTCCGCCAATTCCGCTCAAATGGAAAGGCTCATCGACCTGGCCCTGACAGCATAGTTGACTGTGAGCTGCTATGCCAGTAAGTTTTGTCTTCCTCCCTACATTGTCTGGAGTGGGATGATCTGATTTTGGTGAGACCATGAGGATCTTGCTCAGATTTTCCATCTTGGGAGAGAGCATGAATATCTCTTAGTCATTACGATTTCAGAATATATAAGAAGAAATATGATAAAATGATAAAATGACAAGATACATGGTCTTATATACTTGTCTTGTTCTCTGCGAATCTCCTTGCATTCTCTCTACAGATCCACTCTTATCCATTTCTTGTACAATCACTACGATCTATATCTTCATTTGTTCGACCATGGGTGGTAGCCTACTCCCCTGTTCTGTTAACGGTAAAATAAAAGTAGACTGTTATTTTACTTCTTAGTCTGTTAAATGCTTAAGCAACTCCGTAATGTTTTCTTCTCCAGTTATGAGATGCTTCCGTTGGAGGAACAGCTTGAGATCGCTCATCAGATTGGAACAACTCGTTCACAAATTCTCTCAAATTTGACTGACCTCTCATTAGGCACCAGCTTCTTGTAATTTCAACTGATCTGAGGCAGTTCACAGGTGAAGGATAGCACTATTAATTGAGCTGGTGAATGCGTAGACAGCCTGAATCAATTGGTGGAATATAGAATATATGGTTTGGGCATGTTTGTTAGCTGCAATTTCGTGTCTAGTTGAATCAGCCATTTACCAGCCTGCTTTGGCTCGGTGACTAGCTCTGTTTTCTGTAATCCCCGAGACCGAATGTTCAAAAGTTGGTAAAGGAGAAAGCATACTGAATCGGCGATTCTCCAGTATCGGAGGTTCAAAACTTGGTCAAGGAGAAATCATAGTTGAATCAGCGATTCTCCAGTATCAGCCAAAAACGAAAAAGGCAGGCTGAAGGAAGCAAAAAAAGGTGGTTGCTTTGCTTCATTGTTGTACGTCAAAGTGACACTTTTCTCTCGATGCTCCAATATAGCATAATTCAGACATTTGATGGAACATAGATTTTTACTCTTGTTTCGAGAATAGTGTGCTATCTGAACCCTAGTGTCATTAAAGAGTACTCAATAAACAATGGTGTTTATGTTCTGCAGTCTGATCTTAACTTATTTGGACGCTGCTCTCATTTTCTGGACGTGAGTGGCATCCCACTATTGTTACAAGTTAAATCTTCCAAAAATTATCATTCTGTCACTGTGGGGAGGTCATTGTTTGGTGCAATGTAAAAGTTCCAAGTTTCCAAGCGCAAGTGTGGGTTTGTGTAGTGACAACGAAAACTTCATGTAAGGCTGAGAATGATACACTTCATATAAGATTGTCAGTATTGTTCTGGTGTCTAATGGTTTTCAGAAATATAGTTTCGTTCGAAAATAATCTTGGGGAAACAAAATCACTGATCGTCCATCTCGGGATTGAGTTCTTGAAAATGACGTACCCAATCTTTTCAGGTGTTTGGCTATTAAGAAATAAGAAAGCTTGAAAAACATATCAGAAAATATATGAAATTGACAATACTGATTGGGAAGTGTTGTGAATGATTGCATGCTACAAAATGCAAAAAAAAAAAAAAAGAAGAAGAAGAAGAAGAAGAAGAAGAAGATTTTCACTCACCCATATGAACTTCCAATCTGCCAAAAAAATCATGAGTACTCTGAAGACCCCTATGAACTTCTACCTATACACACGGAACTTAAAAGTGGAGGACAAATTAACAAACTACAATACATAGATTGAAGCGAAATTGAAGAGCAAGGAAAACCATATACCATATCCTATACAGATGGACCGACTTCTATTTTCACCTAAGCTTAGTTTTGTCCATGGTGGCCACGTCAATAGAGCTAGTCAAACCAACAAATTACACTAATAATGCCTTAGACATGTACAAAGAAACCTAATTAGTTGTGATTAGCTGTGAAATGACTACACAAGTATCTAATACAGGTTTCAAGTCAAGGAAGGAATGATGAAGATATAAGTTATGGCTAGGATTCCCTGTTTCCATCTGAAGAAGTTTACATGTGCAACTGCTTACAATCAATTAGAGTAGGTGGTATTTGCCTACTAAAATTTTGGCTCAGTTAAAAAAATTATAAAATAATCTCTCTCTATCAAATCATTATTTTTTTTATTATAATATTCATTCAAATATTTTTTCTTTTCACTTTTTCACAACTCCCATGAATTATTTTCATTTTTTCACTAATTTTCATGTCCCAAAATTTTAACCATGTGTTACGTGTTAGGTAATTCGAGTTTCAAACAAATCAAGTTCGTCCAATCTTTTTTAGATGGGCTTCTGGCTCACAATGTCGATTTGTACTTTGATGGAGGGCCTTTATACGAATATAGTCCATACAGGCCTACATTGCGCGTGTCTGGGGCCTCATGCACGTGCGTGGGGATAGAATAATTTGGTCTACCGCAAATGTACAATGATGATGACACACGTGCGCATGGTTCATAAGTAGGGCAAACTGAATAGAAAGCATGATCATCTTCATTAGGGATGTTTCTAAAGCGTCCGTCTCGTTTTGGGTCCATTTTTTTTCTTAAGGGAATGTCTAACAAAAGTGGAACAAAACTCTCCAGATTTGATCAATGAGAGGCCATAATGGCCGTGTCGGCCCCTTCATGCGCAAATGTATCATTTTTATTTTATTTAGTTGTTTATTTACTTCCCTTTCATTTTTGTTAATTTTTAAATATTGTATGTCATGCTAGAGAAACACACTTTAGACATTCAACAAAGCAGCAAGGACTCTTAATTTCCAAAAGCACTTTGTAGTGGGATCTTAGTAATTGAACACTTAGGTCAACATCAAGATCAGTGAGGAAAAACCAGTTGAGTGTGCTTTGAAATGAAAGGACAAAGGTCTTGCGTATGGGTCCAAGGCCATGGAGGGCGTAGCTAGGGGCCCGAGTCAACTCGGCTAGGCCTGCCCTGCCCTGCCCTTCCCGTGTCCTGTCCTATTTCTAGTTTCCGAGCCAACTCGGCCAGATTCCATTTCCGGGGAAGTGGCTGGCTTTGCCCCACCAAACAAGAGAGTCACAGTCGAGTAATTTTCTTGTCTTCTTTTTTTCCCGGATGATTTCATGTCTTTTGAAAGAGGAAGAGGGAATTGGTCAAAATGTCGCCAGCGAGTGCAAGCCCACATGCAGGTGCATGTATTTTCTTCTTAGCTTTTTTAAAGCAAGCAGAGTTACAATCTATGTGATGGGGAAAAGGGTGTTGTTGTCGATCATCCATTACTACTATTCCATTTTGAAATGCTTTGTCACATTTTTGTCCACGCGAGGATCGATCGAGCTCAGATTAGTCGTACTGATCATGACTGACTATGGTCTTTAATTTATGTGCACACAAAACATTGAAGTGTAGAGAGAATACAAAGGGTCTTGATTTGTCTTTTTGGCAGCTCTTTTCACCACCCCACTTCTAGAGTATACTGGAAGGCCGCAGGAAATCTGCATGAGGTTGTGTCCTTGATCTGATGGATCCAATAGCTAATTAGTGCATGCAGGTTTCGAACTCTTATCATTCCCTTGGAAATTTGTTTTAAGAAAGGTGTGGTTGTTAATCTTCCTACTTCCAGCAAAAAGAACCGCAATATTTCCATTCCTTGAGAAGTTCTCGCTCTTGTAATATACATAGAAGGAAAAAATCGTGCCGCGTTATAGTCCTATTGAATTCAGGGAGCTTAATTCATACTGCAATTCTGACCTTACAAGCTCAGCACATTAGAACCAAGGAGTACGGTGCAGTACTACCCACACAAGCGACAGAAATGTTCTTCAGAAAGTGTCTTTTCTGTACTGGGCAGTGGTCAAATGATAAAAAGCGACATTTTCCAGCTTCCCGATATGTATGCCAAGTGCAGCTCACGCTAGGTAGCGTTCAAGTATATTGTAACTCTCCATACGTGATACCATAACCTTTGAGTATAGGTGGCGTTTGTTTGTAAAGAATATTCTCAAAATTTTGAGAATCTTTTGGATATTAAGATTTATTGGAGTTTGTGAAAAGTTGTAGAGTGTATTAGCGTTGATGTTGAAAATTTTGAGGCGTATTTAACTTGTTTCAAATTTTGATACTCCAAAATATTAAGGAAACAAACACCACCTAAATATATCACTTTCAGATATCCAAGTGCTCCACACTGACATTGCCATTAATTTGGTAGAGGAAAGTGGAAGACTCTGTTAGCAGATAGTGGCATTCGTCAACCACTTAAAGATGGATGATGGCATCTTGTATGGAATACTGCATCAGAGTCAGCCGGTTCTGACCACCAAAGCCCTGGTTCATGATTTCTTCTTGAGTGATTGACGAGCGTGGAAGCACGGGAGGCAGCCACCCATGGAATTAGATTGGTCCGCATGGCGCACAATACTTGATTATAATTTGCAACTTTTTTGGTCCATGTAAATTGTCTTGCCCACAGTCTGCTTCACATCATCATGAAATTCCGAAACTCCTCAACTTAGTTCCTAGCTGATCTCATCCATATACATAGACCTTGTATTCAAAGAGGCATACGTACGGGAACTATACATATAACTGGCACATGAAACACACCCCCGTGAAACCAAGCATATTTATTAATTAAACACGAAAGTACTGTATTTTATTATTATTATTATTATTATTATTTATAATCGGCTGTTCGGATCAACTTTAAGTTATTAATCTTGGGACATGTGTAGTCCTCAGTTTCACACAAATCAGGCAATTACAAGATCAAAGACCCTAAAGATCATGACCCCAAAGGATTGATAATTGTACTTATAAAAGTTTGAACTTTTTTTTTTTCTTGGCAAAAGCGGGGTAGGGGTGACCAGCGTAGCAACCCTCTCTGGATGTGACTATAAGAGTACCCTCCGCTACAGAATGTTCTGCTTAAACCATAGCTACTGCCCAATAGATGAGTCCGTCACCACAGCACTAGCAAGACCACTAGTGAGTCTCAGTCCTGTCTATTAGGCCTAAGGTCTGGCTTTACTTTCGCAAACAATTTTAACTTATGTCCTCACTCGAACTCCGAACCTTGAGACCAGTAAACTATAGGTGATACCAACTGGCCTACAGCCCGCTGGCTATAAAATTTTGAACTTACTAGAACCTTAGTGAAGTAAACTAAAACAATGGTAATATAAATATGCGTACCAGATTAGCTTCGTTTCACGTAAAGCTTTTCTTTTTAAAACTTCAAGGAGGAATCGAATCGTTCATGACAAGTAGGAAGTCGCCGGACCATTTCGATTTCCTCAAATTATGTTGCCTAGCGTTAAGTACATATGAAAAAAAAATATACCATTGTTCCTTAACTTACTGGGTAGACAATCTAAGATCTTCTTAGGGTTTTGCGATTGAGTTCAGCGGCTGGTACATTGCATGCGTACAAAAAGACATGTCAAATCCCGGGCTTCTCTTTATTCTTTTATCTAAATCACAGTCTCTAGCGTACTTTTCTTAGCAAACTCCAGTTCCTGGTTGACTAATATATATTTAGAACAGTAATATCACTGTAGAGTTACGAAAGATCTGGTTGATGAAAAAGAGTACTACAACGTACGTCGCAGGATCTTCAGTTTGATATGAACCAGCCCGATCACTGCGTGACAAATGTACACATTCAAGCCAATCTATAATCAAGTGTGGGGGGTTTCCTTTCCCCACAATTCTTGAAGAGCTCCCCATCGAACTGAGCATTGTTGTCGATCCTCTTCTTCAGTTACCATGCAGATCCCGGCGACTCCTGGGCAACAACAAAATCGTCCATAAGCAGAGACAGTGATCGCAGATAATTAAAATTTGCTTGTTTCGATTTTTGAGTCCTTTTGTGGTGACATATTTGCATTCGCAGAGATAATTACTATCGTGGTCCTAGAGAAAATAAAATACCCTAAAACTATGAAATTTCGGAGTCCACAGGAAATGGGTGGTAGAGTAATCGCATGTGCTCGCTTTAGAAACCCCTACTCATCACTCCTTTTTCTTATATATACGCAGGTGTTAATGTTTTCCTCATCCTTTTTGTCCATATATCACAAACGCACATGCAGCTAATAGTTAGGAAAGCACGATCTAATTTGTCCAGATTTCATGAACTTGCCAGCTATATATCTCACGAATAGATCAAGGGATCTACTTCCTACAAAAAGTATGATCGATGCTTTTCAATTGCTGATAATTATAATAACACAACTAGGAATTAGACTTCGTTTTTCCCTTTTTCACTCGATAGCTCGTGACAGGAGGAGGACCGAACATTAAACAATTGTGGGAGAGAGAAAGATGAGTTTACCCTACTCAATTGTTTTTGAGGCGCACTCTTATCAAGATATGGAAATGTAGGATGGGCCTCATGGCTGCCTATTCGTTTTCCGACAAGTAAACAAGGAAATCGTCCCCTGCCCTTCCATTGGTAGGCAAAAGCTAAGGCAAAGGTTAAAATAAAAAAAATAAAAAAAAGTGCCTTTGGAGATCATCAAGTGAAACCCTCACCTTCACAATTGTTTAAAGATATCAAATTCTACGACTCTCCCTGGAAACCCCTAAAATCCACTAACCCAACAAACAGCCACAGTTCCACTAACCCTGTGGTATGAATGAGTAAGCTAGTGGGATTTTCTTTATATTTCCACCACCAAAAGAGTATGCATTGTCTTCCCAACATGCACCTTCTATACAATTACATGCCACCATATAATATGTCCTGCACCATCTTCTCCCACATGTCTCTCCTAAGTCAACAGTTAAGTTTGGTCAACTTCAAGCAATTTGCTAGCTGCCCTATTTCCGATTACGGTTTGCAGGCCATTAATTTATAACTTCGAGATTCAATGTTAGCTTAACATCTGAACCTGAAGCATATAGCTTCTTCTTTTTTTCTTCTTCTTTTTGGACTAAGAAGCTTAACTCAACGTACTGAACAAAATGGAGTTTTGTAGAGCTAGTTGCTTTCTCCAGGAAAAGCCTTTTTCCTTCATTACGTTGAGTTAAGATTCTTAGTCCAAATAACAATACACGTAAAAAGAGCAAAATTAGCGAGAAAAAAAAAAAACAAAATCCTTTGGATAGAACAAAAGGGAAAATGCCAATCATGAAGCGGCCCTCCTTCGTTTAGACAAAAACAGCATCTAAGAAAAATTGTTTTTCCACAACCAAACACCCAAGAAAAACTTTTTCTTACCGACTGAGATGGTAAATTATTGCAATTTATGGAAGAACATGACATGGAACTCTTAAGGTTCCACGCTCTTCGGAAGCGTCTGGGGCTCTAATCACAAAAGACAAAATACCCTTTACGTTACACAATCCGTCACTCGCTCTGAGTGCGTGTGGGTTGGAACACTTCGTGTACAACCCTCCCCTCTCTCTCTCTCTCGCTCTTGTTTCTCCTATTAGACTATAACGTTCTCAAACACCCCACGAGCTTAACGCCTACATCTTCAAACTCCTCTTTTATCGTCATCTCTGCAACTCCCACCCTTCAATTATTTCTTTCTCTGATCAAACCAATTACCAACCCAAAAGAAAATCACACCAACTTCTTCTCCTTCCTTCGTCTTAGAGAATTGTTATAGCTGTCTTATAGGATTTTTGTTCATCCTACTTATTGATCTTCGCCACACATAAAATACAACCATGGCCTTGGAAAATTGGCTTATTAAGGTAAAGACGGCGATATCCCACAGTTTTGATGCTGCAAAACCAGCCGCACCGAAACCAAAACTGGTAAAGAAGTCCGACGTTGGCGTTTTAGCCTTCGAGATCTCCGGCCTCATGTCCAAGCTCCTCCACCTGTGGCAATCCCTGTCGGACAAGAACATAGTCCGCCTCCGCAACGAGACTATCTCTCTCGAGGGAGTCCACAAGATCGTCTCCAGCGACGAAGCTTTTCTCCTTGGCCTTGCGTGCGCGGAACTGGCTGAGAATCTCAGACTCGTCGCCAAGTCGGTGTGCAGAATAAGCAAGAAATGCGAGGACCCGACTCTCCGCTGCTTCGGGCGCTGGTTCGAGGAGTTCGCCAACTCTGGCCGCGACCCTCATGGTTGGGTTCTAAGCTGGAAAGAAATGGAGGCTAGAATCAAGAAGATGGAGAGATACGTCACCGTCACGGCCACGCTACATAGAGAAATGGACGAGCTTTCTATTCTGGAAAGTGGGTTAAGAAAATCGTTCAAGTGTAAGGAAACTGAGGCATCGATCTGTGACCTTCAGCAGAAGATTTTCTGGCAAAGACAGGAGGTTAAGTATCAAAAAGAGAGATCACTATGGAATCGAAGCTTCGATACTGTTGTCTCCATGCTTGCACGGTCTATTTTCACTACCTTGGCAAGGATCAAAATCGTCTTCGGTATAGGACAATGTCCACAGTCTCTGACTCGCAGTCTCTCAGCTTCGGCCACAGTCCACCCCTCCGATCATAGCCCTAGTTCTTGTACCTTCGTGTCAGGTCCATTAATGAAACTCGAGGAAAATAAAGATTTGGCCGGTGAGTTTTTCGAGTCCAACTCCAAACTTCTAAAGCCCCCAGCAACTACGCTGGGCGCCGCAGCTTTATCCCTACACTACGCGAATTTGATCATTGTGATGGAGAAGATGATCAAGTCGCCACAATTGGTCGGTGTGGACGCGAGGGATGACCTTTATGCGATGTTACCAAGTAGTATCCGATCCTTGCTGAGGGCTAGGTTGAAGGGGTCCGTGGGGTTTTCCGCGAGCGATCCGGGGCTTGCTGCTGAGTGGAAGGAGGCCTTGGGGAGGATCTTGGGGTGGTTGTCACCATTGGCACATAACATGATAAAATGGCAAAATGAAAGGAGCTTTGAGCAGCAGAATTTGGTGCCCAAAACGAATGTGTTGCTTCTGCAGACACTACTTTTTGCCAACAAGGAGAAGACTGAGGCTGCCATCACCGAGCTGTTAGTGGGGCTGAATTACATTTGGAGGTTTGAAAGGGAGATGACTGCTAAGGCCCTGTTTGAATGCAGCAACTTCAATGGGATCCTGAACTTGAAGAATTCCAGCTGAGGGGGATGTTTTTTTTTTTTTTTTCTTTTGTTTGATTCTAATCTTGTTTCTGATATGTGCATCCTGGTTGATTTTAGTTAAAACTGAGTTTCAGTGCGATCTTTGAGAGGGTTTGTTTTCGTTCTAACCCTGATCTGTATATGGTACTATAAATGTATGTAAATCATATGATTTTGGGCAATCGAAACAATGCAAGAGGGCGAATCTTTCAAATACAATTCTCAGCCATGTGAAATTATTCCTCTTACATTTGGTCTCTAGCTAGGTGCATGTTATCATCATTAATTTGTAGGATTATGTAATGTTCATGATACCATTGGATCCTGAGATCAGTTGCTTGAAGTTCATGTGGTTGGTCATGAACTCCTAATTTATTGGTTTCCCTTCAATTCCCCCTCAGTTCTTAATTAATAGATGTTTGATTGAGATAGGCTATGGGCCATATTGCCTAAGATTAGTGATTTTTCCAGGGAATCTTGTAGATTATCTGTTTAATGATCATGATTAAGGATAGACTGCCACTATTCTAATTAATAATGCTTACTAGTGCCAAAAGAGGAGACTTATTTCCCTACAAAATGTGATGATGAGAGACACTTGGCGGCCCCTTATTTGTCCTTGAGGAGACTTTTCAGCCTCGCTAGCTAGATGCTTGGAACTGAAAAATCTCATCATTCTATTGCTCGAGGAAATTAAAGATAAACACTTAAAACTGCTTCGGGAAATAAGAAACAAGCAAAATTAGGTTTTTTCTTCACATTGGATATATATGCATTCGGATTTTTATTTTTATTTTTTAAAAAAAGGTCTTCGCATTGGATGCGTCCATTCACTATAAAGGCAATACGTATCTCTTGCAAATTAAGTTAAAAAATATATATTTTAACTCGCAAAATGTTCATCTCTAGCTATATGAGAGAGGTAGTATTGGATTCGAGCGTGGAGAACGTGAGACCATCCTTGCATGTTCAACAACTTGGCCTATTTATTTGATTAATTTATCCTCACAATATATAATTAATTTATGGACGAGACCCGCTTGGCTTTTGGCATTCAATTAATTATGATTTTAATATCTGTTTTGTTTGTTTTATGTTTTTTATTTTTTGCAATTCGGCTCATTAACCAAGTCTCTCGAAACTGTTCCGACCTTCCCCGGCCCACTTCTCGTTTCCTTTTAGGGCTTTTTATGACCATATTTTCCAAACAGGTATTTCCTATAATATCCGACGGATGATGGGAGACATACTGAGACCAAGTCATGACCCGCGCCAACCTCATGTGTTTCTCCTGTTTATTCTTTTATCTGTTCCTCACTGGTCCACTTCTTGGACGTTGGGGCATATATATATATATCCAAAAATAAAAATAAAACAATTAATAAATCATGAAGACTCAAATTAGATGGGACCTTTTGTTCGCGATCAAGACTAACATAAATAGAACCCCCAACTGGTAAAATCCCAAATTGATGTGCTTCATTTCATCATTGCAATTTGCAATACATAGATTTTCACCGTTCCAGTACTCCAACTTAACAAAAAAATAACTCAATTATCTATGACTTTTATCGGGTAAACTGCATTACTTGTTTTAATTGCTTTCTTAGTTTGAGTCATTGGCCGGACCAAAGATTATTTGCTAATTTAGTATTTTCTTTTCATCAGTTTGGGTGCTAATTGCATCAATCATATATCTTTGCAATTTGTATATATATATATATATATATATATATATATATATATATATATATTGTTTTATGTAGGATTTTAATGCGTGTGAGACTATGATATATAGTGCGACATTGCCTTTCTCATACCACAAATTAAGAAAGGGTGTTAGAGTCTATTTCTTAGTGAATAAAGTACTATTCAACTCTGTGTGGCATCTCCTCTGTAAGGATTTTGTCGATTTCGTAGCTTCTTTCCTAAGAATCACTAAAAGCATGAGATTCTACGAACCATATCCTCTACCATGCCCTGATCAGTTCTTTGTCTAACCTCATGCATATCAGTTTGGCAACCATTTGACGATTAAAAAAATACATAATCTAAGCCCATTGACCGAGATCCGGCTGGTGTCAAAATCTATAGCCCATTAAGGATAGGTAGGCCTTATAATCCATAGTTCACCATCACGGCCCATATAGTAGTGGAACAAGAGTAACACTGATACCATATTCAGTCCGGATCCACATAATAATACAAGAAGCTAATGGATTAAAGTTCAATTAGCAAATAAACCAATTTTTGCTTTGCCTAATCTAACTGAGCAACTTATATATGAATAGGCTAATGAGTTTGGGTTAAGCTCCAGACCCACCCAGTTGCACCATGGAGAGGCTTTTATCAATTTTTATTTTCCTCTTCTCATTTAGGGATTAGAGGAGAGGGGAAAGTGGGTGGGGAGCAAATGATCCTTTCCTGCCATCATTTGGTCAAAATAGTGCGGATATCTATAAGGAGGCTCAAGACTTGACAAGAGAGAATCGAAGTCTCAAGGCATGCGTGAAATGGGAGGGTAGACCTACCAGAAGGAAAACTCTATAAGAAGACCGTAGTCACCTGTCCCCTTCAGTCACAAAGAAGCAGGAGGAGATCAGTGCATGCCGCTTCTAGAGTCACAAGCCCGTACAAAAGAAATATTGTTGCAATATATTATTGACATTATAATGCTAATCATAGTACACAGCTTAGTTTTTATCACATAAAAAAGATAAAACAGAGTAGAAAGCATGACATGCATGGTGGATGATTTAGCATCCTTATTGTCCGTATGTGACAAACATTGTGTCGTTATTCCAATTACAAACATATTATATATTTCCGTAAGCAGATACTAATGGAGCAGTATTAATGCACTTGATCAGAGAACCCCAATTTCCTTTTCCTTGTCCTTCTGCGCACGGCTAAACCGGCAACCATGACGTCGGGGCTTTTCAGGATTATCTGGGTCTGAGTCACTAGGTTCCAAGAAAAGGCCTCCGAGACACCGTCTTCTTATGGTCGGCTGATATGTAAGCTTCTCGGACGGGGTGACATTGAACTCAGCCTTGTGTGATTCAAGAGAATCTGGTTTACCATTTGATTTCGTTGGTTCTTGTCGGGTATGAGAAACGACCAACTGGACGCCAGGATTCCTTTCAGTGACAGAACTGTTAAACAAAATTGAGTTATTAACGCTTTGCACATTGCTATTGACAAATGCTCTTGATGGCGGATTTTCTTTGGTGGTTGGATCTTCGGACCTTTTATCTTTGGAGCTACCCTCTCCATCAGTAGTAGCTCCAGTGCTCTCGTCTGGGTTGAGCTTGTAACCCCGGTGAATGTGGACAGAGGCTTCTCTTGTTGCCGAATCTAACCCTAAGTGCATTGACGCTCCTCTATTTTCACCAGCTAGGGTTATGACACTAACTGGTTTTTCACCCATCGGGTGGCCAGTGGCCAATTTTTGAACAAATTTAGAAATATCTTTCCTTACCTCTTCATGCAGAGGAAGTTGTTCCCCGTTGGAGATAGGACTCGGCCTCTGTGTCGTTGATATGCTTGATGTTCTTCTTTCCTTCTGATGCGTTGGACTTGCAATTTTGATCTGTTTTTCCCTAGATCTAGTGGCAACTATTGTCTCCTTTCTGTCAAAAGTTTCTTCCTTCTCCTGCTTCGGCTCCTGTTGAGCTTGAAATCCGGCCCTCGTTATGTCTTTCTCTCGTGTTTCAGAAACGGATGCTGCTTCAGAAAGAGGCCCAGTGATTGTCTTCTTTGTTGGTTTTTCATAACCTGGTCCACTTGTTTTCTCTTCTGCAATTATTTCTCGAGCTGCTTTCTTCCCTCCTTCCCTTTCCTCTGACTCTCTCTTTGTTATGTGCTTTTCTTCGTCACCAATGACATCAGAAGCCGGGGAAACTTTTGTAGGCCGTGTTGCCTCTCCATCTGGTTGAGAGGAGGTTTCAGTTGCGGTAAGTTCCTGGGATATGAAAGTAGTCTCAGATGGGACCTGTGCCATCGGTTGAGGCTCTTGTGATAGTGGCTGGGGCACCACTGGCTTTGGTACTTCTTGCTCCGAGAGAGACGGGGCTTGAGTAGGAGCGAAGGTAGGCTGAGAGCTTTCTGCAATTGTGGTTTGTAATGTTGTTGGACCAGTTGGTTGTGCTTGAGTGGATGAACGAGATGGAGGAGAGGCCTGTGATGTCGTCCGCGGCCGAGGCTGAGGGCTTGCCCGGGATGTTGGTTGGGTTTGAGATGTGCGAGATGGTGAGGAGGGCACAGGACCGGCAGCTCGGGGTTGAGGCTCTGCACGGGATGGCGATCGAGGGAGGGAAGCTAAAGCCGGGGTTGTAGGTGCTGTCCGAGATATCGGTGCAGGTGGAGAAGTGACTCGAGACTCCGTGGTCACATCTGACGGTGTTGGTGTTTCAACGAGGGCTTGTGGGGTTGGACGCGATGGTGGTGCTGCTGGCTGGGTAACGACCTGGGGTTTAGGGGATGCAGGAGTTGTTGACGGTGGCTGAGGTTCAGTTGTTTGTGGTACTTGAGCTTGGGAAGCTGATGGCTGTGTAGCGACTTGGGGTTGAGTGGGTGCAGGAGTTGTTGACGGTGGCTGAGCTTCAGTTCTTTGTGGTACTTGAGCTTGGGAAGGAGGGGGCTGTGCTGGGGCTATTCCTGCGGGCCTAAATGGTGGCCGCTGAACGGGGACAGTTGCGGTAGGGCGGGCAGGCGTTTGGGTTTCAAGTCTAGGACGAGGAGGCTGTGAATCAGTTGAAGGACGTGGAGGTTGTGCAGTTGGCGCCCCTGCTAGCCAAGGGAGCCGAAAACGAAATGGTTGCCTTTGGTCTGCCATAGATGATCAAGAAAAAGGTGCAGAAAAGAAAGGAGTTTGGTTGTGTTCTTGCTGAAGGTAATGCTTACATTTAACCATGATTGTACATATATAGGTATGCATTTGATACCTTAGAAAAGTTTTGGGCGTTTGTATTGTTCTCTGCCTTGAAACTTGAACCCTTCTCTTGCTTCTTTGCCTTCGCGTGGGACAAAGATAGATATATTATGGATTCCTTTTGAGAAATTTTCCTTCTCTCGTAGGTCTAGCATCTCCTCAATTTCCTTTGGGCTTTCCCTTCCTCTGTTCTCGAGTTTTGAGGCTTGTAATAGATGTTAGAACTATGCTGAACTTGTGCTGGCGGGCAAGAATCTAAAAACAAATTTTTTCTATGTTTGCTTTTTCGTGGACTAAAAGCCATTTGAGTACATTTACTTGTCTTTAAGCTGCATTCTTTTACTGTCCATCCACGTGATGTACATGTATTCTAGATAGACTACAATCGGGGCAGTCCAAGTCCAACGTATTACATGCTGATCAGTCCGCTGACGACAAGGAGGAGATGTCAAGCCTCTGGAAGTTTTATCAGCAGCATAAGACAGAAGGAGATGTACTCTGCTTGGGCCTTGGTGCTTTCTGCCAAAAGGCCATTTGATGGATATTGGGCTGGAAAATCTCTTGAAATGTTGTAAAAATCTGACCTGCTGATGCTAATTGCGAATTCTGAGCTCCACAATCCAGCAAGACCACTCGGTTTAACCAGGATTCCTATTTGGGATCTTTTCATGGAATCCTTCAGAAGTCCGTCACATGCAAACTCTAAATGCAAAATAGATCTCCTTCAGCTTCTTTCTTTTCCCCTTTTATTTTCTGCTTTCTTTTTTTGTTCCCTCTTTTCTATTCTAGTTCATCTTTCATCGTGTTACTTCACGTCTCCTTGCATTCTTATTAAGAATAAAAAATCACTTTATCCAGGACTATTGCTTATATTTTCTTTTTTTAGATAACGAGAAAAATTCGGATATCTATTCACGTGCATTGGATTTAGACAGACCTAACTCAATATCCGCACGAGTTGAATTTAACGTCATAGCAAATTTTGGAAAGACTAACCAGCTCACTGACCGGCCTCTATTTATGTCGCAAATTTTTTGGATGAGTGGTGATTTAAACCCTAAGTGTATGGGTTAACCCACCCTCTCAGGGACCTTGATGCCACTTCAGCTATGCTAGTGGATTTATTTGCTTATGGTTTCTCTTAGGCTGCATGAAAATAAAAAATGCTCTGCTACTACAAGCTAGGTAACATCCATATTGGTCTGAGACTCAAGAATCTGATGGTTAAACATAAGAATACGGTTCAGTTCACAGGTTAACATCGCCATCCTCTTCCCAGAATAAAACGTGGTGAAAAAAAAAAAAAAAAAAAAAAAGATCTCTTGTCTACGTCTCCACATAGAGATTGGATAATTTATTCTTCAAAAAAACCGAAAAAAAGAAAAGAAAGTACGAAGAAAGATAAAGAGCATCTATTGCAGTCCCACGAGATGCTTTTCATACCCTTTATCTCTGCTTTACCCCCTCTTCCATGCGAGGGAGAACCAAACTCTATTTGACAAAATTGTACGCAGCACTACTGCACTAGTTAGAGGATAATCATAGTTGGCGTTTTATTTGATTTAATCAAGGTAGTAAAGTTTTATTATTAGAAAAACAGCTAACTCCGTACTCCAGAAGCAATCACTGGATAGAACAGAGCAAATTTTCATTCTTTACACCACCAGTGTCTAAGATTATTGCTTCTAAGATTACAATCAAAATTTCCTGGAACAGTCTTTTCCGGACTACAAGTATACAGAAGTTCCAGGCAATAGTGCCGGAAAGAACTCGTTCAAATTCACAGTGCAGGCCCATGCCATACTAGACTAGTCGCGCTGACCCCGACAATTCTGCCCTCCATCCTTTGTTGACCTTCTCTATAAATTCTTCTACTCTTCTTCTTAGCTCATCACTATCACCATGACCATCATCATCCTTATCCCTGTTATCGCCGCTGCCGTTTTCATGATTGTCAGCAACAGTTGCTTCCTGGGAAACTGGCACCTCATTGGCATTTCTTGAAAATTCGTTGTCGTCCAAAATCTGCTCTCTGTTTGTTCCTCGTCCATGATCTGTGCTTGCGTTGTTGGTCACTGAGAGAGGAATTTCACCTTCTTGATCACAGTCGGAGCTGGATTTCGAACCCACAAGGATGAAGACAATGATCAAATTGCAGAAACAGAAGATGAAGACAGAGTTGGAAGCAGCCTGAGTTATCAACTCTAACGTCGAATCAAACATGGTTGGAAAAATTGAGAGGAAAAAAAAAATCAGTCAACCAAAAGCTGGAAGCGAGTTAGAGTTAGAGAGATGGCCACTGGATATGAGCAGACTGGCGCATGTCAAGCCCATTTATAGCCTTCTATGGAGAAAAGTGTACGAAGGAAGCTTTGAATCAGGGCTCGAGTAGACGGCTAGATGGCAAGGTGAGGTGTGTGAAAGCAAATGAAAGTTGAATATTAATTGTATGCTATTGTTTAATCAGGGATCATGGAATGCAGCTGGGAAGCTTCTTACGCAATGTATTGTGAGCCGCGGGGCATTTACTTATTGAGAGAAAATTGTACCACACAACAACCTCACATGGAACTTCTATGTCATCCGGGTTGACATCACCAACCAAACCCATATTTTAAGATTTTCCTACCATTAAAGAGAAAGAAAATAATTCTTCCATTGTAATGTAAAAAAACAAACTAGAGATAGGATGAAATATTGGGTTAGCAGTTAAAAGGAAGATGGAAGAAAAAAAGTCTTTGGTGTTTGTTTGACCTTATAAAAGTGACTGAGAACCTAACACTTTGGCTTGTGTGTTGATCATTATTATGTCCGGTTGGTGTTGAGCGCGTCTTTATTTAATATTAATGCGGCCAAATGAACTATCTTGAACTTTCGCTGTGATCGAGGAGTGCTAAAACAAATGAATGATAACGACTTGTAAACTAATGTATATAGTAAGACCTTTTCACTTAAAAGCAGAGCATAAATTAGATAGAGGCGGAATTGGGAGTGTGATTTTGGATTGCGGAAACCAATCTGATATCCAAGGGTCTATACGAGGACACAGATGTGATTGACATTAAATTTGGGCCGAACCATTTTCGATTGGCAAGATTCACAGCCAAGAAATCTGCCGTTTCAAAAGCTAATCACATCCATGTGTTTCTCCTAAACTCTTGCTTGAATCTCAGAACTGATAGTCTTGTTAATCCGCATATGGTTTTTCTTCGTCCTTTTCAAATAGTTGCGTCCTATGTGAAAACTCCCCGCGAACAGCCCTCTCAAGCTCATGTCAGCTGAACCATATTTGACCCCATCTGTCATTAACATCTACCAATATGGCAATGTGCACATCCAGCTAAGCTGAGAAAGCAATATAGATTATGGGCAAAAGGACGGATACACGTAACACGTTCTGGTTTTCTCATCTGCATTAATACTGACAAAATCTAAACCGAAACTTGCATCCGTAATTCTAGTTAATTTGGCCATGAATATGGACACGCGCACGATATGACACCAAATTTTTAATGACATGACTACAATTTATGATTAGAAAACTACTAGTTGAAGAAGAAAGAAAAATACCATCGGATCAACGGGGGCAGATTTTTCTAATTGCTCACCGAGACAATCCAAGCATTTCTCACACAAGATCTTAGATTTAAAAAGTCGTTACAGATAATCCTTGTTATAAACTGTAATTTTTTAAAAAAGACAAGGCAAAAAAGAACAATCACTTGGTATAGACGCCATATATATATATATATATTTATGTTCTGGGTTTACAATTAAGCTATGACTAATTCCTTTGTTTCTCATTGTTCTTCCATAACATTAATATTGAAAGAAAAGATAAACTATGCACAATTAAAACACAACGGTGAGAAGAGAAATATTGTCTTTCATTTTTTTAAGAAATGATTATATCATGAGTCCATATAGTCTATGAGTTAAAAATCTTTATTTATAGATAAAATATAAAGTATAATAGAGAAATATTTCTATATTTAAATTTGAATCTTTAAATTTTTGAGATCTCGACGATAATATTATATTTAAACTCGAATATTTGATATATTATATAAATATTATAAATTAATTATAATATTATTTCTAATCATTGATAATATCTTAATAAACATCTTGGTGTGGTGTGAGATATCTCTTAGTTGTTATAGTTCGCCCAATGGATGAAGTGCTTGCATCAACTCAAGTGCTCCTACAAGTTTTAGCATCCTTTCCATTCGCACTCTATGTAGAATACCATGTGGGCTTAATACAAAGGTGGTGTTCTTTTCTCTAAAATTTCGGAGTAAGAAAATTTTATCAAAATAAACACATTCTAAAATTTCTAACTTTTATACATACATATTCTACATTTCATAAATCCCAATAAATTTTAGAGAAATTGACAATTTAATCCTTGGGTTTTCTCTCCTTTAACGGTTTGATCTTTAGGAAATAAACTCTAACAAATTACTCCCCAAACTACCATTATTTAACAAAACCATCCTTCCGTCAGGGTTCTGTGTGATTTTTTAACAAGAGAACGTTTCACGCTGGCAGACCATACTAGCAGACCAGCAGACCATAGAAGCAAATCAACAGACCATAGAAGCAAACCTGCAGACCAGTGTGGAACATTCTCCTGTTAAAAAATCACATGGAACCCTGACGGAATGATAGTTTTGTCAAATGATGGTAGTTTGAACCCTGACGGAATGATAGTTTTGTCAAATGATGGTAGTTTGGGAGTAATTTGTTAGGGTTTATTTCTTAAGGATCTAACCGCTAAAGAAGAAAAAACTCAGAGATTAAACTACTAATTTTCTTAAATTCTAACATTCAAAATATTCTCAAAATTTTGGCAAAAAAATACGCCGAAAGTAGCCCTCTCACAAAACAATGGCCGCCTCGGTTTCGTAGTCTATGGTATTGCCGTTTGCGAAGAACCTGAACCAAATAAAACTATCGACTTTCTTAACTTTTGATTGGGTAGTCAGAAACAAATTTCTCCGATAGAAAGTGGAAACTAATCGTTTCGAGTAGAATATAGAGGATTGACGCTTGCCCAAGTTTGGCTTCGATTGGTGTGGAATTAGTCATTTTCTTTTTTCAAGCGAGCCAGCTCGATTGGAAACAGAAGCATCGAACTAAGACTGTGTGGTATTCACGTCTGAAGAACACAGATTATGTTCCACATTTGCCCTTTCCCGAACAATTGTGAATCCTGCTCTAAAAAGCTAGAAACCATCTGAGTCAGAGTAACGTCTGTTTATCAAAACCATGTGCCCCCAAAATTGTCACGCACTGATTTTTTTTTTGTCCTTTCCCTGTCCTTCGTGTGCCCAAATCACTGCCTCACTGGTTTTTCGTAGGACTCAAAATTTCACTTTTAATAAAATTTTGTGTCAGTGTTAAAAAAAAATAGTATTAAAATTGATGGACAAATAATAAAAGTAAAAATAAAAATTTAAAATGTGTTTATAGAGAGAATGTTTGTTTATCGAAATTTTGAAGGATATTTTTAAAATTTTGAGAATCTTTAGAATATTGAAATTTATTGAAATTTGTGAAAAGTGTGAAGTTTATTGAGATTTGTGAAATATATCTAATGTGGTAGAAATTTTAGAATGCTCCCAAAATAAAATTTTATTAAAATTTTGTTAAAATTTTTAATAAACAAAAACTTAATTATCTCTTTTCTTGAACAGCCTTCGAAACTGTGTACGTAATCGGTAATATTTTCCGCATATTCTGAAATTATTCCACCTTCTCGTGCACTGGGCCCACTCAAATTTTACGAGCCTCCGTGACGGTCAAGAAAAAGCGATCACAGCCGTTTAGTAGACCTCCAGTTTCCGCGATCGAACGGCGGAGATCTAGTAAGCCCCCGGTAGACGACCACCTGCTACGACGATATATATAACCCTACGAAATCTCACAAACCACTCGAGTTTGTCATTTTCTCAGCGAAGACAAGAGTTCGAGAGTGTGAGAAAACAGCATCCTGCGAATCGAACAATGGCCACGATCAAGTTTGTTAAGGCCCGTCAGATCTTCGACAGCCGTGGGAATCCCACAGTCGAAGTGAGTTCCCTTTGATCTTAGCCATCTGATCTAGTAGAGGCATGTTATGCTTTAAACAGAGAACTAAAGTCTGAATATGCATTTCCATTTCAGGTTGAGGTTATTCTTTCTGATGATACCCTTGCTAGAGCTGCTGTGCCAAGTGGTGCTTCTACTGGTAAACGCTCCGTGTTCTCTCCAGTTTTTTGTTTTTGTTTTTTCTTAGTTTGTTTATTTCTCATGCCTGTTCGCAATTTTCATGTTTTTTTTTACTTCAGTGATTGTAATTTTGTTTCGCTTTGTGCATGTCTATTTTATTCGTTTCCTGTGACTCCGTTCTTTTATTTATTTCAAAAGGTATATACGAAGCCCTAGAGTTGAGGGATGGGGGATCAGACTACCTTGGTAAAGGTGTCCTTAAGGTATTCGATTACTACTTGTGTTCACTGAAGTCAATTTAACCTATTTGATACCAAATGTATTCCTCCTTTTTGTTGTGCGATCAATCATCATGCCGTAACCTCATCTCTAAACCAATGGCACAAAAGTTCAATGGATCTGTCAGTTAAGCGGCAGAAACAAAATTTTTTGTATGTTTCTGTTTTCTTTTTGTTTTAAATTGGATCTTATGCATGGTGGGAGTATTTTTGTATCTGAGATCCTACCTGCTATCAGTGTTCAATTAGTATATTTCCCCTATTTTTCAGCGGAAATGTCTACTTACTGCTTCCTTTCCGCTTTGCCATTTTAAGGGGATGGAGTGAAACTAATACAATAGTTTGATTTCTTGATGTTTTTAGGCTGTGGAGAATGTGAATAAAATCATTGGACCTGCTTTGATAGGCAAGGTATGGGAAATGCTATATTTTTTATGTAATACTATGTTTAGTTCTTTTGAGCTCACTAAAATGAATGGTTACTGATGAACCGGCAACTGGTGTTTTCTGTTTCATGCAGGACCCAACAGAGCAGACCAAAATTGACAATTTTATGGTACAAGAGCTTGATGCTACTGTTAACGAATGGGGTTGGTGCAAGCAGAAGGTATATTTAGTTTTTTTCAGTGGCTGTCTCCAGTTGTTTGTTGACGTTCATTTTTTCCTCTATGACGCTCATGAAGTTCATGCTAATTGATGTTTCTTCCCTTTTGATTTTCAAGCTTGGAGCAAATGCTATTCTGGCAGTATCCCTAGCTGTTTGTAAAGCCGGTGCCTCGGTGAAGAAGATTCCCCTTTACCAGGTATGCTTTGTTTTCAAGATTTTATGATCCCTGCTAATTTATCTACATGCCTTAAGGGTTCATCTTTCTCCTGTTTAACCTTGCAGCACATTGCCAATCTTGCTGGGAACAAGAACTTGGTGCTGCCCGTACCTGCTTTCAATGTTATCAATGGTGGTTCCCATGCAGGCAATAAACTGGCAATGCAGGTAATTTTTGTGAGAGAGCATTTACATGATATCGTTTCATGATATTTTGTTTATTGAAATCATACTATTTGTGTCTTGTACAGGAATTTATGATTCTCCCTGTCGGGGCATCTTCTTTCAAGGAAGCCATGAAAATGGGTGTAGAAGTATATCATAACCTGAAGGTGGCTCTTGTCCTTTTGGTTCCTGTTTGTAACAATAAAATGGCATTGACTGTTGTGCTTACCTTATTTCTAATTGTGTGCGTATCCAGGCTGTAATTAAGAAGAAGTATGGGCAAGATGCCACTAATGTTGGTGACGAAGGTGGTTTTGCTCCAAATATTCAGGTCGGTATTGTCTTAGTATGCTCTTAGCCTATTAGGCATGACTTGACTTCCACCTTTTGACATGAAACTGCTATTTTTTTCCTCTGTGCCTTGTTCATAGTTCAAAACCCAAATCAACAAGTTGGAGGGCTTTCATTAGCAGAATAAATTTGCAAGTCTATTGTTAATATTGTTTTTTTCTATGTTACTCACTGTTTGAATCTAATCCCCATTTTGCTTCATCTCATTTATAAAACATGTCAGAAAGCAAGTATAATATGAACGAATTATTTTCATGATGTTTGATTTACAGGAAAACAAAGAGGGTCTTGAACTGCTAAAGACTGCTATTGCAAAAGCTGGGTATACTGGAAAGGTAAGTTCTATCATCTTTTTAGATCTCATTTAGCCCTCTTAATTCCTCACCTCTTCTTTCAGTGATGCAAGTGTGGCACCTTGGATGTGTGTTTTGTTTTTTTCTCTTTCCTGACAGGTGGTGATTGGGATGGATGTTGCTGCTTCTGAATTCTACGATAACAAGGATAAGACCTATGATTTGAATTTCAAGGAAGAGGTAACTAAATTACTTATATGATTTTATATCTTCTGTTTCTTCCTACTCAGATTCACCTCAATTTTAATGATTCCTCACTCCAGTACCTGTGTGTGATTAAAAAAAGTTTGATCAGGAACATCTTTATTGATGAGTTCAGTATCTAATAAGTGAGCTGAACATATAACTGTCTGGTGCAGAACAATGATGGATCAGAAAAAATATCAGGGGACAGCTTGAAGAATGTTTACAAGTCATTTGTGGCAGATTATCCAATCGTGTCCATTGAGGATCCATTTGATCAGGATGACTGGGAGCACTATGCGAAGATTACCTGTGAAATGGGCGAGCAAGTGCAGATTGTCGGTGATGATCTTCTTGTCACAAACCCTAAGGTCTGGAAATGATAAGTTTTGTGTATTGAGATTTTGAGAAAGTCTGGTTACTTGACTTTGTTTATTGGTGCCGATGCAGCGTGTGGCGAAAGCAATTCAGGAGAAGTCCTGCAATGCCCTTCTGTTGAAGGTAGTATTTGTTACTTTTCTCATTAGAGGAGAATCTAAGAATCCCCTTTTAGATGATATTTTGGGAAAATATGTTTCTAGCCATTGGTTTAGTACCCCCAACTAGCATCAAATATATATAAAAAATGTGACTTAAAGTAGAAAAGCTCTCAACCGCTTGGTAATGATTGATCAGGTGAATCAAATTGGTTCAGTAACTGAAAGTATTGAAGCTGTGAAAATGTCGAAACATGCTGGATGGGGTGTCATGACAAGCCACAGAAGGTATAAAATGTCCATTATGTTCCCACCTTCCCCTCCTCCCTTACAGAGTCTGTAACCTTGGCTTGAAATTCAAATTTTACAAATGCCTTGATGTCTCTGATTAGTTGTCTTATAATTTGATATAGTGGCGAAACCGAGGATACCTTCATTGCAGACCTTGCAGTTGGGTTGGCAACAGTAAGTGTTATGCCATTTGTTTTCTGTTGCAATTTTTAAATATCTTTCTACATGTCTTTACTTATCAAAAAAAAAATTTTTATATATCTTTCAGTCTGGAGGTCATTGCTCTTTGTTTTTCCTTATCTTTTCTGGGTGAATATTGTTGGTTGATGCTTTATTTTTTGCCATTTTTTGTCTTTGAATTTCTAATGAACTAGCCTCATTCCTTAATTTCATACAATGCTAATGGATATGGATATCAAGGATAATTTCTATTACATGTCATTGAGTATACTAATCTGTTTTTTTTTTTTTTTTGTGGGTGCATTTGATTCAGTGGTAACTACTGGATTTTATAAATAATAGAGAAAGGTAGTAAGAAAAAGAGTGCACTTAAATCTCAATAAAGATGTTGCTTCCAAAACATTTTACTTTATTAAAATTCGAAGAATGGGGCTTCTTATTTGGAGAAAGATTCACTTTGTAATGCTGTTGAAAAGAGTGTAATCTATTAATGAAAGTCTTATTGTAAACCCTATGATAACAGTACGGTGATAGCTTGTGCTGTTGTATTCAGCATTATAAAAGTCTTAATGTGCAGGAAAAAGGAAAGTGCATAATATCTTTTTCTGAATGACATTTACAATTTTAGGTGGTTAACAGCTAACTTCAAATGTTAGATTCTATGATGTTGTGTGGTTTTCTGATTTGCTGTTGCTTGAGCTGATATAATGTACATATACAACTCTAATTGATAAACAGGGCCAGATCAAGACTGGGGCGCCTTGCAGATCAGAGCGCCTTGCTAAATACAACCAGGTAAACTTTTGTATTGAGATCTGCATGCTCTCTCTCTCTCCCTATTGATTCTTAAAGGAAGTCCGGATACACCAGTATGCCCTTCTAGCGAGGCTCAGTGATTGCAAATGGGTACTTTTTTTAGGGGGCTAAATGTAAACGAGTACTTTTGCAGGATTAGATTTAGACATTTTGTCCGTCATACAGCGGTCTATGCTGTAGTATAATTGACCCTTGTTACACTCTGATTTGCAGCTTCTAAGGATAGAGGAAGAGCTAGGATCTGCAGCTGTCTATGCTGGATCGAAGTTCAGAGCACCTGTGGAACCATACTGAAGTTGTTATCAAAGCCCAGTAGGCCAGTGTGTCAATAAGCTTCTGTGATCTTCGGATTCACGAGATATCTAATTTTGCAGTTTGTGTGCCTCGAGTGTCTTTACCATCAAAGGATTTTCATTGGAGGGTGAATCTAGAACTTTCAAATGAGTCGACCTTTTGTCATATGCCTGCAAACGGTGGAGATTAGTTCTCGAACTGGTTTCTTTGTGTGCATGTCTGGGTCAAATACTATGGAATTGGTTTTGTAACAAAATGTTTCACCTGAGCGTGCAATTTTGCTTCTGCTTTATGGTAGAGGATCTTTGTATGCTTTTCTCTGCGCGACACATTCAAATCGCATTTTTTGAGTCAATTCGGCAAGATGCGCAAACGGAAATTACTAAAATCATGGCTCGTCGATTTTTTTGTTTTTTACACCAGTGCTAGTTATGCTTGTTCTCCATTGGGTCAGATGATAACTGTGCACATTATTCTTGAGAAAAATCAGAAATTACTGTAAGCGGACGCTTTATTTTCTCTGGAAAGCATTAGTAATTAAACAAACCTCTGTTATTGATGCGCGAGATTGTTAGGAGTAATTGCCATGGATTATAGCATCTTCAATCTCATCGCAGTACGTCTGCAGCTCTATCCCAATGGACTCTTAAGGGCATACTTGCCGTGCAAACATCTTCTGAGCCCGGACTCGAATTTCCTCCTAAGAAGAAATTATCTAATGAGTCTTAATAGGCCATTGGAGGAATGACAGAATATTAATGAATCAATCCAATAGTTTATATTAAAATGTCTAATGAATCCATCTAATGATTTTTCATTCAGAGTTTTCTTTTTTTATTTTGTATTTTTTTGGGCATTTCAATATAGACCATTGAATGGATTTATTAATGTGTTGTCATCCATCCAATAGCCTGTTAGAATCCATTAGGTAATTCTCTCTTAGGAGGGAATCCCTGTCCCTCTGAACCATCGGCATAACTCTACTTGGGTACATACGTCTTCCCCTTCACATAGCTAGTAGAGTCTTTGGTATATCCATCACCTTCGCTGACAGTTAGCAAGTCGGCATTGGAGAATGTTGCAGAACTAGGTTTTCGTTTCCTTCCCCGTGCACGAATTTGGCTTGGACCAAACCCAACAGGTATAGGTACAAATATCTCCGACTTTCAATACTGCGGGTTGTTACCACGTCGCTAGGTGATGAGAGTCCGGCACCGATTCATCATTGTAGACTGCAATATTTCTATACTCATTCGGTACTACCAATCCCTCAGGTGCTTCATTTGTCCCAACTAAAAATTCTAGAATATCCATCATTAGGACTAGAATCCAGTTATTGAAACCACTAAGTAAATAAAGCACAAGAATAGAAGTCACCAAATGTTCCAAAGTTTCTAATTTCCGATTTGCTCAAGTGTGCATTTGATTCGGATATAGTCCAACACCGTATCAAAACATTTTACGACGATTTTCATGTCATCCAAGTTAGCCGACACCAAAAACCATGTTCTACAACCTCAAATGGCAGGAGTCGAACCCTTGCGCCTTTTTTGCACATGGTATGATTATAACTACCTTGTATTCCTATCTTGAAATTTCTCACAAACTTTTTGCCCAACCAGGTCCCAGGTTGGGGTATGATGGATCAAAATTTTTAACATCCTGGACAACATATTTCCTTCTCTCAATACCCATTTTTCCGATATGACTTTGAAATCTTCGCAGCAAGAGAAATCGTCCAAAAACTGAACAAAAAACATTACAGCAGGGCAATCAACGAACATCGACCAACTCCACATCAAACACGAGCCATGAATTTGGTGGTATCTTCCCAGCCCTTTGAGCTCCATAGCTGCATAAGAAGGTTTAGTAAACATCACTGATTTGGACGCCCAAAGTTAAAAAAAAATCCAACTGTCAAAATTGTGCCAATGTGTTATACGTGAGCCATGTTTCATGATTTTGACCATTAGATTTTTATTTCATGGTGCAAATTGATTGGATTTTGAAATTTTGGGGGCTCAATGTGTCAAAAGTAGTAGTTAGCACTTCTGTTTGAGACTATTTTGGTACTTTGAGTGCGCAAAGTGATTTTTCCCCCAAGTAAAAAGAAGATAAAATGCAAAGCAAGAGATATGATAATGATTGCATACCCCATGGATGGTGGAATTGTAAGTCTTCTTTTGTCCCCAACACGCATGCCTGAGGATTAGCATACACAGAATAAGTAACTGCTTTGTTAAGGACAGCAAATGTACAGATAAGCCAGAATCAGGTATAAATTCTTTAGAAAATTACCATTAACCCCTACATCCCACCCCTTTATAACTTGTCCAATACCTGCAAGACCAAGAGAAAATAATTTAACACAAATAACAAATGGAGTTCATCTCACTCGGTGTGTAAACTTTAGCAGTACCTAGGCGGAATTTGAATGGTGCCCTTCCCACATTCGAGTCAAAAATTTTGCCATTATTTTTAAGCTTGCCAATATAGTGGACGCTGACCTGAAATCAAAGCACAAAGGATAGTTTCTCATTACAAAAGAAGAGAAAAAGGATATTAATCTGTCTAACACAGATAAATCTAGATCATGATTCTACGCATGTTATATACTCCATATACCCATTTCTATATGAACTAAAAAGTGTTAATATAAATATCCTATCGGTATCTTTTAGAAAACACTCCTCATGCAGGGTTAAATTTGAAAGATTACACTCAACTCTGAGATTTATCATGCCATGAACAAATTTAAGAAACATGGTGTTGATGTGTCGGATAATTCAGCAGCCACAAAGAACCCAAAACTCAACAGGCCAATCTCACCATTTAATTTACTTGTGGTTTTAGAATACTGAGTCACCGGTTGGGCCCAAACAGTAGAAAAGCCCAACCCATTGAAGCAATGTACTTGTTTAGCATACCACCGGCCGGATGATTATTGCACTGTGAGTTAACTACTCAGCTCTTCCCACTATAGTTTCTTAGCAGTGAATCAGTGATAGGCCAAGAGGGCATTGTTACTCCATCTAACAATCCTACTTTTAAAAGTATTGAGGAACCATTCAAAAGTCATTAAACCAGAAGGCAATATGGACAAGACCCTTCGCATTATCATTTCTCTCATGTGGGATAAATTAATGGCCACTGCGTAAACAGGATGCTTGACCATGTAAAAAATTAAATCAAGCAAGAGTAACCTGTTTTCCAGGAGAAGATCTTTTGCCATCCGGTTTGCCCATTGCTAACTCTTCAATAACCAACCCATTTGGAAAGGTTCTCACTTGAGATGACTTGGCTTCGCTTGGTTTTTTCTCTGGCTCCTCATTTCCCCCAGCTGAAACAGTCTGATCAACATTAGTTGGCCCTTCACTTTCCTGAGTCTTCTTCTTCTTTTTCTTCTTTTTTTTCTCCCCCACTGTATCTTTGCCAGGAACAAGGTCCACATCAAACTCAAGGCCCCTGTGTGTAGACAGGAAAACATCCAAATAAATGACCCATAAATCATGTGCACACGACGAGAGAGCGGGGAGGAATAACAAATAGAAATTTAAGCCACTGCCAAGGTGCTTGCTATTCACAACTTTTATTTATCCAGTAGAGGCAGAGATGTATTATATATAGGTCTTCCTACGTGAAATATTAGAAAAGCAACAGGAGTACATTTGGTTGGAAAGGAATTCCTGCAAGCAAACCCAGATAGTTGTACTGAAGCCTTGTTGTGTAGAACTAATTTAATGTGTGCTAAATTGATTGACATTCACATCAACTCAGTGAAAAGCTATACTGAAGAGGATGTTGAAGAACTGAAACTTTCCATCAAGAAGCAACGAAAAAAAAAAAAAAGAGATCCATCATATGTGAAACAGCATTGAGCTGTATGACCTCTAATAGCATAAACAATGAAATTTCCTCACTTTTTGTTTGACTGCTTCTGATCGTGGTCATTCTCCAAAGCTGAAACCTGGTTCAAGTTGGGGCTCCTCTTCAAATCTTCTGGCTGCATTTCATCCTCAATGGGAACATTGACCACAGTGTCATCACCAGATTTAAGAACCTCTCCCTCTTTAACCTGATCTTTCCGCTTCTTGTTTTTCCTTTTTTGCCTGACATTTTTTTCATGAATGACTTAGCACGCACAGATTTCACTACCTTCCTAACTAACAGGACAGATTGTAAAAGAGAACAGAGTTTTTTTGGCTATCCATCACACCTTTCTAGATGATCATCTTCCTCCACGGTTGCAACCTTTCTTTTTGAGCCAGAATCATGATCAGAATCTTTTGCTTTCTTCTTCTTCTTCTTAGTTTTCTCAGTTGTTTTCGTTTCTATCTGTTCTGGTTCTGCCTCAGTCTTCTGAGAATTTGAGTTGCTTTTATGTGTGGTAGAAACAGGAAAACCATCTTCATCTTCACTTTCCAAAACAGGTACATCACGATTCTTAACAACAATTTGTTGTTGGTTGTGGCCTTCCCGGTCACTTAATTGATTCTTCTTTTTTCGTTTTAGCTGACCATTGCCATTTGTAGGCTTCTCATCATCCACTATTTCCTCTATTACAACTGCCATTGAAGGGAAAAGAGAAACCCCACCAAAAAAAACATCAGAGAACAAAATATCTCAAATGCAATTAACACGACATAATCACGGAAACTAGATTATAACTCTTGAACACCAAAGAACTAACAACAAATGTATGTGACAAAAGTACAGGATCATCAAAGCAGTTCACCTCCACCATTCTAATGTAGTGAAAACTATTACAACATCAGCAAAAAATACATGATATTCAATGGAGATGCGAGCTTGGTCCCACTGGCTTTCAAAATCGTAAAACAAAACAATCATGATTTGTTCCACAAAGGCTAAACCAAAACCAAACCAAGAACTTCTAAAAACTGAACCAATAAGAATCAAGACCACACCAGATGGTATGATAAATTCTCACATGCATAGACACGTATACTTAAGTAGCAAGAAAAAAAAAATGTGAATAAAGTTGTGTTGCTCAGAAGTCTTCCAAAAAATCAAACTACCTCCACTATTTGGAACAGGCGAAGGCGGGTACATGTGAAGATCATCGTCATCAATGAAGTCTTCCTCATAGTCATCTTCTGAATCAAAGTCAGATGAATCCTCTGTCTCGGTCTCAGCGATATCCTCCCCAGAAGAATCACTTCATGTAGTAGTAAGGGAAATAAAAAAACAATGTGAAACCAAATCAAATACGAATACCACTTTCTTCAACATTACCACACCTACTATTTCCTTCCTCCCCCCCCCCCCCCAATTTATTTTGGAAGGGAGAGGGGAAGGGGGGAGGATTCCAATTCCATCAATTTCAAGAAATTAATCAAAAGGATACGATTCATAATCAT
This sequence comes from Morella rubra, assembly GCA_003952965.2. Taxonomy (NCBI): domain Eukaryota; kingdom Viridiplantae; phylum Streptophyta; class Magnoliopsida; order Fagales; family Myricaceae; genus Morella; species Morella rubra. The sequence goes on from CM025855.1 coordinate 35,579,421, forward strand.
CCTGAATGGCATATCCATCATCAGCCTCAAAATAACCAGAGAGGTGGATGCTACGAGGGCCAATCACCGAGAAGGCAAATAAATCCTCATTCTCAAATATAAGCTTCAATGGACATGACTCATTCTTATCAGGTACCAAAGAACACAAGAAAATTGGATTCTTGTGTCCTACAGAACACTGGAGTATGCACCTATCTGTTGATGAGCCAAGGCCTAATGTTGCCTGAATTAGCACAACACATGGATTAACATGCAAATTAGCAGCTGCAAAATTAGATAGAAAAAGAATAACACTATAACTTGAGTTTAACTGGGTACCTTGAGTTCACACCCAGTTAAATAAAGTTTCTAAAATCCCAGACTTGAGAGGTTTTGATAGACCAATCATATTCCAACATTTGTGTCACTTGCTCATTCAACTTTAAAAGCAATTTTTCAACCTTATTCAAATACCTAATCCAGGCTAAATATCAACCCAGCAAAACATATAGTTTAATGCAAAGGTCCAAACTCTGTGAGAAAGTAATGGCTGTCTGTCAAAGGAGAAAGCTTGCAAAGTGTTCCTTAATCATATTTTTCTACCTTTATTTACGACGAATCCAAATTAAGGAAATAAAATATTTTGTCCCCTAACCAAACTCAAGCCCAAAAAAAAGAGTGTGCCGTGAAGTCAAGTTATACTTTCTAGTATTATTGAATGAAATTCACGATTCTTTCTGTGCTCCCTCTGTTATGTTCCATGAATAGTCGAAATAAAACTTCAGCATTTATTTACCCATCAAACATCAATTACGAGACCTTTTGCTTTGCAAAGCTAGCAACAAAGATTGTGGTTCCATTTTCTCCAACTAAACATAGGTGTCAAATTTAAATTTTCCAAATTGTCAACCGCGAACACGTAAAAGTTGTGTCAAGAGCTTAAAATAACCATGGGGTGGATTGAGCGACGGAAAAGACCTGAGTAATGTGAAGCTTTCCCTGCACATTGTCCGAGTGGTAAGGAAACGGTTTGCCCGGTTTCACTTCAATCCCTGAAAACCAAAAGAGAAACACACACAAAGATAAGTAAACACAATGAATGCTTCGTGAATGAAACCAAACCAGAGCAGCCGAGAAATGGTGGGAAAATATACGATAACTATAAATTCTATTACAGCCTCCCTTTAATTCTCCTAGATTGGGCTTTCTTAGATACCAAACACATACAAGGAAACATTAAAAAGGAAGAATCAAAGCAAATATCTAAAGGGAGCTATGGAAAATAATCGAGAAACTGACCCCAGAAACCCATATTTTCAGTTCTGAACGGTTCAGATAGTAAAACAGTGCTCGAAGATTTCTCTTAAACGTCTCCTCTCTCTCTTTTTGGTCCAAATCCGAGCTTTCTCTAAAACCCCAGACGAGGAGTACAGCTCAGGTCTTTAAAACCCTCTGGGCGGTGAGCTAGGGTTTCTACCAGTGGCATCACGGAAAATGCATGTGACCCTGGTCATACCTTGACACATGGCACTAGAAGTGCTATTGCATCACAAGCAGATGTGATCCATGTATGGACCAAAATCCAATTCATACTTTTTACAATAAAACACTTGGCCCAACAAGAAAGAGAACACCCTTCCAAGGCCCATTTGATCGCTTTAGACAGGCAGAGTCCGCCCAAGTGGGCCCAAACTTGCAGGCTATTTTGAGTGGAAGCCTTTTAAGCCACGACAAGAAAATCATGGAAAGGGCTTTCCATCTTCGAATCAAGGGAATGAAATTGGGCCTGGCATCAACTATCCACACAATTACTTAAATTTCAATTCTTTTGTGTCGTGGACTCGAAGAAAACCACTCATTTTTTTGTCAATAATTTTAAACCGACTTTAGAGTCAAAAAAAAATTTGTGTGGTTAAAATTTTGAGTACGAAGAGTTGGTAAAAAAGTTAGGATAGCTTATGAGAATTAGTGAAAAAAAAAAAAGAGAAAATTTGAATAAATATTATAATGAAAAATAATAATATGATGAGTGATCAATTTTTATAATAATGATAAAATTCTGAAAAGCCAAAATTATTGCAAGTGAACACAAATGTTTTATGAGTAACATTCTCTTATATTAATGTATTTTTTTCAGCCTTTATGATTTAAAAAATAATAATCTTTTTTTGCATTCCTCTTGTGTAAATTTAATGTGCGCACCGTTTTAATGATAATTGTGATTTTGAAGCAAAGTCAGCAGGCATGATAATTGAATGGGTAGAGGAATCTGCCACAGTGGATGGCCCATGTGCTGAGGAAAGACTACTGTGCGTGTGTTTAGCCATGATGAATGCACACCTTTTTCCTTTCACTGTTTGAACGATGTGTTCAAATTGTAGTTAGTAGCGTAGTACAAAAGATAATCAAGTTTATATTATACCATCAAGTAGATTTCAGTGGTTGGATGCCACTATACCCACCTGGTAATAATAATGCTCACAATTAAAACATGTGTGACAATAACTCCATAATAATTATATATAAACAAAAAAAAATTGTGCCCCATCCTACTTTGGAGAAATGGTATTATTTAATTTTCGTTTTCATATTGATAGGTAGATGGAGATCATGGGTAGGGGCAGTGGGTGTGTTGTCTAAGATCTTAATCATGTTCTTCATTATTCAAATCGAGTGGACCATAACCAAATAAGCTTATAAACCCCTAGAACCCCCGAATAAGAAAGTTGTCTATTATGTTGGTTGCCAATTTTTCCTTTCAGTAAAGAGGGTGGTCCATGACCAAATGAGTTCACAAATATTGGGACAAAAAAAGATGCAGAAATCAATCTTAAATCCCCATCCAAATCATGCTCTTCATGATTCAATCAACTGGGCCGTACCCAAATGAATTCACATATATTGGGACACAGACACGCATTCAATCCCAATCCTCAAGCCAAACGGAACACAGTGCCAAATGCCTGTTCAATGGGTTAGGCCGAGGGCCAGGCTTGAAGTCTTTGCCGCTACAAATGGAAGACAGTGCCAAATGGGTCCACTCTCTCTGCCTAAACTTCGAAATTCAAAAGCCAAAATTTTTTTCAATTCCATTCCTTCCTAAAACGGTCTCTTTTGGAAAAGCGAGTAGGACCTAATGAAGTGTTTGTAATAGTGTTAGCCAGCACCAAACATCCTTTTAATTAGTTTTGCAATCACCTCTCGCCCGAATAAAAAGCTACCTTTATTGACTTCTTTTCCCTTACCCGCTCTTCCAATGTCTTGCGAAACATTAATACACTTTCGTCTTTTTGTATATATATATATTTTTTTTCACATGAACAGAATAAACGTAGAATTGAAGGTATCCAAGATTTTACAATCATATATTCCTAAATTTTTATGATTTCTTGTAATGATGCTGTTCTGATCTACCACATCCTGATCCCGCTGATTGGGCACTTTGTCAACTGTGCGTTCACGTGTACAGTTCATATGGACTTAATGAGTGCAATATAGGTGGTTTCGATATTTAATAAAATAATTACACACAATTTTATCAATATGGACAATGATAATCTTTATGGTGCTTGAAGCATTTCTCGATAAAAAAATAATAGGGAAAAAAAATTGAGAGCCATTTCCCACCAAAAATAAATCAAGTGATGTACTCTAAGGAACTCAATGATGCTACTTATTAATATATTAAATTGTTATTTGTTTACTCCCGTAAGCATCCATCAAATTCCCCAATCATGATTTGGCTATCGCCGTCAAATAGGTAATTTCCTGCCCTACTTATTCGCCGTGTCCATCATGAATCAATAGATTAATAAATTATAAATTCTACCAAATTCAATGCATATATGATAGGAAAATTAGCTTCACATTATTGTAATCGCAATTTTTCATTAACTTCACCTTCGTTGAATTGTTATTTTAAACATTATGGGTGGTATTTTGGACAAGGATCATCTCCATTTGTTTCATAGATAAAAATATATATATATCTATTAAATGAGGCGAAGTCCATATGATTTAGGTCATGTTTGAAAATGATGTTATAAAATTTAAGATAGATTAGAGCTTTAGTAAATTTTGAAAGAAAAGTAATCAAAAAGTATAATTTCATAAAAATTGTGAAAAAGTAAAGAAATAAATAATTTAAGTGAATTCTTTATATTAACATTAATAGCAATACGATGACTCCATTAAAGAAAGATATATATATTATTGAAATTATTTTATTGATCAAAATTTTAGGTTAGTTATATTTGCAAATCAAAAATTTGAAATAGAGAGAAATTTTGACGAAAATTTTAATTTGCAAACATGCCAATTTATATTGCAGACTTAACATTGTGTCAATCTCCCTTTCAAACATAACACAATTCAAAAAATATAATTTATGATTATTTAGCAAAGATTTTCTAAAAAATGACAAAGCAAACAGGCAGTGAATTGTTTAAAAAAAAAAAAAAAAACCGGTAAATCCAGATAGAGAGGTTTGATTTTTTTTTTTTTTTTTTTTTTTTTTTTTTTTTTTTATTTTGAGGGTACGCAACCCAGATAGAGAGTTGGATTATAGATCGTTTCTGTCTTTCTCACAACTCACAGGCTCCCAGTCAACCTCCCTCCGGTTCAGCTGCGCTCGTCTCTTATTGGGCACGGCATGCGCTTCGCTTAGGCGATTCTGCAAACAGCTCACACACTCTCTCACTCTCTCCTCCGCCAACTACGCCATGGAGCAACCACCGCCACCACCGTGGAGCTGAAGCACCACCCTTGACCACAAGCCTCAGTCCACCACGAAACTCTTAAAGACCCCCCCCGAAACCCAGAACTCCCTCATCAATTCTAACTCTCACTTCAAATGGCTTCCACAAGCTCAACTGCCACCGACCCTTCCACTCTTGCTCTGCCCGACGACATGGCCACCAAGGCCTTGAGCAAGCGCTACGAAGGCCTTGTCACCGTGCGAAACAAGGCTATTAAGGGGAAAGGAGCCTGGTATTGGACCCATTTAGAGCCTGTTCTCATTCGTAATCCCGACACAGACCTCCCCAAAGCGTCAAAACTTAAGTGCTCCTTGTGCGACGCAGTTTTCTCCGCTTCCAACCCCTCCAGAACAGCTTCAGAGCACTTGAAGAAGGGCGCTTGCCCCAATTTCAGCTCCGTTTCCCGACCCAGCAGCGCTTCTCTCTCGCCGTTACCGATATCCTCGGTGCCCTCTTCATTCCCTTCTTTACACAATCATCGAAAGCGAAGCTCGCAAATGGTTTCCCATCCTTTGCATTCATGTTCTTCTTCTTCGTATCAAGCAAATTCTTTAGCTTTGGTCGAGTCGTCGCGCTTTTATCAAAACCAAAACCGCGATGGATCAAATTGCTCACCGCGCCAGAACCCTGTCAGCTCGGCAAGTAATTTAGGGCTGTATCAGCACCATTTGGTGCTATCGGGTGGGAAAGAGGATTTGGATGCTTTGGCATTACTGGAGGATAGTGTTAAAAAGCTTAAGAGTCCTAAAGGGTCAGCTGTTCCTGCTTTGAGCAAGGATCAGATTGATTTAGCGCTACAATTCCTAGCAGAATGGTTCTATGAGTCATGCGGGTCTGTCTCAGTTTCGAGCCTCGACCATCCCAAGTTTAGAGCGTTTCTTAACCAGGTGGGTTTGCCTGCCGTGTTGCGGCGCGAGCTCACTGGTGCTCGGCTTGATGCTAAGTTTGATGAGGTCAAGACTAAGTCAGATAGTAGAATTAGAGACGCAATGTTTCTTCAGGTTGCTAGTGATGGGTGGACGGGGAAAAGTTGTTGTGGATTTACTTGTGAGGGAGAGAATGTGGTCACGTTTACGGTTAATCTACCGAATGGGACGAGTGATTTTCAAAAGGCAGTGTTCACGGGAGGAATGGTGTCGGCGAAGTATGCAGAGGAGGTTTTATGGGACGCAGTGACGGATGTGTGTGGAAGTGCTGTGCAGAGATGTGTAGGTATAGTTGCTGACAAGTATAAGGCCAAGGCATTGAGAAACTTGGAGATTCAGAATCACTGGATGGTAAATCTCTGTTGTCAGGTTCAGGGGTTTATTAGTTTGATCAAGGACTTTAACAAAGAACTTCCACTTTTCAGGACCGTCACTGAGAATTGCATAAAAGTTGCAACTTTTGTAAATACTACATCTCAAGTTAGGAATAGTTTTCTCAAGTACAAGATGCAGGAGCTTGAGTATACTGGGCTGCTGCGAGTTCCATCAGCGAAATGTGATGCTTCCAAGAATTTTGGACCAGTTTACGCTATGCTGGAAGATATACTGAGCTGTGCCCAGGTGCTCCAAACGGTTGTACTGGATGATCAACACAAGGTGACGTGTGTGGAGGATTCAATTTCTAGGGAAGTTGCTGGGCTGATTCAAACTGAGGGGTTTTGGAATGAGTTGGAGGCAGTCTATTCGCTTGTAAAGCTGATCAGAGAGATGGCTCAGGAAATTGCAGCTGACAGGCCATTAATTGGACAATGCCTACCTCTTTGGGAGGAGTTGAGGGGAAAAGTGAAGGACTGGTGTGCAAAATTCAGCATCGCGGAGGGACCTGTTGAAAAAATAGTAGACAAGCGGTTCAGAAGAAACTACCACCCGGCATGGTCGGCTGCATTTATACTGGACCCTCTTTACTTGACGAGGGACACAAGTGGAAAGTACCTCCCGCCATTCAAGTGCTTGACACACGAGCAGGAGAAGGATGTCGATAAGCTCATAACCAGGTTGGTTTCCAGGGAAGAAGCACATGTTGCGTTGATGGAGCTCATGAAGTGGAGGTCAGAAGGGCTAGACCCTCTTTATGCTCAAGCCGTCCAGGTAAAACAGCGAGACCCTGTTACTGGAAAGATGAGAGTTGCAAACCCACAGAGCAGTAGACTTGTGTGGGAAACTTGTTTAAGTGAGTTTAAGTCTCTGGGTAAGGTTGCAGTGAGGCTTCTCTTTCTACATGCAACCTCTAGTGCATGTAAGTGTAATTGGTCTTCCATGAAATGGGTTTGTGTCCAAAGACACTCGAGGGTGGGCCTGGAAAGGGCTCAAAAGATGATATTCATTGCTGCTCATGCTAAGTTTGAAAGACGGGATTTTTCAAATGAGGAAGAAAAGGATGCGGAGCTGTTTGCCATGGCAGGCAGTGATGATGATGTGCTCAATGAGGTCTTTGCCGAAGCACCCTCAGTGTAATGTTTTTTTTCTTTTCAACTCCTGTAGAATATTACAAATGTAGGATTTATTAAAAATATTTGCAGAGATCTTTTCCTCTTTGTCTTGACTTTTAGTTGAAGATTTTCGGAGAGCTATGGTTTGCAGGAAGGAATTAAACACTAGACGTGGACTCCCATAGCCGTGGGATTGGAAAGAATCATAATTTCCTTCCAGGCTTGACTTGGGGTTCTTGTGTTTGTAAATGAAAGAGAAAGAATCCTCTCATCATTGTAGACATGAAGATGGTAGAGTCTCATAACAGGAAAGATGTTGTAACAAATGCCATAGAAATTTGAGAGAGATAGTATTTTTTTTTTGTGGTGTATTTTATCAAGTTCAAAAACTGTGCGGTGTCACTTTTCTTCTAAATTTTAAGAACTGACCACAGTCAGATAATCATAGTCTTAATAACCTTAATTAGTAGCTTTTTGTTCTCTTCATTGTGGATGAAGAATCTGTCTTTGTTCTGATGATTATCCATTTGAATGAGTCTTTTGTAGCATATTTTTTGTAGGACACTTCTCCTATTGACATTGCGTATAGGAAAAGCAAGGACAGGAAACACATTGCCATCACTGTTTGACCTTCACTCTACGAGGAAATTGTGAGGGCGTCATTCCCACAGAATCCTAAGGGTGTTGCACGTCTTGTGAAGATGAATTCATAGATGGTGCCTTGGGTCAGGTAGTAAAGGGAGAAGTTTGATAAAGTCAAAGTCTTGAGTTCGAATCTCATCAATTAAAAAGGAAAAGAGAAAAGAAACAAGTGAAATATGGTGACCATTTTCCTGGTTATTATCCTATCTATTGTTCTATTGCATGGCCGTGTGCCCATGACTAGAATTTTAGGAGGTGCTGTGTAGAACACCCAATTTGTGTTAGACGCTTGATTGACAATTAATGGAAGGAATTTTGCTGACATTGTTGGGAAGTAAACATGGGTTCAAGCTGTCTGACATAATCAAATCTGTTAAATTTCAGTTTGTCCAATTCCAAGCAAACAAAAAGACGAAAAGGTTAAAAACCTAGAATTGTCAAATATATTATTGGATGGTTGCAGAAATAAGGAAGGCTAGAGCCATCTTAGTTGGCATACTGATTTGGTGAACATGCTTCGCATTGCTAATATTTTACTGTTTTAAAAGTAGTTATATCGGAATAATTTGGAGGAGTTCTTCTTCTCACGTTACCTTTGGTAATCCGAGTCAATTGAAGATGAAAGTAGCTTCTAGGACACGCATTTGAAAATTAAAGAGATCTCCAATGTTTGACACTCCTTTGAACAGAAAGCTCGACATCTAGGCTTTTCAATCTTGTTCTGTGTCATTAAGTTTGAGGATTACATGAATCTCACATCTACTCTGCAACAATGTTAATCACCCTATTGCGAGTGGGCATGAACTTCCAACTTCACTGTCTGAATACTGCTGACTAAAATTAGTTCCTGCATGGCTTCACTCTTTAGATCTTTAGAATGCTCTTGTTGCATGATTGGCTCTCCTCTTAGAAAATTGGCATCCATTTCTTGTGGTTTTATGACCCCACGGTTGTAACAAGTTCCAAATAAGTCTCCCGTCTCTTAACATTTGTAAACCTTTCCAGTCTCTACATAGCCTATTTAATTTGGAAACTGCATTAGACAGAATTATGTAGGATCGATCTGTGTGAATACCATACAAATTGGAACTACAGCGCTTTCGAATCCTTGGTGAGTTTCTTATTGCATTGATGAGAAACCGCTATTGTTTTTTTATAGATCCATTGAGACAACTGCTGAAACATTTTGTGTTGCCTATTGACTTTTGTACTGATAGAAACACGACACAGGTATATGCTTGGACTGCAGTGGCCATTATAGAGCTTGTTTGAATATAGAATCTGTTGAGTTGGCTTGTATAAAGGAATTGCAAAAGGAAACAAAAAGTCGCGTTGGTTTTGAGTTTTCAAATGTATCTTTTTGCTGCAGGGCTGGATTTGCTTGAACTGGTTTAGTGAATGGCAAACCAGACTTGAGTGACCACATTGGTCAGCCTCGGAGGAACTTCGAGAGTGAATTGGTGTAGCAAAAGAAGCACCTCACATGGATTTGACTCGCCATCTCTCCTGGTGTTTGTTTGTTTTTTAAAGTATTGCATAGCCCCACCAAGAGGAGTGGAGGTCAATCCCATTGCTTTTGTCATAGTCGAAGAAAAGTGAGACACAAGGGGCCTTCCTCATTTTTTGAGAAAAGTATTCTCTCTCTCTCTCTCTTAAATAAGGGCTCTTCTTTCCTGTCAATTCTCTGAGCATTTATTTGTTTATATGTGTTCCTAGGCTCTATTACATCGTCTGAGGTAACTTATCTTTTCAACTTTCCTGTTTTACCCAACATTTGCTTTTGGATTAGGCTGGCCGATTTTGTGAACTTCTGATCTCAATGTTGAAAATTGAAGTTCTGCAGTGAAACCTTGTTTGGCTCGCCATGATTGCTAAAAAAGTCTGGAGCAAAGTGGAAGCAAGGAGAGCTGTCGGCATGAGAAGGCACAGGCACATAAGAGGCCGAAAGGGATATTGCAACGAACTTGAACTTTGCATGTACATTTCGGTGAATAGCGTTGACTTAAAACATGTGGTTGGTAATTCTACTGTTGTAGATATCATTTGCTTTATATGGTCTCTTATTTGTCATGAAACTTCAGATTCCCCCCCTTTTTTGTTAAAGAAAACGGAAGAAAAATAACGGAAGAGTATATGCGCTGCAAGATTGATTATTATTCTTCATCATTTTTGCTTGCAGATATCTGGAAATAGGATTCATTCAGTGCCCTTTTTGGCGCTGACAACTGGAAACTTTCAGATTCATATACCATCGGTAAGCATTATTAAGAAATTTGATTATTGTAAGGTACAAAAGAGCTAAGAAACGACAAACATATTGTACAGGGAAAAGTTATCTATGAGGTCTTTGGTTGGTCATATTTCAATTCCCTGTGGCAGTGACGCAATGCTCTTAGTTTGGGAATGCTATTGCACACTTTGCACCCCTTGAATCAAGAACCTCTACCCTTCCATATCTTCATGATATGAGTGCCCTAACAGCAGTTTGATTCTCCCTCTCTATTCTCACTCCACGTGCAGGGATGAAGTCAGAAATTGGCTATATGGGGGCCAATTACATTAAAAAATATTTTGGGAGGGGCCAAAATGATTAAAATATAAATAAATGATCAAAAATTCATAAAAATGCTAAAAAAATATGCTTTTTCTTAGCCAATGGAAGGGTTGGGGGGCCATGGCCACCCCCCAGCCCCCCCCCCCCCCACCCACCACCCCCGGCGCGCTTCCTTTTCTTTTTTTTTTTACTTCTTGAGCAGTAAAAGGTGAAGTATACGGAGTGGGTGGTGAGTAAAAAGTGAAGTAATTATTTCTCTCCACTACCTTTTTAATGGTTAGGTGAGGCAGTAGTAGAGCAGATGAATGTATTTGGCTTTGCTATTCAATGTAATGAAGAGAAAGCGGATCCTGTCGGCTAGGCTGAGCAATGTTGACTGCTCACCAATAGAACGAAAAGTGTTTTCACTCGTATGGTATGGCTTCGTTGTTCACCCCACTCATGTTCTTGTGTTAAAGTGGAAGGAGATATAATGATTAGTATAGGACAAGACTCTCCTTCTACAAGAATCTTTACCCTTTCAGTCTCCCTCATTATTGACTTCCTTTTTATCATCTCTCTCTTCCTTTCCAGTTATGCCACTCTTGGATTGTTCTTTTAATTTAGTACCCCATTCATGTAATGTAAATGATGGTAAAGTTGATTGGCACTATTCATAGCTTGTGACCCTTATCTGCCTTCTTTATGTGCTGTATTTTGTATGGCTTACTGTTAGGAAGTAATAGAATCCATCTTCTCGTTCCTTTTATGTCACATTGTCTCCATTATTGTATCTGTGTGCTGATTTACCAAATTCTATTTATGATGGCACGAGCAGTCTTCTGAGGTTCGTTTGTGGAATATTTTTTCTACACTTCATAATATATCCAAGATCTAGTAGCTTTCTTGGAAAAACCCCCAGTTATACTAAAATACTAAATCTCATGCTTGCAGGTTACAAAGAGTCGAGATGTTTCTCCATTTTTTTCTCCGGGGATGTGCCACTATACGGAAACTGCAGGAGGATCCGGAGCTCCTCTATGTTCAACTCGAGCAGTGTGATAGCCCCTTTGTGGAACTTTGCATCCTTGTCTTGCATTGTTGGTCTCCTTATCAATATTGCTTTAAATATAGGCATACATGTCCCAAGTCAAGCCTGTAGAACTTCTAATATAGAGGAACTCCATCGGAGACTCGAGCTCTTCATGTTAGACGAGGCAGTTAAACACTTGGACTGCCCGAGGGAGAGAGATTGTTTCACAATTATTTGATGCGTTTTACCTAAGGTTGATGCCAATTTCTCAGTTACATTTATTTCTTTTTTGTTTTGTTTTTCTGGTCAGCCAGTTAGTGAGAGTATGATTTTTCCTTTCTCTAGCCTTATGCCTGCTCTGTACGATTTACCTACAGCATGTGTTTAACATATAAAAAAAAAAAAAAAAAATCTCAATAACTTATATATTTATGGGAAAACTCGATAGTACAGCCTATATTTATGGTTAAAAATCAAACAGTCCCCATGCTTCAATTGGTTTAATTACACTTGTCATGTTTTTTTTTTTTTAAAAAAAATCATTTATCGCTCTCTATTTAATTTGACCGTTTTGAAATGTTCTTTTAAGATAAAATTAATAAAAATTGAAAATAAAAAAATATTTTTAAATAAAAATAAAATTATTTTATTTTATTTTCTACTTAATTTTTGATTTTTATCCATTTTTCCTATTTTTATCTCGGATGGGTATTTTAATCAATTTTAAATCAGACAATAGATGCTTTTTTTTTTTTTCTTTTTTTACAACTTATAAGACATAATGACAAAATTGAAACTTGAGGGATGCAATTTGATTTTTGTTTATAGATATTAAGGCGTATAATGATGTTTTCTTGAATTTATTTAATTGCTCATCTCTAGTAAAAGGTTGTCTATGATTTTATCTTTTACCTGTGGAAATAAAAATTCAAAAAATTCCCTAGTAAAAACACGTGGTAATCCTTCAACCTCGAAAGCATGAATATTCTGTCATACCCGAAAAACTCATTATAAGCTCCATCCAGTTCGAAATTAAAGCAAAAGATGGAGATGAATGGAATGATGGTGCTCCATCTAATCTCTAATTATCTCATCCCACAAGCATCATTATTGATCATTACAGAAGCAATTATACTTCCCTTGTATTCCTCTTCTTCCATGATTACATCTATGTATGTCTCTAAGATGGCTTGTCACCGAAAAAGAAACATTTTTGTAATCGACTCCGAAACTGACAAATTTTTCATGGTCCACCTGTAACGGTCGATTAGTACATGAAGCGTGATAAAATCATATACATTTAAATAGGAAGTTCAAGTACTGATACATGAAGACTAATAGAAAGATCAATTATTTAGGATGTCAAGACTGAGGCGCATCCATATATTATCGAAAGCAAATTCAACCAATCTTATTTTTCAAACAGATTGTCACAATAATTTTAATACTGATGGGTAGTAGTTTTTTTTTTTTTTAACAACGAGAGAAATTAACTACACTAAGTCTTGATATATTGGGCTAAGATGGATTTAGTTGAGCTGAAAAATGCACTAAGTTAAGAGTGCAACGGAAGCGACTCCACAGTTCAAGTATCATTTAAGTCAATGACTTTCCTCGCAGACAAGTCCACTATTAAACGAAACTTATTAAACTATGTCTTTAATTTAAATGATACTTCTCTACAAAAGTTTGGCTCCTTACTTTTTCTTGTTCTCTTCACTCGTATCTCCTACCAAACAGGAATATCATATATCACTAAATTCTGGTTTATTTACAGTTTTTCGGTAGGGAGGAGAGGAAAACTGCGAAATTTTATCCAAAACTTCCAATGTATTTGACCCAAAACTAAAGGAACAAGCAAGGCAAGAGATATTTTTTAATTATTATATACTGAGATGATTTTTTCCTTCTAATCAAATACTGCATTCCAGAGATTATCCAGATGCTTAGGCGTATGGAATGCCGTTAGCAATTTGGGCTTATCTGTGGAACCCATTTGCAGAAATTTCTAAAAAGATGCTGGCAGTTGCCCTATGTTCCTTCAAAATATGCAGCTGGTGGCTTTTGATTAATAAAAACAATCCAAAAAATATGGCCGTCCCAACTCCCACAAGGGCATCGATCGCTCTTTAAAGACGTCATCAAGCGGGGGAGGAACCAGACAAAGGTTGACCAGGTGGACCTGAGACTTCGTTGAGCAGCACGGTAAGTGTACGCTGAATCAAACTCTTGGATTGGAAGGAGCTTGTTGGGCCTTAAGCCATGACTGAACGAGAAAACGAACCAGAAAGTCATTAGTTTGATCTCCATGTCAATCCATCAGCAATGTTGCTTTTACAATTTGGCGAAGATTGATCCAAAGGGGTGTGTGTATCAGTGTGCGCGCGCACCCCGTCACGAAGGACTGTACCCTCGAATTTGGGCCGGGTTACAATATGTAAGACTAGCTGCAGGTAGGAAAAAAGAGCAAGGGGTACCGGAGAGAACAGCCTTCAAGTTCTCTTGCATCAGCACCGCATCTATTCCTCCACGCGATGACAAATAAAACAAGTTAACATAAAAAAATATAGAAAATATTAACCAAAGAAGCTTGCTGATATTAGCCAAATTAAGAACTAAATTAGAAAAATGTCGGTCTACAAGAAGCTACATGTTCAGTTGGATATTTACACTTGTCCCAAATGACAGTAATTGTGAAAACACACTGCAAGTTGTACCCTTTTGAAACTCTCATTGACTGTATAGAAGCACTGCATTATTATCCTATAATAAACACCCTCCTCTTCTTCAAAATTTAACCCAAAAGCACAAATTATTCTTTTATTGTGATAATAATATGAAGAGAGACACGTTTGGAAGGTAGCTGCAGGCCGAATTACTCGCCATGTACACGAGCACTAGATGCTTCCATCAGACCATTGCGTATCTGGTCACTAATATCCCTAACATGACCAGGGCCATGGGGAATAAACACAGTAGTGTTCTTGGATGAGTTGCCAAGGTCTTTAATCGTGTCAAAGTACTGGGTTATCATGATCAGATCCATCACTTCCTTTGCTGAGGCACCCTCTACCGTGTGAGAGAAGTTCAAGATGTTCTCTCTCAAGCCATCCGTAATTGCTTGCCTCTGCCTGGCCACACCAACCCCACCTAGGTATTTGGCTTCAGCATCACCTTCTGCCTTTTTTATTTGGAGCACCTTCTCGGCTTCTCCCTTGTATACATTAGCAAGCTGAAGTCTCTGAGCTGTAAAATCAGAAGTCATATCCACCGAAATCAGAAAAAACCACTAGACTTCTTTCAGTCGCCAACATGGAAGGATACTATGAGGTTGGAACCAATCACAAAGTATACAACCAATTAACTGAGATAATCAGACAGGAAATGCATATACAGTGGTAAATAATAACCCAAGGGCACAGAAGAGGGTAACGTGGGAACTATAGCTGATGGATGGTCAATTAAGGGTTTCTAAAAAATTTTATTTTCGGGAAATAATAGGTCTAAACTCAAATGCACGCTTGCTTGGAATATGGAATATTGCTAAAAAGATCAAAGGAAAATAGGAAAGAGCAAGGAGAGATAAAACTAAGGCTGGATTGCAAGAGAGAGAGAGAGATAGTAAACACATTTATCTGCCTACGGCTACAAGAGTTGGGAGGAAATATATCAACATTGCATAGAAACCATATATATTAATCTGTGATAATTTTTTCCTCTGACATATAGTCCAAACACGTTCTCCCGGAGATCGTTTTAAATTAGCCCTCAAGACCAGGGCTAACCTTAAGCTTTTAACCCTGCAAGTAGCTTGCCATGCACCATTAAGATCAGTCCTGGACAACATGATCAATGATAGTTCATATCCTCAGATTAGAAATACTTGTATGTAAGACCTAAACTCAACCAATCCTCTTACCATAAGAGCAAAGGTCATCGAATCTTAAAACATTCAGGCTTCCAAAATAACTTACAATGAGATATCATTTCCAGATATGGCAAAAAAATAGTAAGAAAAATGTACAATGGTACCTGCATTTATCTCATTCATTGCCTTGCGCACAGAGGCATCAGGTATTATGTCCACCATCAATATGTGCTCTATGCTATATCCATATGCTCCCATCACCTGATCCATAGTTTCAACATAATGTTAAAATCTGAATCCCTTGACACAAGGTGGAAGCATATTTCTGTTTGGAGAAAAGACAGAAGAACAACTTTCTTGTTTTTTATTTTACATGTATGAAGCCAATTATGATTGCCATGTAAAAATTAAAATAAAACTCAAATCTGTCAAAACTAAGCTCCTGAAAGTTAATAAATGCAAATGCAACTGGAAAAAAAGTTTAGGAACAACAGCACAATAAGATGCTATAGCCAAGAGGAGTTCAGTACGCTAAAAGTCACAAAAAAAAGTACACGCAAATGTACAAGAGCCCAAGAAATCAAAATGTGTCTTTTCTTCTTCTACTTTTTCAGTTTTTTCCTCTTTTTTAGCAGGTAAAATCTTTCAACACATATGATGCGAAGGGGTGAACATCCATGTACACAGGCAGGATAGAAGAGTGTTTCTCCTTCAGAGTTGGTGGTATTCTGTCTTTATTCCTCACTACCCCCAATGGACTATATCATCAATGAGATATTTTCAAAAACTCATTCGTCAGCATCTATTATCAAATGAAAGACAACGCATCCAAGTGTTTGTTTTACTAAGCAGCAAAAGATGTGCATTGTACGACTATGAAGAAAGTGTACTAGTAAACCATGCCTCAACCACCAGGGGAAAATGAAAGACGGAAACAGTAGGGCGAGAATGCAACAGGGCATAATTTTCGCAAAAGACAGGTGACAATAAACAGTTGCAAAAAATCTAACAAAAGCATCCACTTACCTTCTCAAGCTCCTCTGAGACAGCTTTAGCAACCTCTCCCTTTTGTTCAAAGAGCTCATCCAAAGTCATTCTCGGAACAAGAGCTCGAACCACTTAAAAATGCAGACAAGATACATAATTGAGAAAAGGAAAGACAATCATCTCTATTTCATTCTGTAAAAGCTGAAACTAAGAAAATTACCATCAAACACAAAAGCTTGGATCTGCTCTTTGGGATTTTGCAACTCATAAAATGCATCATCAGCATTTTCTTTGATAACTCGGTATTGAATAGAACAAAGCAGTTGAACAAAGACATTGTCCTGTGTATTCAGGACACATTACTCCCACAGATCAATAATGTGAGTTTAATCACTCATCTAACATCGAGACAAAAAAATAACATAAGCAAAGCTCCTATAGTATAATTACAACTCCAACTCTTATTTCACCATCGGTCATATTTTAGTGCAACTATCTTCACAACAATAGACTTGCCAATTGTGAACAGCAGATAAATACAACCTAGGCCAGTAACTAACCAGTGGTAATAGTTAAGTTCTGTGATGTATTCTTGAAACATAAATGATGTCAAAAATTTAAGCTGACGCTACAATACATTGAGCATTAAGGGAAAGATATAGTGCACAATAATATAGAAATACAAACTCGACTAAAATTTTATCATATACATATAATGACTCATATATAAACTCGACTAAAATTTTATCAGATGCATATAATAAGGACTCGTATATCCATCGCAGGTGCAGACACACATAAAATAAAATTCTTTCCAATCAGCAGAATTAGGCTAAAAAAGGCAGGCACCAATAAATGAAACATAAACATAAGTGTCGATCATAGACTATAACATTCACGTCGTCTCCATATTGCTTCAAAATAAAGTCTTTACCAACTAATGTTTTGCAATTGACTCCACGTCACATTCAATGTTCACCTAAACGGCCATTGTTCTCCCTCCATTTTCAGCAAGAATCATCAGCAAACGTCGCCCCACTGGCTCTAATGTCAATTTTAAGAAAGGACTAAGACGCATGACATTCTTATTCTACCACATGTGGAAAGGACGTCGTGAACTCTGTTTTGATCTCCAACAAAGACTTAAATGATTTCCGCGACTTAGTTAGTAGGAACACAGAATTCTCAATCTATAGTTGATTGCTACGAGAGAACCCCAAACCACCAATGACGGAATCCTCAAAAGCTTCTTTTTCTTTGTATCTATTGTCAATTTGATTATCCCCCTAATTTCCTCCGCAACCAAACTAAATAACAGCAAGAAAAGAAATATGAAGCAATCAAGGAAGAAAGGCGGGGGAAGGGGAGGGGGTGCAACCTTGGTTTTGGTCTCGATGCGAACTTCGAGGGAGCGGATCCTGGTGGAGAGGAGACCCGCGAGCCATTCGCCGGCGAGGGGGTTGAAGCAATGGAGGCCAGGCTCAGCCAACCTTTCGAAACGGCCCCACCTCTCCATCACACCAACGCTCGCCTGGTCCACGCACGCAAAGAATATACAGCTCGCGTTGCCCATCTCTCTGTCTGTGCCCGTCTGCCGCGCTGACTCTCTTTCCTTCCTTAAGAGCTAAGAAGTGCCCATGTCGTTAAAGACACGGGGAGAGATTATAGATATGTACCGAGTCTAGATGGTAGGGACAGTGTACGGACGATGCCAATGGATATGATGGGGGTCTCCGGATTACATTTGGGATAACATACATAAATATACTATACGGCTGTGATGATCTTGCAGTTGTACGTTGTTTACGCAAAAGTAGATTTCCCTTTATCTAATTTATTTCCCTTGTCCCAAATACTATACAGCGGTAGTGTTCGGCTCATCTAAAATATTTGACTTAATAAAATAATTTTTTTTATTACATCATCTCTTTATATATATCTACACATATAAAAAATTCGCTCAAACCAACTCTCTTTATTTTTTTTAGGGAAAAATACACTTTTCACCCACAAACTACCGGAGTAGTGACACATTGCACCCCAAATTACCATCTTTAAGACATTGCACCCTCAAACTACCAATGTTATACATTTTGCACCCTAAACTACCCACTTTGACACATTACACCCTCCAACTACTAATATTAAACACTTTGCACCCTCATTTGACAATAATACCCTTGAGAAATTAATGAATTGACAACAATATCTAAGGGCATTATCGTCATTTTAGTTTGAAAATTTGATAAAGGGTGCAAAGTGTTAAAAATTGGTAGTTAAAGGGTGCAATGTGTCAAAATTGGTAGTTTAGGTGCAAAGTGTAAAATATATGGTAGTTTGTGGGTGAAAAGTGTATTTTCCCCTTTTTTTTATCAATTTTCGTACACAAAATTTTTAAACCACCAACATTTTAACAGCCAAACTCCATCGGCAGTAAAAATTGAATTTCAAGCCATTAGAAATGGATAAGAAAAGTGAAGTTACTTATTAATTAATTAATTTATACCCTAAAATAAAAATATGACGGTTAAAATTGTACCACATAGTTCGTCTATAACACATATGGGACGATTTCGATGATTGAATTTTTTTTAGGAGTGTAGATTGAAAAAAAAAATTAATAGTTATAATGTTCAACGTGTTAAAAGTAGTAGTTGAGATACTCAGACACATCTTTGAGACTATTTTAATAATTTAAGGGGTGCAAAGTTACTTTCCACTGCCATAAAGTCAAAATATTAAGTTGTTTTGAGTTTTGACACTTCATTTAGAAAAGGTTAATCCACTGTGGTGAGATTGGTTTCCTTCTATAGAAATCCTCTTCTATTCAAATTAAATGGTTCATTACTCAACATGCATTAAATGTTGTAAGATCAATACATAATTATTAAATGTTGTAAAATCTTTTGTTGTGTCTATGTCCCTCGTCCAATTTGGCCGAGAATTTCACTAATGATGTACCAATAGCATACCCCTCAATCCAACAAGTTTGTTTTGTTTGGAGGAAACAGACAGAGAACACCAAGCCGAAATAGGCCTTGTTATTCCAGCCAGAATAAAAAGCTGGCAACTCAAAACGAAGAAAAGTCGTGTAATATACCCCCCAAGGCCCCAGCTCTCCCCATTTATATATCAAAGTCGTCAAAGTCGAGATTTACTAATCTCGAATGGAGTAGGAGTAAACGGACCGATTCTTTTTTTTCTTTTTTCTTTTTTCTTTTTCTAAGTGTAAACGGACCGATTCAATTGTACTAACTTTGAAATGTTTTTGTCATAACAGTAGAAGGTTCTTGGAAAAGTTCCACAACCACCCCAATCTAACGGGAGATTTGTTTACAGTCTGTACTTGACTTTTTTTAGGATAGATTAACCTATCCTTTCGTGCCAGCGGGTGAAAAAGAGAGCCTATTACTGTAATTTTGAGCAATAGGAGAGGCGTCATTCACGCTGCGGCCTTTGCGAGCGAAACATGGCCCGACGGGCCGAAGCCTTTCTGGACCTTTTTAGAATTCTGGAGACCCTTACGAGTCAAGACACGTTGAGATTGCATTTCTTTCAACTCGTAAATTTTCTGTGTGTTTCGCTTGGATCGAATTGAGCCGATTCGGCCGATATTTACATGCCCATCAATTTATTATTTCGGAAGTGGACAAGCTCCAGGCCCAACTTTTGCCTCCAGGGGCTTTGAGTTCCGTTTGCAAACATGATTGGGCCTAAAGATCCTCATCCACCCTTCGAAGTTTTGAGGATAACAAATAAGCATTTTTGCTTGCTTTCGCAAATATTACTAATGACTCAGTGAGTTATGAGTGCTGTGAAGAGGACCAACTTCGGTCTTTCTCATTCAAAGAATCAAAACTGGCGATCCAGTTGCTGAGGCTGACATCTTACAATAAAGGATTCAGGACACTTTATGGATGTTGGTACTGCTTTTAATGGTTTTAGCTAGTGATGTTTTGTTTTTAGCTTCTACCCTTTTTTTGTTATACTCAACATGGTACTTCCATTAGAAAATGTACTCTGCTAAAAGGTGCAGAATCATCACAGTTTACGAACTCGGATGGAATATCACCCATCCGAACATCCCTCTAAATTCCATTGTCCAAACCCCATTTAGCTTCTACCGTTTGTTTGATAGACCCCTGCTTTCTTCAGATCATCGACAATATTCCTAATGGAAATATTTTCTCAGACGACATGTCCATCTTTGGTGCATATACAGAGTATAAAAACAATTTGTTTTTAAATTGTATAGAAATTATAGATGATAATCGTAGAAATTTCTTTTTCATACTTAAAAAATACTGTAAATCTAAGGAGCTTCTAGATTTAATAGAAGGCGTGTCAGTTGTTTAGTAGTAGTAGTTGGCTCAAGAAAATTGAGGGAAGTCGAGCAGAGATGAGTCACGAAGAAATGTACTTGACATTGTGTTCTAAAATTGCCTCTGGGAATCCCTTAGCCATTGATACTGGATCTGAAATGGAGTTTCTCCACTGGAGGCCTGATTAGGAGTCCAATAAACCAATAAGTACAAGAAGAACTGAAGCTTGTTTCAGTGAAGCCTATCGTCTTTGGAAATGGGGTGCATCTACGCCCAAGGACATGCCAATTGATTGCTCTGCTGATTGAACTCAGAATCTTAAGAAACCATGATCTTCTCTAGCTCTTGGCCTCATCGGAGGCAGGGTGCAAATGAACCTGACCGGGCCTAATGTATTTTCCTGAGAGAAGCCAAAACTTCATGTACTTCGACGGACTAGATGCACTGCACGTTCTGACACTCCAAATGCTACTTTGTTTAGCGATTCTTATCGGAACATGGCTGACCGCTTTGTTCCCTACGTGATATCCAGCTGACAGCTTCGCCATTGACCTTCGTGCAAAATTGTTCATGAAATGCCAGATTCACCACGAACACGATTTTATGATGGCTGATTGGCTTTTCCATAGCGAAGTACTTTTGTATTATGTCGGCTACCATATGAAAGTATGGAGACCCATTTAGCTATGTTCCCTCCACGGATGCATAACCAAATAAGCCGAACCTTTAGACCCACTACTTGTTCATTTTATACATCCCCCCATTTCTCATCACCTTTCTCAACCCCCACAGTCACCCTTTATTCCTTATGGATTCTGGGAATCCAAGTGCGACCAATAAAAAGAAAACAAATTCTGCAGCAAACAAAAATAAAGAAATCCAAGTTGCCCTCTACCGCCAGAATTGTATCATCTCTCCAGCAAAATCAGACAAGTGGGACAGCTTTATAACACAACGGGGGCGACAAGAACGAATATTTATACGTCGGCTTCTTATTTGTTCACCATGCCTTGTGACGGGAAGCCGCTTGATCGGATCTAGATCTCTGTTTGTCTTTCGGGGGGGCAAAAACAAAAACTCTTGAAAACGGTCTAGTTAATCGAATGTAGAAAAAGGAGGACTAATTGGTTGTAATATCAAACAGTCTAGTTTATATTTCTCGAGCCATCTCCGTGCTAATGTAAAACAATGCAAGGCAGAGCAAAGCAAAAGGGCAAAAATTTGACATAAACTGATATTGGATCGGTAGTTTCAAGTTTCAGTCATGATTCTGTGGAATATTTGAAGAATTGATACCGAGTCACCATACATAAAAAATGTACTGCTCAGATGCTTGTCAAGTGCGCGCCACTGGTGCATCATAACTACCACTCTTTGCAGAGTAAATGTTTGTGAAATTTCTCCACTAACAAATATCTTACACCTTTTCAGATTTCCACTTAGGACTCTCCCAAGACTTTCTATAAAGCCTTGCATTCACAAAATACTAGCTAAGATTCTATCAAGTTTTATATGCGCTGGCGTTGCTAAAAGTTGAAGGGAGCACTTAGACTAGAGTAATTTGCCGTAGAGCTAGGAGAGTTCGCCAGAGAATGTCACGTGAGACCCAGCTTGGCTGTCTTCGTCGAATCATTAATATCTGGGGCAGAATTAAACGTGACGAAGAGGTACCCTGAATGGCACTGCATCGATAATAAATAAATTAATTAAAGCTGTCTCATTTGGGATACAATTTTGTCGAGCAATTTGCTATCCGTACATAGAACATAATATTATGATTCCATTTTTAATTTGTGGAGCTGATTGACAGCCCGTACACATGGGGGACTGTACTTATTGCACATGATTTTGCAGCAAGATTCTAATAAATTTTAAATGTGCATGTTTAACTATAACAAGCTGGTTGGTCTGCTCCTTGTCGCTTGAACTAACTTGGGTTTCCTTTATTCGTTCTCCAAAAAAAATGAACTCGAAAACTAATTACTAATCCATTGCAGCAGATATTTATTTATTATATTCCTCAAAAATACGTTGTCCCTCCGACATAGGACATGCCAGCAAATTGATAGATATATGGGCAATGGCGTGGAGCACATGGACCTACAATTGGAGTTTGATGTTTATTGTTTTAAGTCAAAATTAATGTAAAAAAACGAGGTTTAGCTCTGTTTGCATACCCTCTAACCTCCAAACACAGAAAATAACATTCAAACCAAAACGACTCTACCTAATAATCTTTGAAACTTATCCATAGACTATTGTTAGAAAATTTTACAGAAAATTATGGAGGATGCCAGCCAGCTAACCATAACCTTAAATTATCAAGAGCTAATCCATCTAGACCCTAAATTATCGTTAACTCTTGCTGTCATTTGGAAAATACAATGAGCATTTCTGTTCAAAAGCATCACAGTGATAGTTGATGGTTCATTCGCTGACCAGACCAACCCCCCTTCATTGCTCCTCTATATAAAGTCCAGCACCCTACACCAGTTCACCCATCATTCTTAACTACCTCTGCTTCTATCCAAAAGCTACATACGTCAAAATTTTGTGAGCTGGTGATCGGAGGCAGAAACACATATCAATAGGAACTTATGGCTCGCTGGTCTGCCGAGAATGCTACAAAAGCCTACCTCACGACTTTGACAAAGGTGAGCACAACCCTTCCTTCCATATCAGACTCATATGGAGGAGCAATTTTTCTTGGCTTTAGATTCCCCTTTTCATGCCCTCTTTCAAATTTTAACTGAGTTGGATTGCGGCGATCCTAATGCAGATGCAAAAGGCTAAAGAACCAGATGTAGCAGAGTTTATTTCAGCGCTAGCTGCAGGCAACAATGCACAATTGATGGTTGTGGCATGTGCTGGTGCTGCGGACTCCAATATGCTAGCCTTAGTGGCCGCAGCTCATCAAACCGGTGGCCGTGTAGTTTGCATCCTTCATGGGTTTGAAGATCTGCATCTATCTCGGGAAGTCCTGGGCCTTGATGCATGTCATGTTGAATTTGTAATAGGGGAAGCTCAAAAGCTGGTATCTACGCGGTATAGGGAAGCGGATTTTGTGCTTATTGATTGTAATCTCGAGGATCAGGAAGGAATTTTTGAAGCCGTGAAAGGGGTAAGGAAGCAAAGCGGTGCGATTGTCGTGGGGTTTAACGCATTATGCAATGGGTCTTGGTGGTCTAGTAGATCAAGAACTCAGTTCTTGCCTATAGGAGAAGGGTTGCTAGTGACAAGAGTTGCTGCAGAACCAAAAATTTCTAGCAGCTGTGGTATGGGGAAGAGTCACTGGGTTGTTAAGGTAGACAGATTCACAGGTGAAGAGCACGTGTTTCGAGTCAGAGCTCCTCGAGGAAAAGTGATTAAAGCTTGAGTTAGTACTTAAATGCTCCCTGTGGCTGGTATAGAAGGAGGCTCTTTGCCTCCATTTTCCAACCAGAGCAAATGTAGATAAGGTTGTAGTTTCATTACAATGCATTTGGAGCTCCTTTTTAATCTTTATCCCAAATGTAATGGAAAATCTTAGCGATTACATGCTATGACGGTAATATTGGCCTAGTAATGGATCAAAATTCCTCTCTTCTTTTCTCCTTCTTCCCTTCCCCCCTAGTTTCCAGATCCACGGTTTTTGCAGGGCACTTAAAATCTTAGTGCCTTTCCACATTTAGTTCAAGGGGTTGGTGGTCTGCACAAATGTTCTAATCATCTCTTGGCCATTCAAGAAAATTTTTGTGAAGTGCTAAATCGACCCCATGTTCCTAACTTCCTATGGATTATACATGCTCAATGTAGAAGCCAAATGCTAAATCGAGGACAAATATCCTTCATCACAAGGCCGCCTCTACGATAAATGGGATCTTAAGGCAAACCATAAAAAGAGGCCTTTTATAATAAATTATTATAAATATAAAAATATCAATAAAGTTTACTTAAAAATTATTTTTCTTACTTTTCGAGATGCAAATTATAGTTTTGTATTCAAGATTTGTCAATAGATCATTTTCAATTGATAATATAACTAATCCATTTAATCTTTCTTGCGTAGTAGATTTTAGATATGATTTTATTAGTTTTAGTTTTGAAAAACTTCTTTTTCGCAAAATTATCCTAAATTGAAAAATGATAACTACAATCAACACAAACAGAAATTTAAAATAAAACTATACATACTCAATTTAATCTCAAATTCTCAATTTTCTCTTGACAAAAAAGTGATAGTGACAACAGATATAAAATAAAAGTACAAAACTAATTTAAAAATGGAAATGTTAGAATAATAGCTCCTGTGAAGAAGAAGAGGACTGCAACCGACTTTGAGATTTTGAAATTGAATCAACACTTGAAAGTTAGCTAGAAAGAAGGAAGGATATGACGTTCACAATAGAAAAATAAGGAAAAATAGTGTAGAGAAAAGTGAAAGTAGAATATTAATTGAGAAGTGAGCTATAAAAAAAGAATGATAGCCTTCAGATTAGAAAGACAAGATCATAAGAAAACATTGGTGAAGAGAATAGTGAAAGTAGGATAAAGTAAGAATTAAGAAAGGCTAAAAATTGGAAGTCATATAGTCTTTTTTTTTTTCAATTTTAAACTTGGAAGTCCAATAGTCTTTTTTTAATTTTAAAGTTGGAAGTTATTTACTTTGTAATTATGAATTATGTTAAATGAGGATAGATATTTTGAGATTTATTTTTTCTTTTATTAAGTTAAAATATTTAAATTAGTGGCCTTATAACCTATTAAATATTATTAAATAAAATAAGAAGTTGGGCACATTAGGCATCCGCTGCCTATACACAGAGACGCCCTTTCGTCATCCTCTGGCCCCAAAGAGAGCAGAAGAGGGGGAGACCGTTGTCTTAACAATGAAGAGGACTTTTTCATACGGCTTTTAAGCAACATGCATTTTGCAGTTCAAGGATAAGGGTCATGGACAGTCATCTAGATATCTACTATAAAATCTGGTTACTTTCAATTTTAATTCCACCCCTTTTTGCTTGCCCCACCTCTAATTATAGCTATTATTACTTGTTTTTATTTGTGAAACAAGTGCAGCTTTCTGTTTCCGGGTAGCCAATTTGATTAAATCATTGATGCAATCAGCATTCTATTTCTAGGGGATAAAACACAACCAATGCAGTTGGAAAAAATTGAGCCCTCCTAGAACCTATCCAACCCAGCTGAAAATCTGTCGGCTTCGAAAAGAGTTGGACCCGGTGCCTCCCGAATCTTACTTGGAATTATTTTTTTTCCCATTTAAGTTTGGCATTAGTTGCTATTTTCGAAAAAATACAGATCGAGGACTAAAAGAGAGGAAGGGTTTGGGAGGAAGAAAACTCTACAGGTTAGACGAATAGGTAAGAGGCAACAGGACAACCTAGAAACCAGCCACTACAAATATTCTGTTGGATATGATATGCGGGGGCGAGAAGAGAGACTAGATTTAATCTGTCTCTTTGCTAGTCAAAAAATGACTGCAATTTTAAAATCCGAACGGCTTCAATCCTCGATGAAAAGAAATTTTAAATTTTGACATGGTTCTCCAGAAGCCAAAGACAATAAAGCCATAATCTAGGAGAATGGAAAATTATGTGGGTCGTGGGAATTTCATCCAGCTGCTCGTAAAAGAAATGTGACTACAAACAAAATGCCCCATAGGTAACCCTTTTGCAGGCCGGAAGAAATCAAGTTCAGTTACATTCACAACAAACTTGGTGGTCCTTAGCAAAGGACACTACATTAAATGGAGCTTGTTTCTTCATACTGAATAGTTAGTGGGTCATCATCTAAGCCTACCATTGAAAATTTCTGCAGGCAATGGTCAATGGTGGGAGAAATTGGCTGAGAGATCAGAGACAACTCGTAAAGTTGCCCAACTCTTGAACTACAGCTTCCATGGATGGCCTTTCAATGGAAGACTCGTGCGTGCAAAGCAAAGCTATTGTTGCAAGCTTAGTTGCTTCGTATTCAAAGAACCTGCCATCAAGTTTTGGATCAATAAAATCCTGAACTTTGCATGACTCTACAGCAAGTCGCGTTGAACTAGTGACTTTCCGCTTCCCTGAGAGGACTTGGAAAACAAGTACCCCAAATGCATACACATCACTTTTCTCCGTGAATTTACCAGTACTGGTGTATTCTGGCGCTAGATAACCCATTGCAGCACTGGCCTTCAGCGCTGAGAAGACGACATCATTGGTGAGAAGCTTGTGCATGCCAGAATCCGAAAGCAATGGGTTGAAACGTTGGTCAATGAGCACCTTATAAGCTGAAATGTTTTGGTGAACCAGAGCCGGTTTGTTCGCTTTGCTACAGTGTAAGTATGCTATACCTGCTTAGGAAACACAGAGAGGTCAATATGAATAATGTAAAAACACAACCTTTTAGAATTCATCTCCTGTCTAAAAATGAACACAACTTGTGATGAAAATTGATTTGTTCGGACCATCGGAAAATGAACACAACTTATGCTAAAAAGAATTATAAAGAAACTCTGAATGATTTCTGATGTGATGGTGTGAATTCCCAGAGTAACACAAGCATTGAAGAAGAAAGATGCAGTTAAAACCCAGAAAGTGCCAGAGCGACAACTAAAACGCAGGAAAAAATATGAAAGAAGAACTCACCTTTGGCGATACCCTTCACAACAGAAACTCTAGTTGACCATTCAAGTACATGGGTATCATCCTTTCCATCAAGGTAGTGCATTAAGTTCGCATTGGGAACAAGATCATAGATGAGAAAGCACTCACCACGGCCCCTTGAACAACAAAATCCTCTCAATCTTACCAAATTTTCATGCCTCAATGAGGTCAACATGTTTAATCCCTTCAAAAATTCAGCCTCATCTGACTTGCAGCTACTTTTGCTAATGCTCTTGATCGCAACAACAGATCCATCTCTCAGAATTCCTTTATAAGTTGCAGAGAAATTACCCTTGCCCAATAAATTCACCTCTGAGAAGTACTGAGTAGCAGACTCCACCTCTTCCAAATTGAATCTAAAGCTCTGAAAGACCTCTTGCACAAAACCACTGAAATTCCGGCCATCAGCTAAAGGGTCCCACCCACTGGAGTACTCAAGGCTGATGAGTGGAGAGCCATTCTTCCTGTATACCCCCTTGGCCTGGTCAGTACTAAGACGGCTATCAGAAATATCAAATGTCGTGCCAAGCTTCTGTTTCCGGCGGCGATACTGAATGAAGCTCAGAATGCCTATAGCGAATAATGCTATTGTTACCGCAATTACACCAACAGCAACAGAAGCCCGTGGGGATTTAGATGGATTTGAGCACCGAGAACCATTGCAAGGTATCTGCACATTTGCTGTCTCTGGTATGTCTCTCGTTGGCAAACTGGTTGCACCCGGTCCATAGGGTTCAGGCCGATTAGGATTGACTTGTTCGGAAGCATTGCAAGCTTTCAAAGACGAAAATCCAACCCCACATAAACCAAGGTTGTTTTCGTAGACGAATGTATGATTCAGTCTCTTCAAAGCTTCATCAAGAATAGTGGAAATAGGATCAAATTGTGTCTACTTTTGCAATGAGTCAAAGCGGAAAAAAATACTAAATAAAAGAAAAGAAAAGGAAAAAGAAAACTAGCATAAGTTGGAGTGGCAACTTTACCAGGAGGTACATTGCCAGAAAGAGTGTTGTTTCGAATGTCTAGGACTTCCAGCAAAGGCGCATCAGCAATTTTTGTGGGGATTGAACCAAAGAGGTGATTGAAGCTCAAATCTAGCCTCATGAGAAATCCCAGATCTCCTAAACTTGCAGGGATTGCTCCAGTTAATTTGTTGGATTGCAGAGCAAGAACACTAAGGTTCTTAAGAGAACCCAGCTGTGTGGGTATGCTTCCGGTGAACTGGTTATAACAAAGTTGCAACACTATGGAGCAAATGAAAAGGCGATATAAGCAAAAGTTCGAATTGTTACCGACTAGCAAGCAAAAAAAAAAAAAAACTTGCAAGCAAGTTCGAACACTTTCGGAAAAAACCCATAAGGTAATAGGAGAAGCAAAGAAATCAATGAACAGATAGACTCATCAAAACTCAGTAGCAATTCCTGGAAACCACCCATTTGAATAAAATGCAAAATTAAAGAAGACAAGTACCAACTCTTGGAAGAGAACTCAAAACCACATACGCTCACGGTTCCCCCCCCCCCCCCCCCCCCCCTCTTCTCTCTTCTTCTCCAATCAAAAAATACACACCCACACACATGCTGAGGAGCAAGATAAATCTTTGAACACGAGTGCACCACTAAAAAAAAAATCGTTCTTTTTTCACGTCTTCAAACAAATAGGTGAAGAAATACAAAATTACAAAAAAAAAAAGCCCCCACTAACCTTGTAAAGCAGCCATGCTTCCGAGCTCAGGAGGTATCTCCCCAGAGAGATTGTTCACATTCAGATACAAATCACTCAGCTCAGTCAAACTTGCTATTTCCCTTGGTATCTCTCCGTACAGAGAGTTATAATGCAAGTAGAGCCCCGTCAAGTACCTGAGCCCAGCAATGGCAGGAGAGAGCTTACCCGAGAGCCCCTTTCCCTGTAACGAAATGTTGGCGACTTGACCTTTCTCATTGCAAGCCACACCTTCAAAGAAACCGTCACATGGGTCGCCATTGATCGTCCACGACGAGAGGTATTGGTTATGTGGGTCCAAAGCTGCTTTCATGTCCATGAGTGCTCTGAGCTCTGGATTTGCACAGACCCAAGTTGTGTTCGCCAGCAAAAATAAGAGAGAGAACATAAATGCCGAGAAACCCATTAGAGATGTTGGTGCAAAGTAGTAGAACAGCTCCGTTTCGAAACTCTCTCTCTCTCTCGTTCTGGTTAATGGTTCTTGTTCTTATTTTTCTCTCACAGCCCCTCTCTCCCTCCCTCCCTCCGTCGACCGTCTGCGTCTATTTGTTCGATATCTTTGGGAGAGAGAAAATGGTAAGAAATAGACAATGAAGTACAGAACTCAGTGGAGGGAGTCAGATAAAGGGGAAATGGGATGCTAGTATGGAACTTAGGCCGTAGGATGAACTGAACTTTACTGAACGAGTACGAGGGGCTGGCGGACTAGAGGGCTCACATTGCACGTAGTATTTTACGGTTCAGGTGATGCGACGTTGATCTGGGATACAGTGCTCTATTTGCACTTCACATTCTTTCTCGTATCCAAAGTTCAAAGACAAGTTGATATTGAAAATATACAGAATGACCAGTTACAGTAGAAGAGGAAAGCCTGAGGATTTCATGCTTGTTTAGAAACAGGAAAATCAACTGTCTTTTTTTTTTTTGCTTTTTTAAAAATAATTCATTTTGATCCATCACTAACCCAAAAAAACAAAAAATGGTACATAAAACTCTCAAATTTCAGTAAAGACAATATTTAGTAATTAGAAAAATAATATAATCTTAAATCCTTCTGAAAAGAAACATACTTTTTGTTTTTCTAAACGAAAAGAATCATACTTGATAGAGAAAATTTAAGGAAAAGTATTACACATTCTTTTTGCTCCACTGGCGCTAAAAATATTACATATACTTCTTACTCATTTTTTGCAGTAAATTGAGAAGGAAATTTTTTTAAAAAACAAATTGTGCATTTCTTTCTTTCTGTTCTTTTTAATCGGTTACACTAAATTCGTTACATCGTTGGAAGAAGACTGACAGGCTATTTAATGCGCTACTATGCAGGTCCGCATACTGAACCAATAACGTCTGCCACGTGGTTAATAATTGACTGTCAATTTCTCCACTGTACAATCAGGCGCGTGGACACTGTAATCGTACTTGGCACGAATTTCCAAGCGATTTGAATTCAAAAGTCCAAAATACATACATGTATGGATATATTGACCCTATGTCAGAGCAGTCAGCAGTGCTCTTAAGTTATTTTCTGGACAGTGCCTATCTGACACCGGGAATTCAAAAACGCATATATTTGCATATATAAAACAATTTCTTTTTCTTTTAAACTCTGAATACTTTGTTTTTTTTTTTTTTGGTGAAAAAGTTTGAAAAGTTTTTTGGTTGTATACTTGTCGGGCGTTGCCTCGCTTCTACGCCTCCCTAATCTGTCAGAGGCTCTGAAGCACTGCTCCAGGCTACTGTCAGTATCCAGTTGTTCTATCCCCGTTAGTCCTTATTCATTTCTGCTTACATAAAATATTCATTATTCATTTCTGGTTTTTTATGTTGTCGTTTCATCTTTGTATTTGAGCGGTACAAAGTATTTTTATTTTTTTTTAAGCAAGCAGTAGAAGTAATAGAACTGTGGACTTCTTGGACACGATAGTTGCTAACAGCCTCTCGAGAACCTACAAAGAGTGAATATTTGGGCACGGCAGGAATTTTCCGCTTTATTATTCTCTTTTTATATATATATATATATATATATATAATATTAACTTTAGATAAAGGTACACACAGCATATTATTCTCTTGATTGGAAACTAGCACGATTCGAGGGTTAGGTTTTATGAAATGTATGTGATAAGAACAAAAATCAGAATCTCCACATTATACAAATAAAACTGTTGGCAGGTAGTTTTCGTGTCAACAATCTCTTGAGAACACTGGTCAAACAACTCGTGAACTAGTGAAGAAACAGGACCACACTGTGCAGCGTAATCATGTAACAATCTATGAAGCTAATGAGACCACGGGAAGATTTTAGTCTACAGGCTACTCTGTGCTTAGTTTTGATAGTATTTGCATGTCAAAATTTTGGAATCACTCAAAATTTTAGTTAAACATGTTATGGCTTGAAACTCTGTAGTATGTTTCTTTTAAGATTTAAAATTTAAAATTTTATAGGCGTTATTAATTTTTTGGTATCGCTTTTTGAATTTTTGACACAGTAATTATTCAGTTTGTATGTAATAATAGATCTAGAAATTAATCAAAATACATATAAATTGACGCGAGCGTCTAATTTAGAAGATGTTCATTTTTTAAAAAATTTTATGATTCTTTAGAATTTTAAAATTCTAAAATCGAACATATTTTTTAACATCACCTAAAAATAACTGCAGCACGCATACTAATAAAGTTAACATCACCTAAAAATTTTTAAAACACAAAAAATTCTCAAAATGCAAGCTAACCGAACATCTTCTTATTTTTATTTTTTTAAAAAAAAGAGACAGGTTACCATGTGCTTAGGTTTATCATAATTTACCTTTAACCTGTGACCTTCAATTGACGGTTGACCTCTCTGACTCTCGAAAGAAATATATTCGTCCATGCAAATCTTTTTTTTATGACCGAGAATATCTAGGGCTGCACAATCGACCCAATTATAAAATTCTAGATACAAACAAATCCATCGGAATTCCCACTATTAGCTTCGGCTATCATTTGATTAGCATATCCAATTACCGCACTAAACCAAAAAAATAAGGTTTGTTAGGGCATGTTACATTGCACTGTGCTCCTTTTGAGGCTGGAGTGGATCTGGGTTCCCACACATTTGTCCTCCTGCTTAGATCAGTAGTGCTACTGTACGTGTTGGGGATGTGAACAACTTTTTCCGTAGGACGATGATCGAAGAACTTGTTCCTTCTTTTAAATAATACTACTGCTTGATGATCAAGTGCCATCCGAGAGATTTGTTCTCTGCCTCAGTCCTTTCTGAAACTTTCTTTTGGTTTCTTTCCTATTTCTTTGCCGGGGGGTAAGGCATCTCTTTTATCGTAAAGCGACGTTTTCTCACTTTTTAAACACAATCCTCATCCTCCTCGTATAGAGATTAGAGAGAGTTATATATATATATATGAGAGAGAGAAAGGTATATATAAACAGCTATCTCTGGGACTTGGACGTTTTCTTTGTCACTTAAGCTTTTATGTATGCGGTGCGGATAGTAGATAAACAGTCGTGCCTCTTTGAGGACGCTGAGGCCTGAGGGTCAACATCTAACTGGAGAGCATCTCTTTTTAGTGGAGGATATGTAGAAAAGGCTTATAAAGCAGTTGTGTGGGCTGGCACTGGCAGTATCGAATAAAAGAGCACGCAAAATGAACTCGTGCAGCATAAAGTAGTAAATGATGTCAATGGCTCAACGATGCACAAAGTTTTAGATCGAGCCCACACTTTCAAAAGATCTAAATCGCCTTTTTGGAAAAATGTTTGGGGTACGTTCTAGACATCTAATAAAGCACCAACTAATTCCAGCTAGCAGCCAGTCAAGCTAATTAGCTCCGCAGAAAGAACTCGAGAAGACATCAAACAGCGTTCGTTAGTCATACCCACTACGTACTTTGCAAGACATGCAAAAACTCCTACAGCTTAGTTCGTTATGCAAACACAGCCATCTTTCTGAAGTTGGGTGGCTTTAAAGTGCCATTCTCAATCTCCTTTGGCTTGGCTTTCGGAGTCCTTTGTCGCACCATTGTGGTCCATGTCTCCTGAGTATCTTTTCGCTGGACTCTCCTTTTACGGAGATTACTTTTCCTCTATAAGCTTCGTTTTGGCGAGAAGATGTTGATTTTCAGAGCTTGATTACTCCAAAATTTGCAGAGCCGATAGCTTCAGTTCCGTGCTTTTAGAGGAAAAATTGATTCGAAATTTGACCCAGGTTCTCTTTTCTCCACTCATGGTTTTACACAAGTTCGTAATAACACCCAAATATCAATCGGTTAATTAATCTTTCGCTCAACCCATGACTTCTTCCCTCAAATTCAAGATTGCCTTCGTACTTCATGGGAAAAATCCCAATAAGATATATAGAACTATAGCCTAGAAGTCGTTGCCTAAGATCACCTTTTTGATGGTCCCTCAACGCATCACATGTGTGCATTTTGGCATCTTTAGGTCTCATCAAATCCACGGCTTCGGCTACATTCAGAACAAGATAGTAATATCACGTGGCTAGCACTATCTTTAAAACCCTTTTAAGGGGTTGTTTGCAGACTACTGGTTTATTCTTTGTCGAATTCCCCATGAAAGATAGATGGAACAAAAATATTCTTCGTTAAACGTTTTTTTTTTTCAGAGAAACATACCGAATATGCGAATCGTACTAAAGAAGAAGTTAAAGGAAAATTCCTTAATGGGACACATGTCCCTTCTACACTCGATAAGCCCTTGACCTCGCCCAATTAACTACGAATAAAAAGACCATATAACAGAGTAAAACGACAATTTCCATGAATTCGACCTAATAACAAAGCAGTTTCTCTAGCAATTGCATGGGGCCAAAAAGCTAAGAACGATCGGTAACAAATCAGGAACCCACCAAAAGAGATCGACTCTGCTCCGTACTTTCTTAATGCAGCAGCTAACGCAAACAACAAAACTTCTAGGTAGCATGACAGTGATCAGTCAACCTACCATTCTTGCATGCCTATGGAAGTGTTTAGCGCACCAAGTGGCTGGACGAATTGAAGTACCCAATGGGAAACAAAAAAAGCGCCTACGAATTGCAAAAGAATAATTGGGGGGCCTCTGTCGTCACGTGATGCAAAGAAGGGGGAATAGTTAAAGTCTTCAATCATGAAGCATGATCGCTTTTTTGTTTTACTTTTCCCGGCCATGAAACAGGATTCCTCAAAAAAAAAAAAAAAAAAATCCCTGACTACTTTTCTATCCAATTGCTGAGAGAAATACTACAAAAAATACAATAAGGCAGAAAGAAATTAAAATTTTTATTTACTCTTATATTTGACAGCTATAGTTGATCTGTATGTTGGTTATTCCTTGAAACTGAAGAGGTAAATTTTTTCTTCGTTCTTCATCTTTTGTTTTTGGAGGGTTTGGTTGCAATCCAATTCTGTCCCGTCTCTTAACCTAGTCCCGCTCGAGCTGGATGAACCAGGTGAGTCATCGATGATGTCTCGCCAACTTGGTCACGCAGGCCTGTGGTCCAATATGGGGGCATAAAGTGGGCTCGCCAGAGTTTGGAGACAGGCATGTAGAAAACTAAGAAATGCTCCAGCTTTTTGGGTTGGGCCGTCTCGGTTTCGCTACTCTGGGCTTGGGAAGCACACCATAGGGTGTGTGCCAAGGCCACGCAAGGTAATCCAGAGCCAGACCCCCGCATTCCCTCGGACGAGGCGTCTTGCTCGTCGGAGTATCAGAGACTGTAGCCTCCAAGCCCGTTTGGTTCACGGGCCCATCCAGGTGGAAATTGATTTTTCAGAACTTGAAATGACAATTTTATCCTTACAAAAAATCGCTGTAAAATTTTTTAAAGATAAATTTATCATATCACAAGAAAAAAAAAAAATCACTTTCCCTTTAATGAAATTTTTATGAATAAAAAATATAAAATGTTGAAATTAATAGTACGATAAAATGTGAAGGGTGAAGGTTGTCCAATCCTACACGCTCTTTAATTATCTACGACGATGTCCAAGGGCACAATCGTCAATATATGAAAGCAAATGGGTAAACACAGAAAAGATAGTTCAATATATATATATATCCCATTAAATCTCAACTTCGAAGGGATCTGAGTAGGGTTTGCGCAGCTCGTCACAGCAGAGGAACGAAAGCACCGAGACCTTCACTTCGCTGCCACCATGGGTCGCATGCACAGTCGCGGGTAACTTTCTGTTCTATTTCTATACGCATGCCCGCGTATATTGCCTCTTTCAAGCTGTAGCAGAATCTGATATGTGTTTTTGTGATTTGATTCCAGTAAGGGTATCTCAGCTTCAGCTTTGCCCTACAAGAGAACTCCACCAAGTTGGCTTAAGATCTCTTACCAAGATGTACCTACAAAATCCTAACTCTTTTATTGATTCACTAACTAGTCACTTTTAGCTCATAAACTTACATCAAAATCTTTAGCCTCGAAAATGTATCAATCTTCGCCGTTAAAATATACAGAAGATAGTTTTGAGGCTAAATGTCACGACTTTGATATTTTATATTTTGAGATGAGTTTATGGGCTAAGATGTCATTTTTTTTATTGCCGTTCTGATGACGGAGTGGCTGTGGTTTTGATGTGGGTTGTAAGGTTGAGGAGAACATTTGCAAGTTCGCAAAGAAGGGTCTAACGCCGTCCCAGATTGGTGTGATTCTTCGTGACTCTCACGGTATCGCTCAGGTCGGGAGCGTTACTGGCAGCAAGATCCTGCGTATTCTCAAGGCTCACGGTACGTTTTCATTGTACTCCTTGTGAGTTTCTCAACTGTTTGGATGCTGATAAAAATGTTTTTTTCCGGGGGATGGAATCGCGGCCTACATGTTTCGACTTATTGGATTGGATAGAAAATGACATCCTTTTAATCCAGTGGGTGTGATGTCGTTGCTTGGTTGATAAAAATAGTCTAGTGCCATTAGGTTCTGCTAGAATGCTAATGAGAAAGTGTAAGATGCGGGGAGTGTGTAATGTAGTTTCTTTAAGTATAACTGACTAAATTTTTAGGCGAGCCAAAAAATTTTGGTGGCGAGTTAGCTTGAACTTTTAATTGAACCCAATTGAAGCTCGGTGTTTATTCAAATTTGAAGCGCAGATATTTCTTGACGAACCAAATTCAAACTGAAGATCTTCAGGTTTCAGTTGTAGAGTTTTTTTCCTGGTTTTTTAACTTTTTATTCCTTGAATGGGGCTAGGTCTTGCACCCGAAATTCCAGAGGATCTGTACCATCTTATCAAGAAGGCTGTGTCAATCCGGAAGCATCTGGAGAGAAACAGGAAGGATAAGGATTCAAAGTTCAGGTTGATTCTTGTTGAGAGCAGGATTCACAGGCTCGCTCGCTACTACAAAAAGACAAAAAAGCTTCCACCTGTCTGGAAATAGTATGTCTTTTGCCAAAGTTTGATTCTGTTAGCTTACTGTTTAATGGAAAACTAGTAATTTGTATGCTTTCCATTCAAACCTTATAACTTGCACAATAATTGCTTGTGTTTGGATTGTTGAGCAATTGTTCTTTAAACGTCAATTTAATTAATTTAGAAATTGCTTATCTGAACGTTTTCTTTCATTTACTTTATGGATGCTTCTGTTGGATAACTGATTTGTGCTCTGGGAGTTGTGTTATATGAATTTTCTTGGGAGGGTAATCATTTCAGGGCTGTTCATGAAAACATTGAAATTTGGTTCTAACGTGCTTGGATCCCTCTTAAAAACTTTCTTTTGGGAGCGAGGGAGGGGATGTTGAAGGGAGAGGACTCTCATGTAAGTGGCATCTGACAGTGATGATGTTTCTTAGATATTGGTCCTACTTTGACCGTTGTGGCTTTTTCTCATAGGGATAAAATCATATTTGTAACTTTATAACCTATTGTGATATTTTGCTGTTAGGGAAGAACATAGTTTAAATGTGCCATCTTAGCAAGTTCTCTTTCCCTAGTTCCTTCTTTCCACTTGTATGCAATTCAAAAAATTGTGGCCTGAGTAGGTCATAAGTTTTCTTTCCCATTTCATCCATCCAAAAATGAACTAGGATCACGGGAGTTAAGCTCTCAAAGACTGAAACTTTGATAATGATTCCTCGTTATATTTGTAAAGACTTCAGGGAAGAACAAGTGACGATGAGGTCAAAGATCATGGTCTAGAATGGGATAAGAAATAGAATTGTCTGTTTCCCTGGGGTTGGATTGTGACTTAATGACCCCATTTGAGGTGCCAAATAAAAGTCCTTGTTCTAGTTGGGCATTGAGCCGGATATGTTGTTTTGTCTCTTGGATTATAATATCACTCTAGTGAGATATATGAATCCCATGTACGGATTGTTTTTGCTTTTAAATCTGCTCATGGGGGAGGACATGGGGTTAAGGGAGATGGCAAAAACCTGTCACTAGTTGTCTTAACAGCTAGTATACTCTTTCTGGGGCGTTTCCTTTGTTGCAATTGTGAAGTAATTTTTCCCTGACCTGCCTTC
Source organism: Morella rubra (assembly GCA_003952965.2). Classification (NCBI taxonomy): domain Eukaryota; kingdom Viridiplantae; phylum Streptophyta; class Magnoliopsida; order Fagales; family Myricaceae; genus Morella; species Morella rubra. The sequence goes on from CM025855.1 coordinate 35,616,794, forward strand.
CCCTTCATCCTTCAATTATTTTATGCATCTGATTCAAAGGAAATGAGCATCCATAGACTGGATTGGTTTTCTTGCGTGGATTTGTGGTCCATTTGATGGCCCTTCTTTGGGTTTTTGCTTATCTCTGAACAATCAAATTCGATGAGTCTGACGAAGACATTGGCAGGATAGTGCGCTTGACATGGTTTGAATTTCTTTATCAAATCCTTGTTTCCTAGTAGTCTGTTCTAAAGGAATAAATAAGTTGCAAACATAGTTCTCTCTCAAGGTAGTTCGTCAAGGTTTTTTGTCTAGCTATCTTGCTGTTCGAATCCTCTGTTTTATTTTAAATGACTGAACTCGGAAATTAAATTTGTTTATCTTGATCTGAATTATTATGTTACTGACTCAACATTTTGTTTCTGCAGCGAGTCAACCACCGCTAGCACTCTTGTTGCTTAATTATGTAGCTCTGAACATTTTTGGAAATCATTAAGGGTAATCCTGAAGGAGGAAGGTTGTCTTCCCGTCTCGAAAGGTTTTGTCCAGCTGCGAGGACCTAATTCATCGGCTACGAGAAAGATTTTTTTATGCTTCTTTTAATAGGAAGAGAAGATAGAACCAAGAATTTTGTATTTGAATTTTAGTAGTTATTTATTGTCGTCTTTGTAGCCCCTTGGGAGTTTTTGTTGTCTGGTCGTCTTCTGGTTCGAACATTTTGGCTTTAGATATGTGCTTATTAATGGTATTCTTACGGCTGTTGGTATAATTGCAGTGGGGGCGGAGTAATTAATTTGAACCGTGTTAGTGACGTCACTCGATGCATATAATAATGTGTATTACCTTGACGTGAATTTCGTTCATAGTCAGACCGTACTTCAACTCCAGTGGTCTCTTATGTCTGACTGTAGAGTTAACAAATTGGTCACAATAGTTGATGTAGAAGGAAGAAGAGAAAAACGGGACGCGTGTAACGGGCTTTGATTTCTGATTCTCTGTTGCTTTCTCTGAATGGTTAGGCTACAACTTAGACCACGAAATTGAATCGAGACGAGTCAGCCGGCAAAGACACTTGCATATAGTATTTATTGTGAGATGTTTTCCTCGGGGATTGGTTGATAAACTAGGGTGACGTTCGTTTTCATGAAATTTTTAAGATTTTGATGAAATTGTAAATATTTAGGTGATTTTAAAATTGTATTGGTGTGCATGTAGAAGTTGTTAAAAGGGATTAGTGTGTCTAAAAAAAGTAATAAAGTGTTATATAAAAATACGTGTATGTTGTGATGTTTGGATTGTAAAAATAAAAGTAGGATATAAATTTTACAAAAAAAAAGTTTAACATGAACATGCCCCGGGGCTGATTTATCCAAATTTACTTGCACTTTACTACTAATTTAACAAGAAGTTAGGAGGAAAACAATTGATTGCGTTAGAATAGCAAAAGATGGAAGTCCCGTACCTAATACCTATGTTATCCATTGCGGTTTCTGTAATTAGGACGGGAAATCTCCTGCAAATCTCGTCGGGTTATTCCATTAGGAGCTAAATTTCGGGAGGCAAATCATGCAGTTCTTGGGTAATGGGTTCTGAGTCTAATGACCCGCTTGTTTATTGATAATGGACGTTAATTTATCCAGTTAAAACAAATGGGTCATCAATGGGCTTTTCAAATGTCACCCACCCGAAGGGTCAGCTTTCTCTCGTTCATCAATTTGGGCTTTGCTCTCACCCTGTTTGATCTGAACCCTGCCATCTCCGTCGCAAATCTTCACAAATCTTTTTTGGCGCTCTACTCTAACCCCCCAAAAAACCCTAGAAAACCGAGAGAGTAAAAGCGATTTCACCGGGTTTTTGGTATTCCGAGAAAATGGTATTAGGGCTGAGACAATTCACGGAGAGAGTTGGAGACGGTGCTGGAGAGCCTGTTCTCGACGCCGACAATGGTGAGGAGATCATGCACTTGCAGCCCGGCGTCGCCGTCGTTCTGGGGAATCGTGCTCCTGAGTCTCCAGGCACGCTCTATATCTCTACCAAGTACTCTCTCTCTCTTTCTCTCTCTCTCTGGAATATATTGTCATGCAGGTATACTGTTGTAGCTTATTCGAATCACTACTTTCCCTCTGTTTCCGTGCTAAGAAACGAAAGGAAGAAATAAAGGTGAGGACGTCAGTGATTCTAATTGCACAATGAAATGGTTATTCGTTCTAACTTCGAATTGACTAAGATGCTTAGATTATGTACCAATCGCCACACTAAATAGGAGACTATACAATTCTTCTTTTCTTTCAGGATTTTTTACACACTTTTCTTGTTCTTTTTAATGCTAGATTGTGGTCTTTAACAAATAATCCCTAGGCTTAACTACGTAATGGCATCCTAAGGCTGGTTGAAATTGTAAATTTTTTTTTTTTTTTTTTCTGTTCCCTTCCCTTGATTGGTACGTCATACATGTAATCCGGAGACTCTTGGGCACCCAACTTCACCCTTTCCATTCGTATGCGGGGACGGGGGAGTATTAATGCTACAGCTCATTGGCTGAGGTTAGTCTGAGAGACCTAATAAATTTTTTCCAGCTTGACAATTGGGCAAAGGAAACAGAACTTTTTCTTGGCCAAAAATGAACGGAGCCCTTAGTGGTGACTTTGGTTGGGTGAGGTAGGCAGGGTCATTCTACTTGGTTTAGCTAACAACTTGTGCACGCATGTAATCAACATGATGATGGGTTTTTGCAGGCAAGTGGTGTGGTTAAGTGATGTGGACAGGACTAAAGGTTATGCAGTTGATTTCTTGTCTCTTTCACTTCATGCTGTTTCAAGAGACCCAGAGGCCTATCCATCTCCTTGTTTATATACTCAGGTATGGAACTTTTCGCACCTGTTAATGTACTCATGTCTTTGATGGTTATGTAATTATTTTGTTTCAGGCTTATGTAGGTTGAAATGTTTTCTTGTCAATAAATTGGGTTTAGGCATTCCTTGTGTTTTCCTTTTGAGGTTTTTCCATCTCCCTTGCTTATTGAGTATGAGTAAGCTTTGACGCTTAGAATAACAGGTTTCATTGTCAGAGGCTCTCTTTCTTTCTGTGAAACATTAAATTCTCTTTTAAGTTTCAGTGAACTGCAAAAATATTTCACCTTCACATATGCTATCAGTTTGCTTTAGGACTTACGATCTTTCTTACACATTAAGCACATAAAGAATTTCTGATGAAGATTCTGAAACTTCTGCCCAATTTTCTTTGTACAAGTTGATTCATTAGGATGATCAGATGGTTTTTGACCATTGAAGTATTAGATCATTCAGATTTATATTTGGTTAAACAGCTAAAATATAAAAGATCACAGAAAATATTTAAATTCAGAATTCCAGTTTAAAAGTATACTCTTGTTAATTTCCATAGGCATTACATATCTGGATTCCTTTTTCCTTTCTATATGGAGGTACATCTGAACTTCTTCTCATTTTTCTTATGCAGCACTAATTTTTTGTTTTAGATGTATGCTTAAGAGACCATCTTTGCCTATACCTGCTGCTTCTAAAATTACTGGTTCTTCATTAACATTATAGTTTTGCAAGTTTATCCCCTTCTGATGTATGACATTGCCGATTGTTGTTTTGTTCACAGATTGAAACAGAAGCTGATGAAGATGAGTCTGAGGGCTCAGATTCGGAAACTAGTGATGCCTTAGACTTATCGAAGATCTCGGAGATGAGACTAGTCCCATCAGATCCAAGCCAATGTATTTTTCTATCTTTCTCCCCCTCCCACCACCACCCCCAACAGAAAAGTTTTGTTCTCCCTTTTCTCATCTTGCAGTTAATGCTAAAAATAACTCCTATACCCTCTTTCTACATTTTCTTGTTGCATCCTTCTTGCTGGTATTGGTGAATTGAAACTCATTTTGCTACTTATGTGATAGTGGACACTTTATTTGATGTCTTCTGTGAATGTGCTGAGCTGAATCCTGAACCACTTGATGGTGAGTACCATTTATGTGAAAATGAATGGATTTTATTCTTGACTTTGGTTTAGTTAGATTTGCTTCATTAGTGCATGGCATTTAATACTTGGTTTATGCTTTCTTTAGGACCTGAAGAAGAGCATAATTGGGTTTTTAGTGCTGATCAGATGGAAGATGAGGCAGCAGGTACAGGTTGTTAAAATTATGTACGCAGATTCCTGGTGTGTGCATGTGTTCTTTACCAAATACACATGTTTTTGACATGCTTGGGTTTACAGAGGAGGATGTTCATTTCGCTCAGAATCCAACCAACTCAATTGGTCATTCAAATGGGGACCATGACCTTGCTCGGACAGTGCTTGAGGTAGGTTGTCAGTGCATATCATTCTGTATTGGAGCTCCTGTATTTAGAGTTATGAGTAGGAGTTAACTTACCATTTTGTCTTCTGATGTGCATGTGCTTGTCTCTCTCCTCCGCTCCTTGTTCATTCATTGTCTCATTTGCTCTTTTCTTGAAATATAATCTTGATTCATACAATAGTGAATTCAGCTTCTTTTGTATAAGGAGCCCTGATGGGGGAACCATGACTTGTTAGTCCATGCTTTTAATGAATCAATGGGTTTGGTCCGGAGGCTGTTATTTTATGGCAAGAACCTTATGAAGGCCTTCTGGCGAAAATTACACAAAATGAACTTTTCCTTTCTTTTTCAAGCAATTTCTGGAAGACAGGTTTTTTTATTCTCAACAAATTGTTAGGTTACCAGCATTGAACCTCAATGTTCATAAAGAAACCAAAACTCTTTATCTGGGCCTTTCATCTACTAAACTATGTCATGCATCTTCTTGTTGCCCTAAACACTGTTGCTTCTCCAAGGAAAAAAGAATTTGATGATTGACGCGATGTTGAGTTCAAACATTTCAGATTTGATGGCATGCTATATTTGTGTACCTGCCGTCTGAGTGACGATGTAGTATTTTATCGTTTCACGCTGCCAAAAAAAAAGTATGTTTGGTGATAATATTGTGTTCTCATTGCAGCTTCAAATCAATGATCAACGGTTTGAAGATGCAGAGGAGATGGAGCATGACCGTGACAGTGACAGTGGCCATCATTGAGATTCTTTACCTTCTTGTGTCGCAGCGTCAAATGTGTCATTTGTGCGTGTTTTTGTATCCGTAAGGTCCGTGATAATGGGGAATGTGGTTTGTCTATCTGACCAATTGACAATTTGAGGTTGGTGAAAAAGTAAAGGGAGGTTATTTGAATGAATTTTTTTTTTTCTGTAATGAAAAGAGATAATTTGATGAGGAAGAGATTATTTTGTAGTTATTTTATGAGTGCAATCAAAATTTTGGCACACAATCAGATGATTTGGAGATGTAGTGATGGGTCAAGGTCCCCAAAGTAACCAATCGAGCATATTGATCACTTTTCATGCAGCTCGTGATCAAATTCAAAATAGTAAAGCCTTTTTGTTTCCTGGTATATCGAAATGAGAAAAATAATCATAATGGACTAGGGAAAAATCCAATTTTGGATTCTTAAACCCAGTCTCGTGCATTATATGTACCAGATAATTTTGAATTAAGAATGGGCTGATTCGAGCGAGCCTCCAATGGAAGTTTTAGTTGTAATATTCTGGAAGCCTTCATTAGTGACGATGAGTTCTCTTATGTCCATCGACAGATGAATCCAAAATAACTCCCAATAACCAACTGACCCCTAACACGTAATTAATCCACATACACTGCCCACTAAACATATAATCCACCAACTGTCGCAAGTCTGTGGCTCATCACTCCAATGAATTATGAGAATAACACTGCTGCCCTATCTAGCTGTAAACCTAGGACGATAAGAATGCCCAATAGATAGGCCCACGACCTCATCCTTCAAATCGGCCCATCTCCATTACAAAAACACTGAAAACTCAAAACCCTAGTACACCCTTATTCCTTTTCTCTGAGAAAAGCGGCAGAGCTTGCAGCCCTCGACTCGAGCTCCACACCTCCCTCCTCCCAGCGCCAAGGTTCCACTCTCACTCGACGCTCTCTCTTTCAGCGTTCTCGATAGTTTCTTTTGATTAGGGTAATGATGATTTTGTTCATTTATTGCGATTGCAATTTGGCAGGAATTGAAGAAAGAAACCATGGCGTACGCTATGAAGCCGCCGAAGCAGCAGGGTGTGGAGGAAGGTCAGGAGCAGATTCACAAGATCAGAATCACCCTTTCCTCGAAGAACGTCAAGAACCTCGAGAAAGGTGCCCCTCTATATGGCCCATTTTATAATCGTTTATAGAAGTTGTATTTTTTGTAATTTGGTTCTGAGAATGCTTGCTTTCATATGTTTTGCTTATTATCTTAGGATTGACTTGCACTTGGCTACTTTGAAATTCCGGTAGGACCCATTTAGGTTTTCATGATTGAATATTTTTAGTGGTTTGCGGTATTGGCATTATGCTTTAGAGTCATTAATTTCTCGTGGAATATCATACTGACTTTGTTCGTCTGATTTAGCGATGGCCTTTTTTCTCGTCTGAACAATTTCTGATATGATTTTTTTTTTATGGGTAAATACGTTCAAACCTTGTATATATTCTGAAGTGCCTAGTCTAATGGTTTTTGGTATATTTTTCGTTCATAGTTTGTACGGATTTGGTTCGTGGTGCCAAGGACAAGCGGTTGAGGGTTAAGGGACCAGTGAGAATGCCCACCAAGGTGCTGAACATCACCACCAGGAAGTCCCCCTGTGGTGAAGGTATAGTCACTCTTCTGGGATTCAGATGCTTGGCTTGAAAAATAACTTCCCTATTTTACGTCATTTTGATGGTAACCTAATAACTTTAAGCTATTAATGCTCGTTTGTTTATGTTGCCATCACAATGATACATGGGGCACTTTGTCCTCTTTTTCCCTTCTTCATTGGATTTATTTCTGCATTCTGTAGTCATCATCTGCTTCTCTTGTGTATTGCATCTTATTAAGTGGGTATTAAGAAATATGAAAAGGACAAGGGTGAATACTGTAAGCGAGAGGTGTTTGTGTCATATTTCAAAGACAGCAGGTAGAGATCAAAGAAAATCACCTGGCTAGGTGTTGGGTTGTAAGTTGTCTTGTGGCACAGAACAAGAATATGACCTTCATCCGCTTGTATTTGATTTTTGCTTTCATAAAATAAATAATTTTATGGTAATAATTTTGCAGGTCTTGTTGTTATGGATTAGGTTCGTCAAGATTGTCTTTATTCCCCTTGTCTGAGTTTTTTTGGCCCCTTATTTTTTGGCTTCTGATTTGCAGGTACCAACACTTGGGATAGATTTGAGCTTCGTGTCCACAAGCGAGTTATTGACCTTTTCAGCTCCCCTGATGTTGTTAAGCAGATTACCTCCATCACTATTGAACCTGGTGTAGAGGTTGAAGTAACGATTGCAGATTCTTGAACGTTGACTACTACAGTTCCCTCCCCGCTTCGGACGTCTTTAGTTAATTAGAGACCTTTACTTTATGTTGCACTGTTCTCTTGGAACATAGCTGTCAAGAATTTGTGCTTGTTTGATGGCATAGGTTAAGGCAGTGTGTATTTCTAGTATGTTTTTGAAGTGACATCTTCTGTGAGGCGCGATTTTGGTTTTTTTGCAGTCTTCTGAAGTTGAGATTTTTGAATGATTAATTCTTCGCATATTATATATTGGGGTTTCAGAGTTGACTGGAGTTAAATCTATAATGCTAATTTCGAGGACATTTCAACTAATTTGTTTCTACATTTTCATAAGACTTGTCTGCTTTTTTTTTCTTTTTTTTTTTAAAAAAAGCTCCTGGTTTGTTACATATCGTTTTTATCTTTTGCTGTTTAAAAACTTACCTATATATATCAACCCGAGTTCATGTCAATGTAGGCCTCATGTGTTGTTATTGAAATCCAAAGAAATGTGAAAATGTTCCGGAAGAGAGACGTTTCGGTCCTTCAACTATTTCTTTTGTTCAATATTGTGACCTGCATGCAAGATGCTTCTTGTGTATCCTCATCTGTGCGTTCATCCCAATGAATTTTTTTTTTTTCCTAAGCGTTCATCCCAATGAACATAATCGTACTTGTAATAGCAAAAGTGTCACAAAATAATATCCGACAAATGATATGGCTACGCCTATGTTTACTAATTAAAATTTTTAGTCTTTAAAATTTTATTGTTATTGTAAAAATTTCTCCTTTTTCACTTTTTCACCAATTCTCGTGTTCAAAATTTTATCACTCAAACATAACCTATATACCATAAAAATCTAATGATGCTATTCAACACAATAGAACCTACCACTCATCAACAGAAAAGAATATTCATTTTACCGATCTCTCTTTTTTCCCAGATTGGTTATAGTAATCAAGATACCATCTCACTAACTTCTTTCAATCCGGTGTGCAAATCCGTCGTAGCCTAGCTCCCTCTGCCGCGAGTATATGTTAGCAAGTTTCAACAGCACATCGCCATTCATAGGCATTGCCATTTGGCAACACAATCTTGTTGGCCTTGGCCCTCAACAGCTTCTCTAATATGCTCACAAGATTCTCAACCCGCACCGGTGAGTGTTGCCGAAATTGAAAACCCGCAGAGGCGCAGGGCAATGTTGTAATATTTTCTAGTTACCTCAGTTTGTAACAATTACAAGCAATGAGATAACACCTGCAGCCCAATCAAGGTGTGAACTTAAGACGATAAGAATTCCCAATAGATAGGCCCATGACACCATCCTTCAAACAGGCCCAGTCCCATTACAAAACACCCCCAAGGCTCTCTCAAAACCCTAGAACACATCAGACGTAGCCGCCCCGACTCGAGCTCCACACCTCCCTCCTCCCAGCGCCAAGGTCCCTCTTTCACTGGCGTTTGTTAACCTGGTTTCGATTCTCGATAGCTTGTTTTGATTAAGGGAAATCAGTTTATATTCATCTATGCGATTTCAATTTGGCAGGAATTGAAGCAAGAAACCATGGCTTACGCTATGAAGCCGCCGAAGCAGCAGGGTGTGGAGGAAGGTCAGGAGCAGATTCACAAGATCAGAATCACCCTTTCCTCGAAGAACGTCAAGAACCTCGAGAAAGGTGCCTCTTTATATGGCCCATTTTATAATCGTTTATAGAAGTTGTATTTTTTTTAATTTGGTTCTGAGAATACTTCCTTTCATATGTTTTGCTTATTATCTTAGGATTGACTTGCACTTGGCTACTTTGAAATTCCGGTAGGACCCATTTAGGTTTTCATGATTGAATATTTTTAGTGGTTTGTGGTATTGGCATTATGCTTTAGAGTCATTAATTTCTCGTGGAATATGATAGTAACTTTGTTCGTATGATTTAGCGATGGCCTTTTTTGGTATTCTTGCTCCGATCCATATCTGATATGATTTTGGTTTGTTTTTTATGCTGTAAATACGCTCAAACCTTGTATATGTTCCGAAGTGACTCGTCTAATGGTTTTTGTATCTTTTTGGTCCTTAGTTTGTACGGATTTGGTTCGTGGTGCAAAGGACAAGCGGTTGAGGGTTAAGGGACCAGTTAGAATGCCCACCAAGGTTCTGAACATCACCACCAGGAAGTCCCCCTGTGGTGAAGGTATACTCACTCTTCTGGGATTCAGATGCTTGGCTTGAAAAATATCTTCACTACTTTACGTCATTTTGATGGTAGCCTAATAACTTTAAGCTATTAATGCTCGTTTGTTTATGTTGCCATCACAATGATACATGGGGCACTTTGTCCTCTTTTTCCCTTCTTCGTTAGATTTATGTCTGCATTCTGTAGTCATCATTTGCTTCTCTTGTGTATTGCATCTTATTAAGTGGGTATTAAGAAATATGAAAAGGACAAGGGTGAATACTGTAAGCGAGAGGTGTTTGTGTCATATTTAAAAGACAGCAGGTAGAGATCAAAGGAAATCACCTGGCTGGGTGTTGGGTTGAGGGTAAGTTGTCTTATGGTACAGAACAAGAATATGACCTTCGTCCACTTGTATTTGATTTTTGCTTTCATAAAATAAATGATTTTATAGTTATAGGCCAAGTAAGCTGTGGTGAAGAATATTTATGTTTGTGAGTAGCTGAATGAATCCTGTATACAGGACTTGTTATTATGGATTAGGTTCGTCATGATTGTCTTTATTTCTCGTCTTATTTTTTTTGTCCCCTTATTTTTTGGCTTCTGATTTGCAGGTACCAACACTTGGGATAGATTTGAGCTTCGTGTCCACAAGCGAGTTATTGACCTTTTCAGCTCCCCTGATGTTGTTAAGCAGATTACCTCCATCACCATTGAACCTGGTGTAGAGGTCGAAGTCACAATTGCAGATTCTTGAACGTTGACTACCACAGTTCCCCTCTTCCGGACGTCTTTAGTTAATTAGAGATCTTTACTTTATGTTGCCCTGTTTTCTTGGAACATAGCTGTGAAGAATTGTGCTTGAATGATGGCATAGGTTAAGGCAGTGTGTGTTTCTAGTATGTTTTTGAAGTGACAGACTTCTGTGAGGAGGGACTTTTGTATTTTGCAGTCTTCTGAAGTTGAGAATTTTGAATGATTAATTCTTCGCATATTATATAATGGGATCCCTGATAAATGTTTTCAGTTTTCCTTGGAAGTCATCTGTTCCGTGGTGGGAGAAGTTGATGTCGTTGCTGGTGGTGTTTAAACATGTTTATTTGGTGTTGGAAACTTGGAGTCGTAATGAGTTAGAAAATAGTCTTTCCCTGCCGAGTTATTGAATTCATGAGTCAGACGTCAAAAAAATATGCAAAATGGACCATCACCTTGTTTCCCCTCAACTCTCCAGGTTGGTGTTCGGGGTTGTAAATTTTTATCCCTCAAAATTTCTATCCACGTTAAAAATTATAAAATAATTTTTTTTTAATTTATTTTTTTCATTATAATATTTATTAAAAAAAATATATATTTTTTATTAAATACCATAAAATTTTTTACTTTTACATAAATTTTAAAACTCTTAAAATTTTTAATCCCTAAAATTTCACTCATGGGCACCCAGAGTTATCTTTTTTGGTTGAGCCATTGAGCCAAATAATAGGCCCATCAAGATCGAATAGCCCCTGACGCTGCTTCTCTTTTTGCCATTTGGCAGATTGGGATCTTTTGTGAGGGAATTTTCGGCGAAATAGGAATATTAGTCTATCCTTCAAAATTTTTACCCACATTAAAAAGTTATAAAATAATTTTTTTTTTAATTTTTTTTATTATAATATTCATTTAAATTTTTTATTTTTTCACTTTTTTATTCAATATCATAAAAATATTTTTATTTTTACACAAACTTCTAAAATTTTTACTCCTGATCGACTGCGAGTTATCTTTTTTGGTGGAGCCATTGAGCCAAATAATAGGCCATCAAGATCGAATAGCCCCTGATGCTGCTTCTCTTTTTGCCATTTGGCAGATTGGTATTTTTTGTGGGGAAATTTTCGGCGAGATAGGAATATTAGTCCAAAACATGTTCTGTTCAAGTTGTTGTTGCTACTTGCTATTTTCTCATCAAACGCTCTCCGAGTCCGCGGTGGAAACAAAAAAGAAAACAGACCTTCAACTTCCTACCCGAAAATCAATTCCTAAACACAGCCCGATATATGGATGTTGGTGGAGGAGGAATTTCCCCTTCTTACAAAAGCCCACAACCTAATGCCCAAAATAATAGAGCAATAGTTAGCCCATACGACATGGTATGTGTAACACGAAGATTGGAGATTTGTAAAAGGAATTGACATTCACATTTTATCGATAAAGAAGCCGACGTAAGAAATTATGATTATTCTCTGTTTATAGACCGATAAACGGAAAGCCCACATCCTAAGGCCCAAAATAATAGAGTAATAGTTAGCCCATACGACATGGTATGTGTAATGCGAAGATTGGAGGTTTGTAAAAGGAACTGACATTCACACTTTATTGGGTAAAGAAGCTGACGTGAGAAATTATGATTATTTTCTGTTTATTAACTAATAGACAAAAAGGTAGAAAAGAAAGAAAAAAGGCGGTCGACCCGAACCGTCCTGAGGAAATAGTCGAAAGGATAATACGGCCTAGGGAAATAACAAGGCCAAAACCCAACAAAGCCCCCGGCCCAGACAATGAATAGGAGATAAAAGGTATGCACAATTCTCTTTAAAACTTTCTCTCTAATAACAAAAAAAAAAAAGATATTAAAAAATAATGACTTACAATGGCATTAAAGAAATCTCCCTACGTGAAAAACTCTAACTTTTAACTTGTTATTTTGTTTACAAGGAGAAAGGAAAAAGGAAAAAGATTTTAAACCAGTGGACTAAGTTTATCTCTCTCGAGTTTTTTGCTCAATGAACTTTTGTATAAGTCGGTTAAAAATGAACCCAATAGTTGTATATTTTTCGAAAACCCAAAATAGAGGCAACCTGTCTTTAAGGTGGTAAGAACATTAACATTGCTTCTATATATATGGTGAAACAGAAACTCCAATACCAGCAACGGAAGCTTCGTGGTTTAGCACAAATTGGGTGAGGTTGAGAGGTGGTCCAATCAGATAATGACAAACGACAAAGCACTTTCCTGATGAGCATCATTTCCAATCACAAACAAAGCGACAAAAGTTTTTCACAATTTGTGTTGTATTTTTTGTTTTTCTATGATCTTTTTTGTAACCGCGACTCCACGTCAAACATCATCATTTGATTGGAGTGCTTTTGTTTCACCGATAATTGTCATGATTTTAGGGTTCTTTCGGTTCTTTTTCAGAAACAGGATTGCAGTCTCTTTTAGTCCATTCATACCGGGAATCATCATTAATTCATTGGTGGATAAGCTTTTGTTAAATCATAAACATGACAATTCAATCTCTGATTTCCATCGACTCGTTTCCTACCAGGAAATTATGTCGTTCAACTTAAATAATCAGCCCCAAAAGTACCCTCCCCCCTGTCCCGGTGAAAAGATATATATTCTATGATCCAATGTATACATTAATGGAGCACCTGTAACTCTATAAACAGCAGTAGCGCTGGTGTCTATTTTGTTTTTTTTTTTTTTTTCCTTCTTTACGAAATTAATATTTCTTTTGCCTCCATATATAATCGCAGCACTGACTACATTTAAATAGGAAATTTGGAAAATATTTTTTTTTACACATTTTTTGATCTCAAATACCTGCTTCACAACCCAAAAACCCAGAGGAAAATCAAAACTTCAAATATTTTTTCAAAATCATTTTCAGATTTTCACGTTCCAAAAGTAGTTTCATATCCAAATAAAACAATATATTTTACAAAGTCTTTTAACCAAACAAGTTTTCATAAAACATTTTTTTTCCTAAGAAAATCTCACATAAACAATTCTTCATCCAACCTGCCAACTCCATACAACACGAAAAAGCTTCCTATAAGGGTTGTTTATATTTAGCTCAAATATCACTTCACGTGGTATTAATTTTTAATATATCAATCTCTAGAGTACAACTTTAAACGGCCAATTTGTGTGATCTATTTTTCAAATGTATGGATCTTTTCGTCTACTAAAAATTAACGAACTAATAAAAGATAGACATAGGTTACGAGGTAAGATGTTCATTTTTGAGGTCAAATAACCTATCCGGACCCATTTTTCGTTAATTGTGCTAATTTTTGGTGAAGGAAATTACTTATATTTTTAAAAAAAAGACTATAAGGACCCGGTCCATTTAAAGTTATATTCTATGGATTAATTTGTTAAAAATAAATACTCGTATACTTTATTAATAATTGAGAGTTTCTATTTATATAAACAAGTTTGGACTCTGCTATATAGTGATTTTATTATTATTATATTAAGAAATTCCACATATATCCAAAAATCAGGATTTCACCTTTTGGCTTTCTTCTTGCTCACGAGATTTTAACCCCACATAATGATTTTATATTTTATTGCATGATGCCGTTTCTTGTGAAGTTTAGCATTATATCACGATCAAACACCTAACTATGTCACTAGCTGGAGACTTTTTAACGTAAGATGTTGAAAAAGAGTGGGAACAAGACGATTGGCCATTTCTGTCGAGACCGATCGATCGTATGGCACAAAATTCAAGGACCAAAGCCTAGTGGGTCTCTGTTTTTCTGGTCTTTTTTCTCCCCATAGCAGAGGGCCAACAAGATCGCCACTTTGATCTTAGTAAAGTGATTGACATTATCATCGTAAATCAAGGGTTCAGATCCACACAAATTCACAAACCATATCTGTGCCTTCGATCACACATTCGCAAGCCAAAAATGGTGGGGGCCTTAGCGCAGAGGTGATTGATTCTTGCACATTTGAACGCTTTCTGCAATCTATGACAACCGACAAACTTCTGTAGGCCTCTGTCCGTCTGTCCACTATGCCTACTAAAACCGTGTACCATAATGTAGGCCTGAGAATTCGTAGAAAGATTGGCGAAAATATCTCTCATGATCTCCCAAAAGCACTCGTAAAATAAAGGTGAAAACTACGCCGTGATATCCTCAAATAAACCGAACTTGTGAAACCTTTTGGCTATTAAACCAGATCAAAGCGCCATAGCCAGAAAAAATATCTTCCTGCATATGTCCTTCGTCTCTCAAAACCCATCTGTAGACTGACTGCTTATGGGTCCCGTCCCGTCCCGTCCCCTCCCCATGCCTACCCCTTAGAAGACACAGGCATAAACCCCTCTCTGGCTCTCTCTCTCTCTCTCTGCTTTGAGTTTGGACGGTTTTAATATCGGATGGCTGAACAGGGTCATGCACTGTGTCACGCAAGTCTCATTTATGTTCTGCAAATCTATTTGGTGGAGATGAATGGAGGGGCATAACCATACTGAATACTTGGGCGTGAGAAGCTAGAAACTGTTGCTTCACGCAATTAATTGTATTAATTCCATGTCTTCTAGTCAAGAAGATGGACTCTGTCGATCGGCTTTAAGTTTTGTTCAGATACACAGTGAATTCGAGTTTACCATCCTTTTTTAGCTCGGATAGATCCATAGCGCGTGGTCTTTTCTATTGCATGCAGGGCCAATTTATGTTTACTACTCTTCACGAACATCAAGTAACGAAAGTTGATAAAAATTTTAAACTCAATACCTTTTATAATTAATTTGAAAATACAAACACTATTTATTAAAATCGTCAAAATCTGAGGACCAATTAGTTACGTAACCTTTTTTTCCTTTTGCAAATTCTCAATCTCTCCGCCTATTCAAAAATGTGGGGATTAACAATAACAAATGAGTCCTAACAGGATGCAGTACTCGCACCTTTTTCTTTTTCTTTTTTTCCTTTTCCTTTTAACTATTTTACAGGAGCTATGTATTATGTACATGGAAGCGGCCTCTTGTGTAGAGATCTTTCAATCTCCTTTCATTTTCAATCCTTTCGGTTCCTTTCAAAGATCTATCCCAGTTCTTAATGGTGAATCCCACTTTGTTTTTTCTTTCTGTCAATTGTCAATTGTCAATTTCATTTATTTCCAACAACGGCAGTGGGACCCTTTCCTGTTTTTTCTTGTTTCATTTTCCACGTGGACGTTCTTACTGACCACTGGAATTACAATCTCCAGATGACCTAATTTGATTTCTTTGTGACTTTGATTGATGACAAAGTTTCCATAAATGCAAAAGGCAAACCTATGCTAAATTTGTATAATACACGGAACCTGTTACAATTAGCAAGCTAAAACGACATCCATAGGACCATAGCATTCTCCCTTCATGGTACGTAGTTGTTCTTCTTCTTTACGGTTAAACAAAGTATGGTGATTGTCCTCGGTATGTGAATGGGTTGGACCGGTTGGTTAGGCTAACCTTAATTTAATAAAAATAATTTTTGTCACTTAAAATGATAAGTGTGATGATGAGCTATTATACTTGTCTAAGATTTGTCATGACATTAAATTTTATAGTCCGATAAAATTGAGTCAAATCTATCTAAACCTAATACGTAAGATGTATCGCAGATTGTCTTTCGTTATTAACAAAACATAATTTTCATTGAATATGAACACAATTTAAGAAAGCACACGGGATGCATCAAAAACCGCATTAGGCATTAGAAATTTAGTTGGAATTAACTAAATATTATCCATGCCTCGATTAAAAATTTACAAAATAGAAAAAGTTATCTTTGACCACTTTTTGACCAACTCATTTATAATTTGCCGACCCTTAGTAATAGATTTCTTTAAACTTCTATTTTCTTATAATTTATTTCAAAATTAAAGATCTAAGCATAGAGATTATGTCATGTGATATAATTTATAAAAATGATAATATGAGGGAACCAATTATTAAGAATAGTAGTTTTGAAGGTAAATGACATATGTTAGATACAAGGTAATCAGAGTGTTAAATTATAGTTTTCCTAAATAAATACAAAACAAAAAAGTATCTTTGCAATCACTGACCCATCGGCTAGATGGACGAAAGAGGAACGTATACGTAACATTTCAATTGGCTGATCAGGCATAGTCGTATAGGCCCCACTTCCTCCTAATTTGATTTTTTTTTTCTCTGGACAATCATACATGCGCCTAGTTGGAAGGTATCAGAATATCAGTAATTTTTCTATTCACTTCTTATATTATCTCTAAATTATATCATGTAATTCAAATAAAAAATTATAAAATAAATTAACCTTATCTATAATTTTTTGTCCAATTACATAAAAAGATTAAAACAACAGATAAGTTTATGATGTCTTAAATTTTATGTGGACAAACATAAATATTATTAACATAACAATTGTCAAATTAAAATTTTAATCTTTAAAATTTTATTATTATTATAATTCTTTCTATCTCTTCACTTTTTTCACATATTTTTTTTCATTTTTTTACAAACTTTTTTTATTTTTTATCTTCTCTTTTTACCCATTCCTAAAATTTTACTATTCCTAATCGCCATGTAAATTATATACGACCACCTGTTGTGTCTACACACGACATCATTCGGACGCAGTTATCCCCACTGCACCCCAAAGTTTCCGCGAGTTCCGCGTCCACGGACTACGCGCGTGAGAATGTAGAGATACAGAGGCACCCTTGTCAGTGCACGCGTGCCTTGTCCTGACTCGTGGGCGTCCCGTGGGACCCAACCGGGGTTCATCACAGTTCGTTCGTGCTCAACTATGACTGCATCGGAGGCCCCACACCGTCATTGTCAATCTCAGCTGTACGATTGCTACTCCCCATCACCCATCATTAGGAGGCGCTGGCGCGCAATTTGCTCCGTGATTAGAAACACAACTACGATACCCGCGTCAAGGAGTGTTCCCATGCCTATGTTTTGAGAACAATTATTTGATTAGAAAATATAAAAATTAAGGAGCCACTTATGAACAAAAAGCGAAGTATATTTTTAGTCGTGTCCTTTTTAAATTATATAATTTATCTACCATGGGATAAGTATTAAGGGAATTGGAAGTTGCACCATAAATCAATAAATGATTCACATTGAGATGTACGCCAACAGAAACATTAAACTACATAATGTTACTCTTCAAATGAAAAAAAGAAGAAGATGCTTTTAAAATTTTATTTATGGCCAGCTTGGTGTAGTTGAGCTCTTCAAAAGTTACGTATATTTTTAAAATTTCCAATTATGGCTAAGAGAATAATGTCATAAAAAAAAAGATCTAGGAGGACAAATACCAATGTACTAAAGGGGTTGAAGTAATTAGAAGATGATTTTCTACACTAAAGTATATAGATATTATAAGCATTAAATGTCGCATTGCTCAAAATTTTACGTAGACAACATTTAAGGTGGTGTTTGATTGTTAAAATGTTGGAGTGTTTAAAATTTAAAGATATTTGAGTTTGTAAAAAATTGAAGAGGGAGATGATTTAAATAAATTTTTTATATTTATTTGGACTAAAAATAGATGATTTAATAGACATAGAGAGAATTTTTTAAAATTATTTTATTAGGGTGAAAATTTTGAGAACTCAAAATTTCAACCTCCAAACATATTTAAATATAATAAGACTTACATATTGTGTCTATTAATCTGAAATTATACAATTAAGAATTTGTAAAAGATCAATGACCCTTTATTACTATATTATCTTATTAGTTGTGAAGGAATAACATAGCCACGTCATTTTCAAACACATTCTCAATCTTTTCTAAGAAAAAGATCCAAGCATTTAAAGTGATCTGTTTCCTCTCCCTCGTAACTGTGTGCGTAATGGGGACACATTTTTCAAATTTTGATAATTCGAGTTCTCAAAAAAACGCAATTCCAATCCTCACATACTGTTAATATGATTAACGCGTTTATAATAAAGCAACGATAATTGGTCAATGAGGCTACAAACCTCTATTTGGTGGCTATTTTCATTAGGTCTAGGCAGCAAAAGCTGCTATCTAAGACCACAAAGTCAGGAAGGCCTCCCAAAAAAAAAAAAATCTTTGCACTATTTGATAATATATTATTAAGAAAAATAAGAGAAATCATGTAAAAGAGTTATTTGTAGGATTCGAGAAGAGAGGAGAATGATTTTTGAGGTGATTTTATAACATTTTTGTATTTAACATGTTAGCTCAGTGTATTGTTGTGCTAAAATTAGAAAGGCATACATATATATACGTGGAGGAGGCAAACGTTGCTATAACGGGATAACGCAGACATGGGCAATTTAAAACTAAAGGTGGGGTGGGGGGCTCGAGTTTCTTTTCTTATCCGAGAACAATCAAACATCTTTTTTTTTTTCTTCGGTAAATCAAACATGTCTTACATAGATAGGGAACACAACAAACGGCTTCCATTTCACTGCTTGCCAGAAGAACAAAACGAACAGCTTATCCTACCACTAACCGACCTGGACAGATAATGGTTCGCCTAGGTGGGAACAGTCGGACACAAATTAGTCCGCCATGGTTCGTAGCGCGGTCTGGACCACCCACTGTACCTTTCTGGTCCACGGAAAAAGGTAGAACAACCCGAATTCCGAAATTGTCCTCGGACTTCTTTTTCCCGCGCTTCACAAGTGAAAATGCTAGATAGGATTTTAATCAGACGAGGACAAGCGCCCTGATGACCATGATCATGATCATCATGATCCGTCTCATCCCGGCCCCCCACCCTGGCCCTCTACTCTCTGAACTGTAGGCCCCAGCTCCTCCCCCACTTTAAAGAATCTACCTGTCCTCCATTACCCGGAAATCAATGCCTCACATTTTTTAAAGATTAAAAAAAAACTGAAAATATTATCAAATAATTTTCTGAAAAGTTTACTTCACAGTTCATACAGTAGCGAACCTTAATTCTCTTTACAATCTTCTGCTATATATAGCTTGGGTACCCTTTGCTTGACATTTTGTAGTTTGTACTAAAAAACCTCACTAAACCCTCACTAACATGCGCCAGGGTTATCCTCGCCGGTGCCCGGCGCTCCTCGGCCTCACCCTAGTCACCGTGCTTCTCTTTCTCAGCCCAGTGATTGGGTGGCGGCCGCGGCCATGGCCTCACAACAAAACGAACGCCTATGATCATACCTTCGGAGACTCCAAGAAATTCGAGGGTTCGTCGGAGTTCGTCCACTTGAAGTACCACATGGGACCTGTCCTCACCGCCAACATCACTGTCCATACAATCTGGTACGGCATTTGGGAAAGGAACCAGAAAAAGGTCATCCGCGAGTTCATCAGCTCCATCTCCGCCGCCAATTCTAAGCACCCCTCCGTCGCTGGCTGGTGGAAGACAGTACAGCTGTACACGGACCAGACCGGCTCAAACATATCCCGCACGGTTCGTCTTGGCGCCGAGAAGAACGACCGGTTTTACTCCCACGGAAAATCGCTCACGCGCTTGTCCATACAGTCCGTGATCAAGAGCGCCGTTACAGCCAAGACGAAACCGTTGCCGATAAGCCCGAAAGGAGGCCTCTACCTTTTGCTGACATCCCCTGACGTATACGTCCAGGATTTCTGCGGGCAAGTATGTGGTTTCCACTATTTCACGTTTCCCTCCATAGTGGGGTACACGCTGCCGTACGCTTGGGTTGGGAACTCGGCGAAGCTGTGTCCCGGCGTGTGCGCTTACCCGTTCGCTGTACCGGACTACATTCCGGGCCTGAAGCCGTTAAAGTCACCCAACGGTGACATAGGTGTGGACGGGATGGTGAGCGTTATCGGGCACGAGCTCGCCGAGCTGGCAACAAACCCATTGGTGAACGCCTGGTACGCCGGGCAGGACCCGAGTTTCCCGGTGGAGATTGCTGATTTGTGTGAGGGGATTTATGGTACCGGTGGCGGTGGGTCTTACACCGGACAGCTGTTCAGCGGAGAGGATGGCGCCACATTTAACATGAACGGGATCAGACGGCGGTTCTTGGTTCAGTGGGTTTGGAACCATGTGGTTAGTTACTGTACCGGCCCAAATGCACTTGATCAGTAAAAAATCTCTCTTTTTTCTTGTTTTACGTATTTTGTTTTTAATTTCACTTCCTGTTTCTGGTTGCTCTTTTATCATGGGTTTGTGTTTTGAGAGTGATTAGTTAAGACAGTTAAGTTTGTTAATCATGTAATAACATTGTTGTTGTATACTGTCCCTGTGTACAAATTATATGGGTGTTCATGTTCCCGCCTCATTTGAAGTCAGTTTGGTGGCGAAGGAGTTAGGTGGTAATCTTAAAAGATATTTTATGGTGACTAAATACTCGGGTTTAAAATCTTGAAACGGTGCATTTTACTGACGAAGGGAGACTGAAGAGTAGCTCCACACTCCGAATTGGGTAGTACACTGCACTCGCCCGCTATAGGTCGTAGGTGTCGGAAACGACAAACACAGAGACAAGAGAGAGAGAGAGAGTATCTTCTTGTATCCTCTCCTCTGCGGTCGGTCATTCCTCGATTTTATTTTGTGTCGTTTTTTGCGTTTTGCACTCCATCCGTGTTTTAAGGCGGAGTTCGTTTTCCCATATCTACAAGCATTTTTTTCCCATATCTACAAGCATTTTGAGCAAGTCTTTCTAAAAGTATAAGAACAATTTAGCCACGAGGTGGGGAATTAGATGCCGAAATTACCAAATGTTATTGAGATATTCTTAAAAAGAATTCAATTTGAAATACGACGACGTGTCATTAATACAATTTTTATATTTTGCAAGGGGATTGCTGAATTCTGTGGAATGATTTTGTAACATCTATTTGAAAAAGATATTTGCTAAGAATAATATCTAACAACTCCGGGCGCCACTTTAGCATATATTGGGGACCCACTGGCTCTTCTTTTGGCCATTTTCTGAGGTAACTTTAGTGGGATTTGAGCTTCTTAGCTTATGATGCAATCTTTTATTTCTTTAATCATAATTTGTGTACGCTTTTTTGGTTGCCCGAGGTTTGTCTTTGTCATGTACTTTGAAAGCAAAGTTGCCAAATGCTCCCAAGCCCATAGAAAAAAATGTAAAAAGGGGGCCAAGTGACAGTACTAGTATTCGGTATTCACACTAGGACTGAATTAAATAATAAGCCTAAAAGCTCAGTGTTATTAGGAGGGTCTCCAAAGGAGGAAAATATTACCCTAAACCCGAAATTTTGGTCCAATATTATTGGTTTTTTCCTTCGTCTTGGCTAACAAGCAAGTTGCAGAATTCTCTTTTCATTTCTCGAAGCGGATGCTCATTGTTCATGCATTTCACTATCAGAACGATAAAAGCATTTATTTTGCTAGAAACTACTTGCATGTCGTCGTCGACAGCTGTATCGAACATTTTTGGTTTGGTCGAAAATGGAATATTTGGGCGACCAACACTATGGTTCATATCGATTCAAGCAAAAAGTGGTGGTGAAACCCTAGAAACGGGGGGAGCCAAAGCTCAAAACCCGACGAGTTTGGGGGCCAAAAGGTGGCTTTTGAGCAAGAACGGTACAACAAAACAAGGAGCCACTAAAATCAAGCTTAATAAAATTTGACGAACTATTGGTGCATCTCCCACTTTTCTCTTTTTGTTTTTCCGTTTCAAACTTGTTTGACACCTCCGGCTCCGACTCTGGTTTTTGTCTTGTCTTTTGGCTGTTGGCTTTTGGTTTTATTGTGCTCATAAACTTAGCAACAATGGAGTAATTTTCTCAAACAAACCTTACCCATTTGGGCATGTAGAAGTTGATCTTCATACGTACCAATTCGTTTGATGAACAGCAGCAGTTCGGCAGGTAAAGAAAGTAAGGAGTCGAGAGAGTGTAAAACTATATACGTCGGCTTATAAATTTTTCTCCTTCCACAACATGAAGGCAATCACCAACTGTACTTTTTGAATATATAGTCATCGATTTTAGAGGCTGAAATTTCACCAATGTTCAACCACCATTGTTGTTGTTGTCGAGCTAATTTGGGTAACCCCACAAGAAGATATATGGAGCAGGACAATTTTGGTTGAAGAAAAAGTACTCTGGGATCAAAGTCGTCGGTTAACGTATTTGGGAAAACCCAGCTGGTTCTCACTTATTCCAGTGGCATCAAATTACAACCTGAAAGACGTACATATTTGACCTCAAGCGGAACAACTCTAGGAGCAGGTTGAATGCTGCCGAGGAACTAAAAAGTGCACCACAATTCCAATTATTAATCTTAATTGAAGACCAAAACATCATTAGAAAATTCATTAAACAGCTGGCAAGGGTGGAAAAGCAGTAGCGGAGCCTGAGCTCGGGCTTTTGACCTTAAGCTATTCTTTGCCTTGAAAAAAAAAAACATTCGCTTTTCTCTTCCCCCCCATCTATTATTATAATTATCACACGTAGTATTTTATTTCTTTTTAAGGGTCCTCTAGCTTTTCAATGGGTCATAGAGGTTGCATCGAGTATACTTAAATCTTAACACTCAGCTCTCTGCATATACGTATTAAAATACGTTTTAGGACCATGAAATCCGCCGTTTGGCCATAAATTTTGTGGCTAACTTATGGGTTTGGGCCGTTTGGCTCTGTTGATTTGTCTTCTTGATATTTTGTTTTAGCAACAAAAAAAACACAAGGACATAAATGATATAGGGGAAGAAGGGCCTGCATATACTTAAAAGAGAGTTGGTGCAAATTCATTAGCATTAAATGGGTATAGAGGCAAAAAGATAAGGAACAACTATTTGAAGAGGAGGAAGGGGGGGTCCTCGGTGTTAATGTCATCTAATTCTCACACAACTTGGATGCAGTGGAACTTGGCAACGTTAAATGTGCAAAACCAGAGGCCAACAACTGCAATGCGGATGTTTGAGTGGTCCTCCGTTATGACCTCCAACAGATTCAATCTACTTGAAGAAGCTCTCCCCAATCTAACAATGATTTTCGCTGTCCAAATAAATTTTCTGACCCCTGCAACTTATTGCATCTAGACCATGTACCATCCACTCTCCTATGGATGAAGATCATGTCTAAAGTAATTTCTGACCCACAGTTCTCAAATGATCATGGTGCTTGTCGCTTTCTTAGCCTCTAACATCCACAATACTCAGATCCTTTCTCATCAAAATTTTCTTCTACAAACTCAAAATTCTTAAAAATTTTGCTCTCCAAACATCACCCTAGTTACACGTTCAAATTGGACTGAATCACCGAGTATGTGACAATAGTCAATAGTCCATCTACCTTGAAATACAAAATCACCTTGGAAATCCTAATCGGCAAGATATGTGACGAAGAGCTAAGCGTTAATCAGATATGGATGATCCTCCCAAGCTCAATCTAGAAGTACAAAGGTCACTAACATCATAATTTTGGTTGATCAAACAATGATAAGCAGGGACACCCTTAGTAACAGCTAATTCACCAGGTAACTCACAAAGAATTACTCTAAAGAATCTACCAAAGGAGTTTCAGAAAAGACCTTTGCCAAGTATTCTCACCATAATTATCTAGCATATTTGTCTTTGTTCGTTAGCATGAAAAGGCACACAGAATTTCTCAAACTCGGAAAGTCTTCTCATCGGATTCATCTTTCTATATAACATGAAAGGCACAAGTGCAACCTAAGGAGACTAAACAAGTAGTCACTTGACAAACAATAACAAATTTCTCCTGGTAGAGCCTGAAAATATTAGTCCGTGGACTAAATATCATTTTTGATCTTTGAGTTTGTCATTCTGAAGGTACTTGACCACTCCATAAGTAACTGTTCCAGCAACAAACAAGAAGACTGTCGGGGTAAATGATGGGTACAAATACTTCACAAAGAATTTATCCCACTCTTCTGGTAGGAAACCTGTAAATAGGCAAATCAGCTAATCAGTTGCACTAGGAGGGAATAGCAATAACTTCAGTAACCGAGACATAAATCATTTTCCCTATTTAACTATAACCTTTTGAATTTGATTCAATCTGAAACAAATACTAGACAAAAAAAAAAAAAAAAACTGCTTATATCATCTATGCGGAGGCTGCTCCATCAAGTTGCTCTGGTACTTATGAGGCGAAAAGCATGAAGCCCCCACCTACTAAAATGAGATTATCAGGACTCAGTATCAAGCAAGTTTTACTAAAAAAAGCTCTTTTAATCTATGTGCACTGGTTAGGTGCGGAAGAGCCTATGAACCAACCCAAGTTCTGAAAATTAATAAAACATTCTGTTCCAAATTAATGATAAAGCACAATTTTGCTTCACTCAATGCTGTCCAGCCTGTCTGACCATCCCAACAAACGTGGACATGGACAAGCAAAAAGGTGCTGCAATCTAATATGCAGCAGGTGTTCCATAATGAACTGGTAATATGGTACTACGAGCTAATTTGGAATCAAATGTGCAGGAAATTCAGGAGTCCTAGCACCAGTTATCGTAGTACAAAATTTGGAAGTAATGAATGTACACAAAAGCTGAAAAATTGGCTCAGGGGCTCAATAATAGTAGGAGAACTGTTAAAGCTTATGCAAACTCAATGACTTTAGAGGAAGTACGCCTCATTATTTCAATATCTCAGAATCAACTTCCTGGCAGGGTTAGCTAAACTTCTACTCTGTACCCTTGGTAATAAGGTATGGCATTGCATATTAGTGTCCATGTAACTCTGCAACCATGAAACCATAATAAATGCCTTTGTCATTGTGAGTGTAAAAGAAATCTGTTCCTTATTAATGTAATCATGAGTGAGGGTGTTTCCGCATCCTTTTTGCCCTTGTCAACGGCCTTGTTACTGGCAAAAAGCGAGCGTATCGATGGTTGAGACGTGGGAGGATGTGATTGGGAAAATTATGTTTGGGCCGTTTGTGAGAGTCACAAAACTTGTGGTTTTTGAGCTAGAAAAGTGAGCAGACGGAGAGAACCTAACTATCTTCAGATAGGAAATAGATAGCTATTAATCTGTATGACAGCAATTTTTGCTGGTAAGACTTTCCTGGTCAAAGTTGTGCTTGGAAAAATTAAACCTTTAGAAGTCCCAGATAGAAGACGAGTTACAAAATATGCTAAAAGCAATTGGGTGGAAAAAATAAATGAACAACCATACGAAGCTATTTATTGGCAACTACCAATAACCCAGAATGAAGGCCCTTGTACAGTTCTACAACAAGAGAAAAAATGAAGCTTGAAATAAATCTCGCAGTACAAACCTAGAAAGTAAATGAACAGCCATGGCACCAAAAGAAAATGAGCTTAAGAAGAATGTAGTAATAACCATTTACAAATAAGACCCCGTATAGATTGAATTAAAAAAAAAAAAAGATGCGTTAATAAGACTTTCACATTAATAGTGAAATTCAACTATATGTTTCCAAGTCCCAATTTGTTTCAATTCTTCCCTTTTTAGGCCCAGCTTGGGTGACCTGAATTATTAACTCCTCATAACTAAATTGCATTTCACCAAATCCTAACTTAATAGATAAAATGTAAGGCATCTGCATATTTCCGTGTATTAATGTAATTTGCCGTCATTGCATAAGAAAAAATGGGTTCATATTTGCAGTCATGAGTAAAAGGTTAAAGGATCGATGGTTCCTTTCCGCACTTGCCCTTGGTCAAAAGCGAGCGTAAACGATTTTGAGCGTGCGATGAGTTAGAAGATTGTGGGAGATTCAGGCTGTTCTGCAAATTAGTTTGAGTAACCGTTCTTATCTTGTATTGGCTCACAAGCAATGTTTGAGCAGTAGGTGTGTATCTTGATTGGAAGATAAAGATTAATGTATAATTTTTCTGTGATAGGTTAGAGTAAACAATCCGGTCCCCGCGTATTAACCATATGCTAAGCCACAAGGGCAAAAATCGAAGCGAAAGTGACTACCATTCCCATGAGAAAGCCTACAGCAGGCCTTGAAATGAGCTGAAGTGAATGAAGAACCATACCAACCCCCTTCAGCCATGCAAAAGCAGTCATGCGTATAGTTTCAAGGCTGTCAAACGTTAATAGCAGACTTTCACATTAATAGTGAAATTCAACTATATGTTTCCAAGTCCCAATTTGTTTCAATTCTTCCCTTTTTAGGCCCAGCTTGGGTGACCTGAATTATTAACTCCTCATAACTAAATTGCATTTCACCAAATCCTAACTTAATTTCTAGATATCTCAGCTGAATTCTGCAACTCAATTTGCCGCAGGCATAAGAACAAAAGTGGCCGTTCATATTCAGCATCCGTAAAAGGTAAAGGCACAATTAAGTAGAATACTTCATACCCGACGCCGCAAGAAGAATGCCCTGGACAAGAATGACCCCGCCGAGCCCCAACCAAGTAAGAAGAAAAGCACTTTCATTCCTGTTCTGCTCCTTCACCGTAACCTTATCTTCTTGGCTCACAAAAGCTGGTTTCTCAACCGGTGACCGTCTAATGATCGATGCCCTCTCCCTTTTGCTCCTCTGTTTCTTCTTATCAGTACCCTCAGCATTCACATTTGATTTAGTAGATGGTGACGAGGTCGAGGAAGATCCAAACCCCAGTCCAGATGAGCTTGTTTTGTTTGTTGGGGTAGCCACATGGGCGGTCTCGTCGAGGTTAGTGGCGGGTTCTTGGGTTTCTGAGGAGTTCTGGGACTTGACAGCGAGTCTGGGTCTGGTGGGGGAGTGGAAGACCGGTGTATGAGGAAGATGATGATAGCGTTTGTTGGTGAAGGAAGAAACAGAGTGGATATGTAGCGCCATTTCCAGTTTAGTTGGTTAGTGAATGTGTCGTTGGGTTTTCAGTTTTGTGTGGTGATGCGTGTTTCTAATAATGATATTTGCCTCCCATGAGGTTTTCATAATAGCATTGCCTCGCATCCCATTAGTTTCCGATAATTACTTCTATCCATTTTATCTTCGTAAATTACCGTAACCACAGTGCGGAACATAAATAGTGTGATTTTCGGACATTCTACGAGAGAATCAAGTTATAGTTTAACCTTAACTCTGCTTTGATAACCCAGCTTAGCCCTAATCCTTATATTAGCCTTATTTCCTCTCTCAGGCGGTTCACTTCTGAAATTGCACAAACTCCCCACCTTTCATAAAATTGATGAAATTTACCACATAATTACATGACCTTGATTGAGCTTAGTAAGAAGTTTTTTCTTTCATAGCTAAAAGAAAACAAAGAGAGGGAGGTTTCTGCAAATCGCAGGAAGGGCTGAAATTTGCAACAAATTTTCGCTTGAGATTCTCCTAATTCCTATATGCCCACCGTTCTGGCCCACTCAGCATCGGTTGCAAATATTGGCAAACCTCAACACTGGGAGAAGCTTAACTGTCGTGGTTCGTTTCTGTCCTCGAAGAAGTTCGGAGTTCCCAAAACTAGCACCCGCCCATACATATACAACGAGAGACAAATTTGTTACATTTTATCTGCACCACAGAATAATTCCTTCTCCTGCTTTCAACCATGCGAAATCCCAGAAATAAAATTCCAGTTCCTTAATTTTTTTCGTCGTTAATGGTTACTCACACTTCCTCCTCTTTCTTCTCCAATGCCGGTCCTCACCGCTTTCCCGCACTTTCCCTCACTTTCCCACCCTCTAAAAGCCCCTATCTCCTCATGTACCCGACGCCGTTGTCCCTCGTTTGCAGCCAAAATGACAGCCAGCGACACAAACGGTGCGGCCATCCTGTGGTTCAAGCATGACCTGCGCATCGACGATCACCCGGGACTCGCCGCCGCCTCCAAATATCGCGCTATCGTCCCTCTGTACGTCTTCGACCACCGCATTCTTTCCCGTGAGTATCACATGTGTCTCTCTGTATCTAGCAGTGTATTTGTCTGGTTGTACTTAGAAAGTGGGTTTAGAAGTGATACCGCAGTGGTAAATGGGACATGTATGATCTAAAAGTTCTCATCGAATTTGGAATTAGAGGTGTTACTTAATCGAATTAGGTTGAATTGTGAGGCAAATATTAGAAGGTTATTTGGAAATCCAGGTGAATTTCGACATATTTTCAGTTCTTAAGCTGCAATTTGGGGACATTTAGCCACATCGTACGATGAGATTGAGATTTCATGTTTTCTAATGTTTTTACACTTGGGTAACTTAAGACTCTGGACTGGTGCCTGTTAAAAATTGGCAATCAATTGGCAACTCAAATTTAAAGTTGTAAAGATTTGGACTAATCAAGTTTTGCTATAGGAACTCCTTCATCCTCTATCATACTCGAGCAATATCATCCATTACATTATAAACCACCCTGTGGGCAGTGATAGACAGTGCAACAGACAATGGAGATGATTGATCACTGAGGTTGAACTCGAAGCAAGCATACACCAATGCTCGGCTTTTGTATCTATTTCCCACTTGCTCACGAGACATATACCGTTTATGTTTAATTAAGCTTGGTCATATGAAATGAATATTGGGAAATGATAATTGAACATTCTGGAAAGAAGGAACTGGAAAACAAATATAAGAAACCGTGAAGAATTTGGGATGCAGATGTATGTTAGGATAGCAGCTTCAGAACTGTTGGAAAGCATCAGGTCATCTTACTTTATGTTTAATTGGATAACATGTAGTGTCCAATGCGATTTAATGTGCTCTTGTGCATAATTTAGCTTGTTGGTTATTGCCATAAATGTGCAGGCTTTTCTGATGAAATGCAAGAAATGGTTCTTTTTGCTGTGGAAGATCTGAGAAAGTCATTGAGGGATCTGGGTTCTGATCTGATGATCAGGTTTGGAAGTGCAGAAAATGTCATTATGGAACTTGTGAAAGAGGTTTTTACATGTTAGGCTTGCTTACTGTGATATTTAACGATCCCGGCAAGAGGAGAAGTACAATCACTCATCAATTCATTTTGTTGAATTCATCACTGAGGATTCAAACAGGTGAAAGCTACCAATATATTTGCTGAAGAAGAAGTAGAGTATGACCTACGCATGATGATGGATGTAGTCAAGGAGACCTTGGAAACAGTGTATTCTCAGGAGGGGAGTGCAAGGCTTGTGTTGTGGCAGACTCCATTTTTTGATATGAAGGTCATTATGTTTGCCTTCTTCTTTGTTTGGGTCATTATTTAAGATTTTGAATTGATTATTGTGTTGTTCAGTAAGAATAGTGAATTCATTCCCGCAAAATCATGTTATTACAGAACTTGAAGGACCTTCCTGCATCACACGATGACTTTCAGAAACTTCAGTTCCCTGTAACTTCACCACTCGCACCCCCAACATTACCTAGTGTGAAAATGGAACTGGATTGGGGTAAGTTCCCAAATCGTTGAGATTTCTGCTTATTGCATCATCTCTTTTTCCTTGGTTTTCTTCCTTTTGAGATCTCAAAATGTAGATGTTTATTTGCCATAAGTTCCCAGTGTGCAGTATCACTAACTCTATGTGATAATTGTGCTATGAATTAGGTCCTCTACCAGCTTTTGATGACTTGAAGAAATTTATGACTGAAAACTGGTATGGACCACAAAAAAGTTGGACTGGAATCAAGGAGACATCAGCTGAAAGTGTATTTCAGAGGGTTACATTGAAGCCTGGGGAAAGCAATCGAAAGGATTCAAGTTTTAGGCATTACAAGACAAAACAACTACCTAAATCTGTTTTTGTCACACGAAAAGGAGACGTTGTGGGAGGTGGGACAAACACTGTATTGAATGCATTGGCTGCTTACTTGAGATATTTGGAGGGAACGGCTAGAGATGACTGGCAAGAGTATGTGGTGACTTTTTGGTTTTATACTAGGATTATTAAAAGGGCATTTGAATATTTATTAAACTCTGCATGTGAGGGTCTGTTTGCGTGTAAAATATGAAGTTGTACTGGCCTTCTTTTTATATTACTCTTGCTTCTTTTTTGGGTAAGGGTTACTCTTGCTTCTTATATTGCCAAAAGACTACTGTTTGCATCATGAAAGAAGCCTATAAAGCCATTTCCACCGCTGCGATTGGGTGGTGACTGCATAAAGAGTGGAAATTGAATAGAGTCCTATTATTTACTAACTTTAGAATTATACAACTCTGGTACATGTTATAGATAGAATCATTATGAGAGGTGCTTGACCTAGGTCTCATGTTGCGAAATCAAGCAGTCATACAAGTGAAAGAGCTATTGTTCTCTGAGGAAGTTTTGAATCACACTTTTGTAGGAAAAATGTTTCCAAAGCAAAATATGTATTAGATATCTCCTTTTCTTTTCTTTTTTTGTTGCCCTAAACTTATGGGGACAGGCATACGTATCCCAGGAACATGCATGTTGATGCCTGGGTTTAGAAGGGCTCAGATCTGCCATTTTTACTTGAATTTTGGAATAAGAAATGAGTGTGTCATCTTTCCCTGGCTATTTAGACCTCATATTGGTTAATAGGTTGGTAACGCAAGCTGGACATATTCATCCCTTAGCTAGTAGGCATTACACTCAGGTTGAAGTTTGTTTCATCTGCTATGAGTTTGAAGAATTGTTATCTTAAGGGATAAATTCAACAATTAAAGATAGATTACTTGTTAAAACTTTGTTTATACATTAAAGGGCATCTACTTTTGGTTTCATTCTCATTGCAGGGTACATGAAAGGCTCCGCAATGCTGAAACTCGGAATGGAGCATCATTTATTGCACTCTTTGGCCCTGCCCTTTGTCTTGGCATCATATCTAGAAGGAGAGTTCATTATGAAGCTCTGATATATGAGAAGGAACGAAATGCTGGATTTCTGTCTCCTTTCGGGTATTCAGCAGCCACTGTTGCTGCAGCAATTGATGCGGTGCGCTCAATGGAGGTGCTAGTTTATCCAATTTGCTATATTAGTGAAACACATAATCTAGTATGTTTGAGACATCTGGTTCCTTGGAGATCTTCCTTTCCAGTTTCATAGTTATAGGAGTGTACCTATGGCTTTTTTTTTGTCCTTCTTGTCTTGTGGAGACCATTTGTTGCGTAGATCTGATTCTTTTGTGTGTGTGCCATTGTCAGTGTTGACCTTTTTTTATCTGTTTTTTTTTTTTTTGGCAGTGGTATTCACTCATGTCTCTAAAAGGTCTTACAAGTAATGAGGGATCATATCCTATACGAATCTGGAGATGGAAAGGCTATCTAATTCAGGTATGCATCATTCCAAATCTGCAAGTGATTGTATGCCCTTGACTTCTAGTGACCATTATTTTATAGACTTGTGCAATTTTACCTTGCATTAAGAAAATACCTTTTTTCTTTCAGTATACAGCTTTCGGTCATGAAGGGCCTGCTATTCTTCTTGTGCATGGTTTTGGAGCTTTTTTGGAGCATTTCCGTAATAATATAAATGGTATAGCTGAAGGTCGAAACAGAGTCTGGTCTCTTACAATGGTGGGATTTGGCAAATCAGACAAGCCAAATGTCGTATACACCGAGGTCGTGTGGGCTGAATTGCTCAGAGATTTTATTGTTGATGTGGTGGGTGAACCGGTGCATCTTGTTGGTAACTCAATT
The DNA here is from genome assembly GCA_003952965.2 of Morella rubra. Classification (NCBI taxonomy): domain Eukaryota; kingdom Viridiplantae; phylum Streptophyta; class Magnoliopsida; order Fagales; family Myricaceae; genus Morella; species Morella rubra. The sequence goes on from CM025855.1 coordinate 35,648,541, forward strand.
GGTGGTATGTCCTAATTTACATATGCAGATTATATATAGCATCTGCACTAACTCCGCTCTCTCTCTCACATGCATGACATCTCAACTCATTTTAGGTATTTCTCTCTGTTGGTAATATGATTTTTAACCATATCTGCAGGCTACATTGTTGCCATTGTTGCTTGTTTTTGGCATGCTTTGGTCAAATCGGTTGTCCTTATCAACAGTGCTGGCAATGTTATTCCAGGATACTCTTCTGTGCCATTTACAAGCGTAAGTCTACATGAGAACTATTCAATCTCTCCATCTTGCAAATCATTTAAAAGTTCAGTGTCTGAAAACTGACAAATTTTGTCAGTCCATCTCACTGTCATTAAATTGGTGTTTTCATAGATACTTAGGGATGCATGGCTAAGTCATGAGTGCTGCTGAATGAATTATTTATATCTATATCATGAGAACATGAAGTAATGTGCAAAATGACTACAATGATGTAATATCTCTGTTTTTTTTTTTGTTCGTACAACTTAAAGACCATGTATATGAAAATCAATATTTTGCTCCCCTGTTTTTACTCCATGCTTAGACTAGTGGCATATTCCGCTGAATACTGTTATCCGGGTCTATATTTCTGGTAAATACTTTAGTCGGATAATGACAACCAAAATTTTCATGTCTTGGTGATTCAAAAACTGATCCAGGAGAGAAAAACTTCTGGAGTTTCATGGCTGGGTGCTCGACTCCTTCTGTTCTACTTGAGGTTGAGACTTCAGGACATAGTGAAGAATTGCTATCCCTCTGTAAGTATGCGGCTATTGCTGTGATACTCGTAAATGTTGCTTCTGGGACTTCTGTGCCATTTGAGTTTACTACATCTTGCTTTGCAGAAACCAGAGCAAGCTGACGATTGGCTTACTAATGAAATGCTAAGAGCAGTATCCTCTTGATTATTGGAAAGAGGATCTATTGATATCTGTATGTCTAGCTATTGATGTAGACTTCCTGTTATGCTCTGATTAACTTAACATAGATTAGTCATATGATCCTGGAGTGCAAGTTGTCTTGGAAAGTATCTTCACCTTCAATCTCTCAATTCCTCTAAATTATCTCTTGGAAGGATTCGAGGAAAAGGTTCTAATTATACAGGTAAGTGGTAACTCATAACATGGAGAAAAAAGTCAGCAGCGTCTCTTTCTTGGTTCCATCAGTGACGTTTCCTGTCCATTTTTCATTTTTTGTTTTGTTTATTAATAGGGGATGAAAGATCCAATCTCGGACTCAAAGTCAAAACTGGCTATGCTTAAAGAACATTGTGCTGGAGTTGTGATCAGGGAGTTAGATGCTGGTAACTAAAATACTTATCCCAAAACTCTGTTGCTTTTCTTTTCCTTTCCTTTTTTCCGATATATAGCTTTTTCCAATTCGATGAAAATCATGTTTCTCCTGTTGGTGCTATCAGGCCATTGCCCACATGACGAGCTGCCAGAAGTAGTGAATGCTATAATCTGCGATTGGGTAGCTTCAGTCCAAAGTGAACTTCATGCTGAGAGCCTTCTCTAGATAGAAATAGAATAGGACTAGTCACTGTCAAAAGGCCGAATTTTTTTATCATTAACTCTCCCTCTCTAGTCTAATACCCCATGAACAAAACTCGATGATATTAGATCAAGTGTCGACGCAATTATTTTTATTACTAATTCAATTAAATTTTTTTTTTTGGTAAGTTAGAGATTGGGACCTTTTACTCCATTCTTTACAGTTAGAAATAGAAAGAATTGTCAATGGCAGAGAATATCGACAGAAACAATGTGGTTAATGTTCTCAAAGCTATGGCTCCATTGATAATGCATGAATATATTACACCTTTATTTAATTAAGTTTTTTTTTTAATAATTCTTATCTTGATTTTTTAATAAACAATGAGCATAGTCATTTAATATTCGAGATCCACGAAAATCACTTGGCATCTACAACGATGAGGACACTGATGAGGAGGAGGACGATGAAAAATATGATGCAGACCAAGAGGAGAAGAAAGAGAAGTGAGGGTTAGGGAAATTTTCAGCTCCTTTTTGGTCCCAAAATTGGTTTCAAAGCGGTGTGGGAACTTGGCCGGCTGTTTCATGTAGGGGAAACTTGAGTGGCCATTCCAGTCGTTGAATTTTGTCACAAGCTCTTAAAGCTAGTCTCGATGTTAGCAATACTTTAAGCTATTATTGGGAGTTGGATTGATCATGTTGCAGAGCATTAGGCCGTCGGATCCAGGGTATGTAAAGGTTAACCTTTAGTCAACGTTGGGAGATGGTGTAGTCATGCTTGTGCCTTTATCATCTTCTCGTTGACGAGTGCCTAATTTGATTAAATCTGGTTACAAACTCTGTACCCTTTCCATTTCCTGTTTCTAGTAAAATTCTTGAAAAAAAAAATCTTCTCCTTGAAAATTGATAACGATAATTGAAAAGAAAATGATGAGTTCAACATCAACATATGGACCTCATGATAATAGATGATAGGAGTAAATTGACAAATGATATCTAGAAATGGCATTAAAGCCAGTCAATGGAAGTTCTGTTGCTCCTAATAATATAACTCGTGTCCAACACGTGCTTCAACTTATAAGGAGTTGATTAGTGCCAAACATATCAATCAATCTCTTCTCTGCCATGTATCACCTCGCGATCAGACCAAGAAGTTGATTCTTCTCTAGAGAGAAAACTCAAGGACATTTTCTAATAAACAATTACTCCCGGTCTCTGCAAATATTTGAGTCAGCCAATGCACAACCAAGCAGGAAACGTTTTGCAGAAAATTCGCACCTTACATTGATTGGCGATGTCACCAGAAAGCAACTTCCCACGACATCTTTGCATTTACCGGTCCTGTGTGTCGCCTCAGCTGCAAAGAGGACCCTCGTTTTGTCCCTCCAACCTCCACCCCCCCGACCTTTATTCCAAGCAGTGACACGACAAGCTGCTCTTAAAAAGCTTCACCCAACTTCATCTCATCACAAAGACTCGTTAAATCTGGAACAATTCCTCCATCACAATTTCTTAACATACCTTCTCCTATTAGATCCTTCAACAAACAAGCTGGTTCTCTGGCACCCCCATGCTGTAGAAGTCTGGTTCTCAGAGCAGTTCCGGTGGTTAAAGATAATGGATCCTCCTGGCAAAGTTTCTGCCATATGGTTGCCGCAAAACATTTGGCGTACAAGTAGCTATAATAACCTAAACATGGAAAGTTGAAAATCGAACTCACCAGAGAGGAATGAGAAAGAAAATGAAAATAAAGTTCTGCAGGATAAAATGATATTAGTCTATCGTTTACATTCCAGAATTTAACCCTGTGCAGCAGAAGGGATTTATCTCATTACTGTATTCATACATATTTTTTAAACCACAGGAAGGCAAGTAGCAATCTATCATTCAAATCAGCAGTCTGCAAGATTGAAAAGCACGGGCTCCAGACACCAGGAAGTGACCGAATATACTCCATTTATAGAAGTATTATCTTACATTTTGCCTACTATATTATAAACCATTACTTGCAAGAGCATTAGACAAGTTGACATGATAAATGATAATCACTGCCTGCAGAGTAGCAGAAATGGGCATCATCTGATCCCCCAAAGTTCCATAACTACTTTTGCCACTCTAGCCTGGCCCAAGCCCTCATATAGATCAGTATTTTTCTGACAAGAACAATTTGGTGGAAATTCCAATATGCCAGAGCTTGTTCTGCCAAATATCAAAATAATCCCAACCCACAAAGGAAGAGAAGTCTAACTAGGCTACAAGCCCATTAGTGCAATCAAGATTACTACGTGAGAATATGGGCGTGCCGGGGTGGGTTTCAAATTTTCAATCTTCAGGGAATTTCTAGAAGTTTGCACGATTTCAACCATACCTGCACCGTAATTCAGGAGGTGACTGAACCGTGTCTGCCAGTGTGTGCCCTCCACATGCTTCCAACTAGTATATTGGTTTTTCAGATCTGCAACAATAGAACTTGTATCTCTTGGCAGGCTTGGCTGCTCCGCAAAAAGTGTTTGGTCAATTGAGGCATAAAAGATCTGGCAAAAGAAAAACAAGCTAGGACCAGTCAATGTTTCGTTTTTTATAGATACAATTACTAAAAGAAATCGTTTGCTGACTCATAGCCTTGGACAAATGTAAACCTGACGTTGCAATTCAGTTGCAGCAAACATCTTTCTAGCACCCTGCATTGACTCCACCAACTTCTCAGGAATGATTTCGCCAGTTGAATAATGTCTGGCAAATGTCTTCAAGACTCGATAGTCCCATGCAAAGTACCTAGGAAATCACCAGAATATGAGGTTCCCTACCACCAAGGAAACCATTTGTGATGATGGAAATCAGACATGGTCTTCACAAGGTATTCTCACTTTCCATAGTGCTGTTGAAGTTGAATACGCCGCATTCTGAATGAAGTTTTCCAAGAATGAAAACTCCGATAATATATCCAAAATGGCTTGGATTATTATTTATCTACAGTTTCACTATAGATGATACGTGAATATATCCATGAGCAAATTGATGTACATAAACATGTATGAGGATTGCAGAAGAGTGTGAAGAGGATAATCGCATGAGGTGTTTACAACATCTACTTGTTTACAATAGTGAAATTGAAGTGGAACATGCCAAAGTTGAATGGAGTTATCATATACATGAAAACTCAGATACGATGTGCAGGAGACCAGTTTTGTTGTTATTATCCTATGTTAGAACTAGTAATTTGAATGCCTTCACGTGATTATAGACTTTCGCAGAACCAAATCGTTAATTACAGATCTAGTCAGTTACAGCATTATATATCTACGTATTCAGTAGTCTACTCACTCAAATAGGTTTGAAGGTGTTTCAGCTAAATCAAGAACCACCCTGGTACCTGAAAAATGTTGGTAATCCTACAAGATCAATGAGAGGGTTTATTATGATAAGGAACCAAGGCTAATATAATTATTTGTATCAAGGTAATAACAGAATGCCCCATTAGCAAAAAGATAAAAACAAAATACCGTTCTTGAAAGGAGTGAATGAAGAGCATGTCCAAACTCATGGAAAAGAGTTTCAAGTTCCCAATGGTTAAGCCTTACAGATGAAGGATTACACGAACCAGAAAAATTGCATACAAGTGCTACAACCTGCAGCATGATTAAAACCAAACAAATAAAATTGAGCAACTTATAACTATAACTTTCTAGATCATCAAACAAGTTAACATATAAAACTGAATTCATGTATCCCAAATCACACAGAATTACGCTAATATAAAACTTTCTAGATCATCAAACAAATTAACATATAAAACTGAATTCATGTATACCAAATCACACACAACTACCCTAATAAAAACCACTGAACATCAACAAGGCAACACGTTTGTTAAAATTGAAGATACCAGTGCGAGCTCAAAAGTAAAGAAAGTCAGGGACCTTAGGATGTCCTTCCAGACATTGCTCCCCAACAAGTCACACACGTATCCCCTAGAGTTTGTCCATCTTCTAAAATCTAGATCTCGGCTCCCAGGACATCTTACCCAATATGTCATTCCCGTATTGCTCTCAGAAAAGAAGCCATTGCCTCATTGGTGTTGGGAAATTAAGACATCATGAATCACTGTAACGGAACAGTCTCCATGTTGATAATCAAGAAAAACAACCATCAGAGAGTAAATTATAGAGGAAAAAAGGAATTCCTAGAAATCCATCACCTCTAACGTGGTCAGTCAAACTAAATAGACTATAGAGCGACATGTACGGCTTAAACCCAGCAAAACCTTACAATTACCAGTTCAAGTTCGTTGCAGAATTCCTTTACATGTCATTTAGCTTTATCAAGTGCTATACAAGCAACCTAAATCTTTCTTAATTTATTGATCTCTTCCATAGATATGTTAATATTTCACCCACAGCTAATCATTGCTGCAAAATGTATAGCTCCAATTCCCGCAAAGATAGGCAGAAAAGGCAATAAAAAAAGTATGGAAGTGATGCCAGTGATGTGCTTTAACCAAATTAGCGCTTCCTTTAAACATGTAAGAGTATAATGGTGAAAGACTACATCAATTTTCTTGACTCAAACAAATATGAATGGAAAGGCAACCTTGCCTTCTAATTCATCCCTTCTAATTTTTTTAATAGTTCCACTTTTTCACCCCTCCTCCCAAATGGTCTTAGAGACCTCATGTACCCCAAATAATTAGGATTACACCACCATCCATAAAGAGTTGCAAGATGCTACACATAACTTAATTTAACTTTGATTAAGGACTGATTATGTGTTGAAGAGAAAAGAGAAACATGTAACAAACTTGAATAGAGAGTTAATAGCCTTTTACATACAGGAAGTTGGTACTCTGTTTCTGAAATCCTGCGGCCCCCTTTAATTGCAAAATGAGCACAACCTGGATACTTTCCTTTCCTCGAGTATAAATCAAGGTATAGATACCCCAAGTCACCCTGAAAACATAAGCATAATGGCACAACTCAATGATGAAATATGTGGAAGAATAGGCAAACATATTTGGACATGTACATGAATGAAAACTGCAAATGAAACACGTGCACAATCATTTAGAAAAGGAGATAATAAGACTCTATGGCTAATGAAGTTTGCATTAAGGTCAATATATAGCTTTTATGACCAGTACAATGTCATACATGACCAAACAAAGTAGGTATTTTCTACTCCCACAGAATTAAGCTGCCGAAGGTCTACCCACTCAACAGAACAAGATTGGAAGAATACCAGAATCCATAAGTGCAGAAGATAAAATCTGAAGGCCCTGATCAGTCCTTGTAATGAATATCAGAAAACATGGGTCCAAGTGAAGTGAGCGTCACTTAGTAATGCAAACATGTTTGAGGTCATGTCTTACTGTTTCAATACGATGCAGAACTAATTTACACTGGTTCTGAAGAATCCAATCTGTAATTGTGTAGAGTCGAGAAAGTCTCATTTCGCTTAAATGTTTCATCGATTTAAAGTGAACGATTAGGATTTTTATTTTTAATTTAAATAGAATGAATAAAGGAGCAAAGAACACATCTTTTTCAAGCCTTATTACTACACGAATCTGAAACAGTTTAGGATCTAAAGGTGTGACTTTATAGAGCAAAATACTTCAAGTCAAGTCCATTACGTATCATCAACTTCATATTAAGCACTGTATAGTAGCAATTGTTCTTCAAATTGCTTGATTTTAAATCCTCAAATCCAAATGCCACTTAAGTGGTTTTCAACATATCAAGAGGAATTTCCACTGCCTATCTTTCATGTAGATACCTCTTCAGGATGATGAAGAGACAGTTTAAGCACATCTTCATGCCATGATTCCCCAGATGCCAGGGGAATGCTACGAAATGTTGCACCAAACAATGACTCCACAAGCACTTTCAAACCCTCGATACATTGTGGCAAAGGAAAATATGATGCGACAACCTGTAATTAAAAAATACAAAAGTAGTCCTTCAATGTCAAAGAAGAACAAAATATAGGATGTTTCAACTCAGAAAGCAGAGTGACCCTCCTGTAAAGCATAAGCAGAAACAAACTAAAAACTGAAAGTCAGCAGAAGCAATAACAAAGAATGCTTTCCATTCTACTGACATGCAAAACAAACAGGAGTGCCAGACTTACTGCTGAGTCCAAGTCATAGGTAGAAGATTTCATCAATGATGTATAGTATGCCTCATCCCATGGCTCTAAATCTCCACATTTTATTCCACACTTTTCTATTTTAAAGTCACGGATTTTCTTAAACTCCTGAAATGAAAATGAGACATCAAATTAGGATACAAAAAACTGCAACATAATTGCAGCAACTACGTGTAGCACTTTCAGACCTCAGAATGTCTAAAAAAGGACATCATACCTCATCAGCCCTGGGTCGGATCATCTTGCTTATCTCATTCAAAAAGGACATCACAACAGCTGGGGATGAAGCCATATTAGGCTTCACAGCAAACTCTGCATAAGATCTAGACCCCATTATCTGCATTCACCAATAACAAGAATTAGGAATAGCTCATAGCATTTACCAACAAGACTTACTACTATTTCATATTTTACCATGCAAAAATGAATAAAACAATTAAATTTCATACAAACTAAGAATCTACATCAGCAAGAGTTTAACTGAAGTATTTTAAAAGACCCATTTTTTTAGCAAGTTAAAATTCCCTCACATATAACAACTCCAGAGAAAAATGTTCCATACAACTGCAGCAGAGTTTTTAAATCTTCTAAACACAAATTTACAGAACAACATGATACATGTTTTAGCCATTTTAGTGAGTATCTTGTTATCTGAGTGCATGATTCTTGCGATAAACTTCCTGTTGATGGGCTGTATTGTTTTATTTTTATTTTTATTGTTCTTATCTTACACTGTTACACAGGAGGGGTCAATATCTATTTGTCACCCGCTAATGTGTAATTCGACCCTCACAGAGACGAGTGAAAGAACCTAGAAAGTGTTAAGCAAATTTGTCCAAGCTGCCAAAATATTTAAGCATCACGAATGATGAAATTGCAGAAGCTCTGAATAAGGTAAAAGTACCTGGGCTAGCTCATGGCGGGCAGCTATAAGCTTATCAAGAATGCCAAGATTTGCATGTGGGACAGAGTTGCCTTGGACATAGACCATTTTCCTAACCTGGAAACAGATGCAGGGAAAAAGAAATTGATGTTGTTGACTACAGCTAGAAAGGGATAGCTAATCAAAAAACAAAAACAAAAGCTCAATTATCTCAAGGGACCCTAATTCTCTTCTGAGATGAAATCGTATAAGAAACTAATAATGCACAAGGAGGTTTAACTAACTGGCCAAAATTCTACAGCAATAAACCCACATCTGGCTAGGATCATCTCAAGGTATGCAGTCATTGCCAACATTTGGGAACATAAAAGTGCCACGTATTAGGAAAAAATAAAAGAAAGCTACCTCATCATCTGCTGCCAATTGCAGAACAGAAGATACACTATGTGGGTCTGTAGTTATCCGAAATCCTTTCTCTTTCCTGGTATCCCTATGCAGCAATGGCGCCTTTGTACTAACAGACGAGGAATGGTAGCTGGGCTTAAGGAGATGGTGCAAACTTTTGGGGATGCGTGACGAAGGAAATATATCCACAGAGCCAGGGTCAACAATGATATTTTCATTGAACCTGACCAAAACCAAATGCATACATGATGGAACACAGTCACTTACTTGGAACATCAATGACTTCTAGACATCAAAAACTCGATGCGAAGAATTATTTAAAAAAATTGAACTTACTCCCTGCACAGCTGAGCTATTTCTATATTCAGCTGATTCACTCGGTCTAACTTATCTGCTAAGCACAAGTAAGAAAATAACTTTTGTTAAACAGAAAATCTCTGATGTAACAGCAGTAGAAATCAACCAAAAAAACATATACCAGCAGAGAGGTGTATTCCACCCCTCTCAAAGTCAACACGTAGGTAATGGGCTGCCCTTTGAGCTTCCTCTGTGAGCAGATGCTTCTCTTGTTCAGCTTTTCTGATCGCGTCATAAAGAGAATGATTTGTATTGAGATACTGCATCCAGCAAGGAATATTACCAAAGTGTTACTGGCAGCAGATCATGACTGACGAGCATAAAACGTTGGACATTGACAACATTCCTAACCATCACTAGGGTATTGCACCACGTTGTGAGTCGCTAATAATGGAATTTATCAAGTCACCAATAGGCAGCTGTAATAAATAATAGAAGTCATCAAGAGAAAAGCGTCCTCAATTGATTAGAGCTTCAAGGGGAAAGCGTAACCACTGACTGTATTATAGATGGTTCCTGCTGTTTCTTCTTTGAGTTGGGGTTTTTATTTATAAAATCCACTTCCCTCCAAAACCTCATCAATAAGGAAAATGTGCTCACCCTAAAGATTCGATTACTTCTGCCAAACGAGATATATCTTTTCACTAAACTTTAACTTGTATTCTCCACTTCCAGGCCCGGACCCGCATTATTCTATTAATAACACACATTACTTTAGTTGTACTTAAAATGGAAATGACTATCCCCAGAATCTTCACACAGGTTTTCTCAAAGCCCGCTGCAACATTCATCAAGGATTACTTGTACAAACTCCTTAAATGAGGGTCTGAATTCAAATTACATGTCTAAAACTTGAGATACATGTAGTGCATAATAGTTATATGTATGCTGCTCCAAAGTAAATAAGTTGTGCTTCTACTTAGGACAATCTCACTCCACAAAGAAATATCATATTCCATTAACCAAGATGGAGAAGTATCTTCTTATCACCAAGGACATCCTCTACTTTCAGCAAATAATGTCCAAAAACTACCACTCTTTGCTGGAGTTAACATTCAGATCTTAAATTTCTCATTCTTAATCATTTAGATGGAGTAACATTTTGCCATCGTAAAGAATTAACACATACACATTCATATAGAAATGGGTACCTGCATGCACACATTCCCACACACACACACGCACAGAACAATTACAATCTAAATGTTTACAAGCATGAATATAAGTGTAGGAAAGAAGTTGGACTTGAGAGACTGCTAATTAAGAGAATCCGGTTAAAAACAAAATGGATCCCCAGTCACCTCACATGTAGATACTCGTTGATTCTCATCGATGCCTTGTTGGCCTCCTCAATGAACTCCCTGATTAACCCCGACATTCAAAACGCATACAATTCAGAATAAGTAAATTAACAACAAAAACACTTTCCTTTTTTACTTATAAAAAAAAAAACAACAACACTAGAAAAAAAAAAAACAAGAAAATTCATTGTTAGTTATTCAAAAATGATCAACCTGTCTGGATGAGTATGCCTACAAAGTTCCGCCGAATCAACCACAGAACAAACCTGTCAAATTGGAGACCAACACTGTTATGGCGAATTCTCATGTAACAACACACATAAAAATGAATATGACCATATACGTATGCATGAAACACACATTCTAAACGTATATCAGGCACAGTATCGAAATCTCATCCATATATATACTGATGAACTTACAGTATCGGAAATCTCATCCATTGCTCGGATGATTTCGGCAGATGAAGGCAAGCCGGAGATGTATGCAACAAGTTCCCCGGACCTAAAAATTAAGTAAGTTAATATGAAGTACACATACGTGCCCTTAAAAAAAAAAAAGAAGAAGAGGTACACACCTACAAAATTATAAAAAAACAAAATTCTATTATTTACTTCATTTGTTTCTTCAATTAAATGTCCCAACCTTTCGATGGCATCGTCGACGAAACGTTGAAAGCCTTTGGGACACTTCAAGTGGTCGAAACCGTAGAGGCCGGAGGAGGCTCCGGTTTGCGAAGCGACAACGGAAGTGTAGTAAAGTTGGCTCCTGAGAGGATTCGCATTCCGGGATCCGAGAAAGCGATAGAGACGGAGAGTCTGGGCGGTCCTGCGGATTAGGTGTCGCATTGTCCGGGAACGTTGGGTTGATGGCCACCGAGACACTGTTTGGCGGTGGTTGGGGTGTAGGTTCTATGTTATCCGCCAATGTAGTTTATTGGGGCGTAGTAATCGCTCAGTCGAGCGGGCACGGGCACGGATCCTCGGGTTGTCTCTGTCTTTTTCTTTTTTTAATATACATATTTTCACCCAGAATCTGTATCATCATTTCGCCTCAAGATGGATAGAGTGTGATTTTTTTATGATTATCTAAAATCAAACTTTGCATTTGCTTTCCAATTTCAAAAATCGAATTGCTTAGAGATTATCAGAAAAATCAGCCTATATTGCCTCTCACAAGTGACAATGGATAAATATTTAATATTTTTCTGTTCGATCATGAGCTATTGGTTTCGACCAATGAACTGTTCCTACGGAGCTTGGACTTTTGATTAAGCATCTTATTTTCTTCACAGAAATTGGAAGATTTTATATACTCCCAATGTAGTGTATGCTCTAGTGCAACAGAATAATATATAGTTTGAGTGACTCAGACAAACAAACCAACAAAAAGAACAATAATCTATGTACTACCAAAATTACCCTTAAACAAAGGAAAAAAAAAGAAAAAAAAAAAAAGAAACGTAGTGAAAGAAACATTTCATTGATACTTCTACTGCGTTCATCCTTTCCGAACATATGAACAAAGCGATATTGCTCACCGGATGTGGGAAAGAAAGAACATGTAAACAAATAGAGAGGAAATCTTGAGAAGTTAGGGTCCTATTGTTAAAGTTTTAAGAGGACCTAATGGAGGATTGAGATGTTACCAACACATTAATGAATAAAATGGAGGGCTGAGATTAAAAGAACCTTAAATCTCAATCATCTATTCTATCTGTTAAACATATAACGGTATTAGGCTTTTTTTAAAGCTCTTTTAATTTCAGTCTTCCATTCTATTAATTAATGTGTCGGTAACATTTCAAACCTCTCGATTAGGTCTCTTAGAACTTTAACAATACCCTAACTTCTCAAGCCTAACTTTTCTTTTCTTTCCCACATCCGGTATCAATAACCTTTCATATGTTCAAGTACATTTTTCAATGAAATCCTTTTACTTTTTTTCTTTTTTTTTTTTTTTCTTTTTTTTCCTTTGTTTAAGGGTAATTTTGGTAGTACATAGATTATTGTTCTTTTTGTTGGTTTGTTTGTCTGAGTCACTCAAACTATATATTATTCTGTTGCACTAGAGCATACACTACATTGGGAGTATATAAAATCTTCCAATTTCTGTGAAGAAAATAAGATGCTTAATCAAAAGTCCAAGCTCCGTAGGAACAGTTCATTGGTCGAAACCAATAGCTCATGATCGAACAGAAAAATATTAAATATTTATCCATTGTCACTTGTGAGAGGCAATATAGGCTGATTTTTCTGATAATCTCTAAGCAATTCGATTTTTGAAATTGGAAAGCAAATGCAAAGTTTGATTTTAGATAATCATAAAAAAATCACACTCTATCCATCTTGAGGCGAAATGATGATACAGATTCTGGGTGAAAATATGTATATTAAAAAAAGAAAAAGACAGAGACAACCCGAGGATCCGTGCCCGTGCCCGCTCGACTGAGCGATTACTACGCCCCAATAAACTACATTGGCGGATAACATAGAACCTACACCCCAACCACCGCCAAACAGTGTCTCGGTGGCCATCAACCCAACGTTCCCGGACAATGCGACACCTAATCCGCAGGACCGCCCAGACTCTCCGTCTCTATCGCTTTCTCGGATCCCGGAATGCGAATCCTCTCAGGAGCCAACTTTACTACACTTCCGTTGTCGCTTCGCAAACCGGAGCCTCCTCCGGCCTCTACGGTTTCGACCACTTGAAGTGTCCCAAAGGCTTTCAACGTTTCGTCGACGATGCCATCGAAAGGTTGGGACATTTAATTGAAGAAACAAATGAAGTAAATAATAGAATTTGGTTTTTAATAATTTTGTAGGTGTGTACCTCTTCTTTTTTTTTTTTTAAGGGCACGTATGTGTACTTCATATTAACTTACTTAATTTTTAGGTCCGGGGAACTTGTTGCATACATCTCCGGCTTGCCTTCATCTGCCGAAATCATCCGAGCAATGGATGAGATTTCCGATACTGTAAGTTCATCAGTATATATATGGATGAGATTTCGATACTGTGCCTGATATACGTTTAGAATGTGTGTTTCATGCATACGTATATGGTCATATTCATTTTTATGTGTGTTGTTACATGAGAATTCGCCATAACAGTGTTGGTCTCCAATTTGACAGGTTTGTTCTGTGGTTGATTCGGCGGAACTTTGTAGGCATACTCATCCAGACAGGTTGATCATTTTTGAATAACTAACAATGAATTTTCTTGTTTTTTTTTTTTAGTGTTTTTTTTTTTTTATAAGTAAAAAAGGAAAGTGTTTTTGTTGTTAATTTACTTATTCTGAATTGTATGCGTTTTGAATGTCGGGGTTAATCAGGGAGTTCATTGAGGAGGCCAACAAGGCATCGATGAGAATCAACGAGTATCTACATGTGAGGTGACTGGGGATCCATTTTGTTTTTAACCGGATTCTCTTAATTAGCAGTCTCTCAAGTCCAACTTCTTTCCTACACTTATATTCATGCTTGTAAACATTTAGATTGTAATTGTTCTGTGCGTGTGTGTGTGTGGGAATGTGTGCATGCAGGTACCCATTTCTATATGAATGTGTATGTGTTAATTCTTTACGATGGCAAAATGTTACTCCATCTAAATGATTAAGAATGAGAAATTTAAGATCTGAATGTTAACTCCAGCAAAGAGTGGTAGTTTTTGGACATTATTTGCTGAAAGTAGAGGATGTCCTTGGTGATAAGAAGATACTTCTCCATCTTGGTTAATGGAATATGATATTTCTTTGTGGAGTGAGATTGTCCTAAGTAGAAGCACAACTTATTTACTTTGGAGCAGCATACATATAACTATTATGCACTACATGTATCTCAAGTTTTAGACATGTAATTTGAATTCAGACCCTCATTTAAGGAGTTTGTACAAGTAATCCTTGATGAATGTTGCAGCGGGCTTTGAGAAAACCTGTGTGAAGATTCTGGGGATAGTCATTTCCATTTTAAGTACAACTAAAGTAATGTGTGTTATTAATAGAATAATGCGGGTCCGGGCCTGGAAGTGGAGAATACAAGTTAAAGTTTAGTGAAAAGATATATCTCGTTTGGCAGAAGTAATCGAATCTTTAGGGTGAGCACATTTTCCTTATTGATGAGGTTTTGGAGGGAAGTGGATTTTATAAATAAAAACCCCAACTCAAAGAAGAAACAGCAGGAACCATCTATAATACAGTCAGTGGTTACGCTTTCCCCTTGAAGCTCTAATCAATTGAGGACGCTTTTCTCTTGATGACTTCTATTATTTATTACAGCTGCCTATTGGTGACTTGATAAATTCCATTATTAGCGACTCACAACGTGGTGCAATACCCTAGTGATGGTTAGGAATGTTGTCAATGTCCAACGTTTTATGCTCGTCAGTCATGATCTGCTGCCAGTAACACTTTGGTAATATTCCTTGCTGGATGCAGTATCTCAATACAAATCATTCTCTTTATGACGCGATCAGAAAAGCTGAACAAGAGAAGCATCTGCTCACAGAGGAAGCTCAAAGGGCAGCCCATTACCTACGTGTTGACTTTGAGAGGGGTGGAATACACCTCTCTGCTGGTATATGTTTTTTTGGTTGATTTCTACTGCTGTTACATCAGAGATTTTCTGTTTAACAAAAGTTATTTTCTTACTTGTGCTTAGCAGATAAGTTAGACCGAGTGAATCAGCTGAATATAGAAATAGCTCAGCTGTGCAGGGAGTAAGTTCAATTTTTTTAAATAATTCTTCGCATCGAGTTTTTGATGTCTAGAAGTCATTGATGTTCCAAGTAAGTGACTGTGTTCCATCATGTATGCATTTGGTTTTGGTCAGGTTCAATGAAAATATCATTGTTGACCCTGGCTCTGTGGATATATTTCCTTCGTCACGCATCCCCAAAAGTTTGCACCATCTCCTTAAGCCCAGCTACCATTCCTCGTCTGTTAGTACAAAGGCGCCATTGCTGCATAGGGATACCAGGAAAGAGAAAGGATTTCGGATAACTACAGACCCACATAGTGTATCTTCTGTTCTGCAATTGGCAGCAGATGATGAGGTAGCTTTCTTTTATTTTTTCCTAATACGTGGCACTTTTATGTTCCCAAATGTTGGCAATGACTGCATACCTTGAGATGATCCTAGCCAGATGTGGGTTTATTGCTGTAGAATTTTGGCCAGTTAGTTAAACCTCCTTGTGCATTATTAGTTTCTTATACGATTTCATCTCAGAAGAGAATTAGGGTCCCTTGAGATAATTGAGCTTTTGTTTTTGTTTTTTGATTAGCTATCCCTTTCTAGCTGTAGTCAACAACATCAATTTCTTTTTCCCTGCATCTGTTTCCAGGTTAGGAAAATGGTCTATGTCCAAGGCAACTCTGTCCCACATGCAAATCTTGGCATTCTTGATAAGCTTATAGCTGCCCGCCATGAGCTAGCCCAGGTACTTTTACCTTATTCAGAGCTTCTGCAATTTCATCATTCGTGATGCTTAAATATTTTGGCAGCTTGGACAAATTTGCTTAACACTTTCTAGGTTCTTTCACTCGTCTCTGTGAGGGTCGAATTACACATTAGCGGGTGACAAATAGATATTGACCCCTCCTGTGTAACAGTGTAAGATAAGAACAATAAAAATAAAAATAAAACAATACAGCCCATCAACAGGAAGTTTATCGCAAGAATCATGCACTCAGATAACAAGATACTCACTAAAATGGCTAAAACATGTATCATGTTGTTCTGTAAATTTGTGTTTAGAAGATTTAAAAACTCTGCTGCAGTTGTATGGAACATTTTTCTCTGGAGTTGTTATATGTGAGGGAATTTTAACTTGCTAAAAAAATGGGTCTTTTAAAATACTTCAGTTAAACTCTTGCTGATGTAGATTCTTAGTTTGTATGAAATTTAATTGTTTTATTCATTTTTGCATGGTAAAATATGAAATAGTAGTAAGTCTTGTTGGTAAATGCTATGAGCTATTCCTAATTCTTGTTATTGGTGAATGCAGATAATGGGGTCTAGATCTTATGCAGAGTTTGCTGTGAAGCCTAATATGGCTTCATCCCCAGCTGTTGTGATGTCCTTTTTGAATGAGATAAGCAAGATGATCCGACCCAGGGCTGATGAGGTATGATGTCCTTTTTTAGACATTCTGAGGTCTGAAAGTGCTACACGTAGTTGCTGCAATTATGTTGCAGTTTTTTGTATCCTAATTTGATGTCTCATTTTCATTTCAGGAGTTTAAGAAAATCCGTGACTTTAAAATAGAAAAGTGTGGAATAAAATGTGGAGATTTAGAGCCATGGGATGAGGCATACTATACATCATTGATGAAATCTTCTACCTATGACTTGGACTCAGCAGTAAGTCTGGCACTCCTGTTTGTTTTGCATGTCAGTAGAATGGAAAGCATTCTTTGTTATTGCTTCTGCTGACTTTCAGTTTTTAGTTTGTTTCTGCTTATGCTTTACAGGAGGGTCACTCTGCTTTCTGAGTTGAAACATCCTATATTTTGTTCTTCTTTGACATTGAAGGACTACTTTTGTATTTTTTAATTACAGGTTGTCGCATCATATTTTCCTTTGCCACAATGTATCGAGGGTTTGAAAGTGCTTGTGGAGTCATTGTTTGGTGCAACATTTCGTAGCATTCCCCTGGCATCTGGGGAATCATGGCATGAAGATGTGCTTAAACTGTCTCTTCATCATCCTGAAGAGGTATCTACATGAAAGATAGGCAGTGGAAATTCCTCTTGATATGTTGAAAACCACTTAAGTGGCATTTGGATTTGAGGATTTAAAATCAAGCAATTTGAAGAACAATTGCTACTATACAGTGCTTAATATGAAGTTGATGATACGTAATGGACTTGACTTGAAGTATTTTGCTCTATAAAGTCACACCTTTAGATCCTAAACTGTTTCAGATTCGTGTAGTAATAAGGCTTGAAAAAGATGTGTTCTTTGCTCCTTTATTCATTCTATTTAAATTAAAAATAAAAATCCTAATCGTTCACTTTAAATCGATGAAACATTTAAGCGAAATGAGACTTTCTCGACTCTACACAATTACAGATTGGATTCTTCAGAACCAGTGTAAATTAGTTCTGCATCGTATTGAAACAGTAAGACATGACCTCAAACATGTTTGCATTACTAAGTGACGCTCACTTCACTTGGACCCATGTTTTCTGATATTCATTACAAGGACTGATCAGGGCCTTCAGATTTTATCTTCTGCACTTATGGATTCTGGTATTCTTCCAATCTTGTTCTGTTGAGTGGGTAGACCTTCGGCAGCTTAATTCTGTGGGAGTAGAAAATACCTACTTTGTTTGGTCATGTATGACATTGTACTGGTCATAAAAGCTATATATTGACCTTAATGCAAACTTCATTAGCCATAGAGTCTTATTATCTCCTTTTCTAAATGATTGTGCACGTGTTTCATTTGCAGTTTTCATTCATGTACATGTCCAAATATGTTTGCCTATTCTTCCACATATTTCATCATTGAGTTGTGCCATTATGCTTATGTTTTCAGGGTGACTTGGGGTATCTATACCTTGATTTATACTCGAGGAAAGGAAAGTATCCAGGTTGTGCTCATTTTGCAATTAAAGGGGGCCGCAGGATTTCAGAAACAGAGTACCAACTTCCTGTATGTAAAAGGCTATTAACTCTCTATTCAAGTTTGTTACATGTTTCTCTTTTCTCTTCAACACATAATCAGTCCTTAATCAAAGTTAAATTAAGTTATGTGTAGCATCTTGCAACTCTTTATGGATGGTGGTGTAATCCTAATTATTTGGGGTACATGAGGTCTCTAAGACCATTTGGGAGGAGGGGTGAAAAAGTGGAACTATTAAAAAAATTAGAAGGGATGAATTAGAAGGCAAGGTTGCCTTTCCATTCATATTTGTTTGAGTCAAGAAAATTGATGTAGTCTTTCACCATTATACTCTTACATGTTTAAAGGAAGCGCTAATTTGGTTAAAGCACATCACTGGCATCACTTCCATACTTTTTTTATTGCCTTTTCTGCCTATCTTTGCGGGAATTGGAGCTATACATTTTGCAGCAATGATTAGCTGTGGGTGAAATATTAACATATCTATGGAAGAGATCAATAAATTAAGAAAGATTTAGGTTGCTTGTATAGCACTTGATAAAGCTAAATGACATGTAAAGGAATTCTGCAACGAACTTGAACTGGTAATTGTAAGGTTTTGCTGGGTTTAAGCCGTACATGTCGCTCTATAGTCTATTTAGTTTGACTGACCACGTTAGAGGTGATGGATTTCTAGGAATTCCTTTTTTCCTCTATAATTTACTCTCTGATGGTTGTTTTTCTTGATTATCAACATGGAGACTGTTCCGTTACAGTGATTCATGATGTCTTAATTTCCCAACACCAATGAGGCAATGGCTTCTTTTCTGAGAGCAATACGGGAATGACATATTGGGTAAGATGTCCTGGGAGCCGAGATCTAGATTTTAGAAGATGGACAAACTCTAGGGGATACGTGTGTGACTTGTTGGGGAGCAATGTCTGGAAGGACATCCTAAGGTCCCTGACTTTCTTTACTTTTGAGCTCGCACTGGTATCTTCAATTTTAACAAACGTGTTGCCTTGTTGATGTTCAGTGGTTTTTATTAGGGTAGTTGTGTGTGATTTGGTATACATGAATTCAGTTTTATATGTTAATTTGTTTGATGATCTAGAAAGTTTTATATTAGCGTAATTCTGTGTGATTTGGGATACATGAATTCAGTTTTATATGTTAACTTGTTTGATGATCTAGAAAGTTATAGTTATAAGTTGCTCAATTTTATTTGTTTGGTTTTAATCATGCTGCAGGTTGTAGCACTTGTATGCAATTTTTCTGGTTCGTGTAATCCTTCATCTGTAAGGCTTAACCATTGGGAACTTGAAACTCTTTTCCATGAGTTTGGACATGCTCTTCATTCACTCCTTTCAAGAACGGTATTTTGTTTTTATCTTTTTGCTAATGGGGCATTCTGTTATTACCTTGATACAAATAATTATATTAGCCTTGGTTCCTTATCATAATAAACCCTCTCATTGATCTTGTAGGATTACCAACATTTTTCAGGTACCAGGGTGGTTCTTGATTTAGCTGAAACACCTTCAAACCTATTTGAGTGAGTAGACTACTGAATACGTAGATATATAATGCTGTAACTGACTAGATCTGTAATTAACGATTTGGTTCTGCGAAAGTCTATAATCACGTGAAGGCATTCAAATTACTAGTTCTAACATAGGATAATAACAACAAAACTGGTCTCCTGCACATCGTATCTGAGTTTTCATGTATATGATAACTCCATTCAACTTTGGCATGTTCCACTTCAATTTCACTATTGTAAACAAGTAGATGTTGTAAACACCTCATGCGATTATCCTCTTCACACTCTTCTGCAATCCTCATACATGTTTATGTACATCAATTTGCTCATGGATATATTCACGTATCATCTATAGTGAAACTGTAGATAAATAATAATCCAAGCCATTTTGGATATATTATCGGAGTTTTCATTCTTGGAAAACTTCATTCAGAATGCGGCGTATTCAACTTCAACAGCACTATGGAAAGTGAGAATACCTTGTGAAGACCATGTCTGATTTCCATCATCACAAATGGTTTCCTTGGTGGTAGGGAACCTCATATTCTGGTGATTTCCTAGGTACTTTGCATGGGACTATCGAGTCTTGAAGACATTTGCCAGACATTATTCAACTGGCGAAATCATTCCTGAGAAGTTGGTGGAGTCAATGCAGGGTGCTAGAAAGATGTTTGCTGCAACTGAATTGCAACGTCAGGTTTACATTTGTCCAAGGCTATGAGTCAGCAAACGATTTCTTTTAGTAATTGTATCTATAAAAAACGAAACATTGACTGGTCCTAGCTTGTTTTTCTTTTGCCAGATCTTTTATGCCTCAATTGACCAAACACTTTTTGCGGAGCAGCCAAGCCTGCCAAGAGATACAAGTTCTATTGTTGCAGATCTGAAAAACCAATATACTAGTTGGAAGCATGTGGAGGGCACACACTGGCAGACACGGTTCAGTCACCTCCTGAATTACGGTGCAGGTATGGTTGAAATCGTGCAAACTTCTAGAAATTCCCTGAAGATTGAAAATTTGAAACCCACCCCGGCACGCCCATATTCTCACGTAGTAATCTTGATTGCACTAATGGGCTTGTAGCCTAGTTAGACTTCTCTTCCTTTGTGGGTTGGGATTATTTTGATATTTGGCAGAACAAGCTCTGGCATATTGGAATTTCCACCAAATTGTTCTTGTCAGAAAAATACTGATCTATATGAGGGCTTGGGCCAGGCTAGAGTGGCAAAAGTAGTTATGGAACTTTGGGGGATCAGATGATGCCCATTTCTGCTACTCTGCAGGCAGTGATTATCATTTATCATGTCAACTTGTCTAATGCTCTTGCAAGTAATGGTTTATAATATAGTAGGCAAAATGTAAGATAATACTTCTATAAATGGAGTATATTCGGTCACTTCCTGGTGTCTGGAGCCCGTGCTTTTCAATCTTGCAGACTGCTGATTTGAATGATAGATTGCTACTTGCCTTCCTGTGGTTTAAAAAATATGTATGAATACAGTAATGAGATAAATCCCTTCTGCTGCACAGGGTTAAATTCTGGAATGTAAACGATAGACTAATATCATTTTATCCTGCAGAACTTTATTTTCATTTTCTTTCTCATTCCTCTCTGGTGAGTTCGATTTTCAACTTTCCATGTTTAGGTTATTATAGCTACTTGTACGCCAAATGTTTTGCGGCAACCATATGGCAGAAACTTTGCCAGGAGGATCCATTATCTTTAACCACCGGAACTGCTCTGAGAACCAGACTTCTACAGCATGGGGGTGCCAGAGAACCAGCTTGTTTGTTGAAGGATCTAATAGGAGAAGGTATGTTAAGAAATTGTGATGGAGGAATTGTTCCAGATTTAACGAGTCTTTGTGATGAGATGAAGTTGGGTGAAGCTTTTTAAGAGCAGCTTGTCGTGTCACTGCTTGGAATAAAGGTCGGGGGGGTGGAGGTTGGAGGGACAAAACGAGGGTCCTCTTTGCAGCTGAGGCGACACACAGGACCGGTAAATGCAAAGATGTCGTGGGAAGTTGCTTTCTGGTGACATCGCCAATCAATGTAAGGTGCGAATTTTCTGCAAAACGTTTCCTGCTTGGTTGTGCATTGGCTGACTCAAATATTTGCAGAGACCGGGAGTAATTGTTTATTAGAAAATGTCCTTGAGTTTTCTCTCTAGAGAAGAATCAACTTCTTGGTCTGATCGCGAGGTGATACATGGCAGAGAAGAGATTGATTGATATGTTTGGCACTAATCAACTCCTTATAAGTTGAAGCACGTGTTGGACACGAGTTATATTATTAGGAGCAACAGAACTTCCATTGACTGGCTTTAATGCCATTTCTAGATATCATTTGTCAATTTACTCCTATCATCTATTATCATGAGGTCCATATGTTGATGTTGAACTCATCATTTTCTTTTCAATTATCGTTATCAATTTTCAAGGAGAAGATTTTTTTTTTCAAGAATTTTACTAGAAACAGGAAATGGAAAGGGTACAGAGTTTGTAACCAGATTTAATCAAATTAGGCACTCGTCAACGAGAAGATGATAAAGGCACAAGCATGACTACACCATCTCCCAACGTTGACTAAAGGTTAACCTTTACATACCCTGGATCCGACGGCCTAATGCTCTGCAACATGATCAATCCAACTCCCAATAATAGCTTAAAGTATTGCTAACATCGAGACTAGCTTTAAGAGCTTGTGACAAAATTCAACGACTGGAATGGCCACTCAAGTTTCCCCTACATGAAACAGCCGGCCAAGTTCCCACACCGCTTTGAAACCAATTTTGGGACCAAAAAGGAGCTGAAAATTTCCCTAACCCTCACTTCTCTTTCTTCTCCTCTTGGTCTGCATCATATTTTTCATCGTCCTCCTCCTCATCAGTGTCCTCATCGTTGTAGATGCCAAGTGATTTTCGTGGATCTCGAATATTAAATGACTATGCTCATTGTTTATTAAAAAATCAAGATAAGAATTATTAAAAAAAAAACTTAATTAAATAAAGGTGTAATATATTCATGCATTATCAATGGAGCCATAGCTTTGAGAACATTAACCACATTGTTTCTGTCGATATTCTCTGCCATTGACAATTCTTTCTATTTCTAACTGTAAAGAATGGAGTAAAAGGTCCCAATCTCTAACTTACCAAAAAAAAAAATTTAATTGAATTAGTAATAAAAATAATTGCGTCGACACTTGATCTAATATCATCGAGTTTTGTTCATGGGGTATTAGACTAGAGAGGGAGAGTTAATGATAAAAAAATTCGGCCTTTTGACAGTGACTAGTCCTATTCTATTTCTATCTAGAGAAGGCTCTCAGCATGAAGTTCACTTTGGACTGAAGCTACCCAATCGCAGATTATAGCATTCACTACTTCTGGCAGCTCGTCATGTGGGCAATGGCCTGATAGCACCAACAGGAGAAACATGATTTTCATCGAATTGGAAAAAGCTATATATCGGAAAAAAGGAAAGGAAAAGAAAAGCAACAGAGTTTTGGGATAAGTATTTTAGTTACCAGCATCTAACTCCCTGATCACAACTCCAGCACAATGTTCTTTAAGCATAGCCAGTTTTGACTTTGAGTCCGAGATTGGATCTTTCATCCCCTATTAATAAACAAAACAAAAAATGAAAAATGGACAGGAAACGTCACTGATGGAACCAAGAAAGAGACGCTGCTGACTTTTTTCTCCATGTTATGAGTTACCACTTACCTGTATAATTAGAACCTTTTCCTCGAATCCTTCCAAGAGATAATTTAGAGGAATTGAGAGATTGAAGGTGAAGATACTTTCCAAGACAACTTGCACTCCAGGATCATATGACTAATCTATGTTAAGTTAATCAGAGCATAACAGGAAGTCTACATCAATAGCTAGACATACAGATATCAATAGATCCTCTTTCCAATAATCAAGAGGATACTGCTCTTAGCATTTCATTAGTAAGCCAATCGTCAGCTTGCTCTGGTTTCTGCAAAGCAAGATGTAGTAAACTCAAATGGCACAGAAGTCCCAGAAGCAACATTTACGAGTATCACAGCAATAGCCGCATACTTACAGAGGGATAGCAATTCTTCACTATGTCCTGAAGTCTCAACCTCAAGTAGAACAGAAGGAGTCGAGCACCCAGCCATGAAACTCCAGAAGTTTTTCTCTCCTGGATCAGTTTTTGAATCACCAAGACATGAAAATTTTGGTTGTCATTATCCGACTAAAGTATTTACCAGAAATATAGACCCGGATAACAGTATTCAGCGGAATATGCCACTAGTCTAAGCATGGAGTAAAAACAGGGGAGCAAAATATTGATTTTCATATACATGGTCTTTAAGTTGTACGAACAAAAAAAAAAACAGAGATATTACATCATTGTAGTCATTTTGCACATTACTTCATGTTCTCATGATATAGATATAAATAATTCATTCAGCAGCACTCATGACTTAGCCATGCATCCCTAAGTATCTATGAAAACACCAATTTAATGACAGTGAGATGGACTGACAAAATTTGTCAGTTTTCAGACACTGAACTTTTAAATGATTTGCAAGATGGAGAGATTGAATAGTTCTCATGTAGACTTACGCTTGTAAATGGCACAGAAGAGTATCCTGGAATAACATTGCCAGCACTGTTGATAAGGACAACCGATTTGACCAAAGCATGCCAAAAACAAGCAACAATGGCAACAATGTAGCCTGCAGATATGGTTAAAAATCATATTACCAACAGAGAGAAATACCTAAAATGAGTTGAGATGTCATGCATGTGAGAGAGAGAGCGGAGTTAGTGCAGATGCTATATATAATCTGCATATGTAAATTAGGACATACCACCAATTGAGTTACCAACAAGATGCACCGGTTCACCCACCACATCAACAATAAAATCTCTGAGCAATTCAGCCCACACGACCTCGGTGTATACGACATTTGGCTTGTCTGATTTGCCAAATCCCACCATTGTAAGAGACCAGACTCTGTTTCGACCTTCAGCTATACCATTTATATTATTACGGAAATGCTCCAAAAAAGCTCCAAAACCATGCACAAGAAGAATAGCAGGCCCTTCATGACCGAAAGCTGTATACTGAAAGAAAAAAGGTATTTTCTTAATGCAAGGTAAAATTGCACAAGTCTATAAAATAATGGTCACTAGAAGTCAAGGGCATACAATCACTTGCAGATTTGGAATGATGCATACCTGAATTAGATAGCCTTTCCATCTCCAGATTCGTATAGGATATGATCCCTCATTACTTGTAAGACCTTTTAGAGACATGAGTGAATACCACTGCTGCCAAAAAAAAAAAAAACAGATAAAAAAAGGTCAACACTGACAATGGCACACACACAAAAGAATCAGATCTACGCAACAAATGGTCTCCACAAGACAAGAAGGACAAAAAAAAAGCCATAGGTACACTCCTATAACTATGAAACTGGAAAGGAAGATCTCCAAGGAACCAGATGTCTCAAACATACTAGATTATGTGTTTCACTAATATAGCAAATTGGATAAACTAGCACCTCCATTGAGCGCACCGCATCAATTGCTGCAGCAACAGTGGCTGCTGAATACCCGAAAGGAGACAGAAATCCAGCATTTCGTTCCTTCTCATATATCAGAGCTTCATAATGAACTCTCCTTCTAGATATGATGCCAAGACAAAGGGCAGGGCCAAAGAGTGCAATAAATGATGCTCCATTCCGAGTTTCAGCATTGCGGAGCCTTTCATGTACCCTGCAATGAGAATGAAACCAAAAGTAGATGCCCTTTAATGTATAAACAAAGTTTTAACAAGTAATCTATCTTTAATTGTTGAATTTATCCCTTAAGATAACAATTCTTCAAACTCATAGCAGATGAAACAAACTTCAACCTGAGTGTAATGCCTACTAGCTAAGGGATGAATATGTCCAGCTTGCGTTACCAACCTATTAACCAATATGAGGTCTAAATAGCCAGGGAAAGATGACACACTCATTTCTTATTCCAAAATTCAAGTAAAAATGGCAGATCTGAGCCCTTCTAAACCCAGGCATCAACATGCATGTTCCTGGGATACGTATGCCTGTCCCCATAAGTTTAGGGCAACAAAAAAAGAAAAAGAAAAGGAGATATCTAATACATATTTTGCTTTGGAAACATTTTTCCTACAAAAGTGTGATTCAAAACTTCCTCAGAGAACAATAGCTCTTTCACTTGTATGACTGCTTGATTTCGCAACATGAGACCTAGGTCAAGCACCTCTCATAATGATTCTATCTATAACATGTACCAGAGTTGTATAATTCTAAAGTTAGTAAATAATAGGACTCTATTCAATTTCCACTCTTTATGCAGTCACCACCCAATCGCAGCGGTGGAAATGGCTTTATAGGCTTCTTTCATGATGCAAACAGTAGTCTTTTGGCAATATAAGAAGCAAGAGTAACCCTTACCCAAAAAAGAAGCAAGAGTAATATAAAAAGAAGGCCAGTACAACTTCATATTTTACACGCAAACAGACCCTCACATGCAGAGTTTAATAAATATTCAAATGCCCTTTTAATAATCCTAGTATAAAACCAAAAAGTCACCACATACTCTTGCCAGTCATCTCTAGCCGTTCCCTCCAAATATCTCAAGTAAGCAGCCAATGCATTCAATACAGTGTTTGTCCCACCTCCCACAACGTCTCCTTTTCGTGTGACAAAAACAGATTTAGGTAGTTGTTTTGTCTTGTAATGCCTAAAACTTGAATCCTTTCGATTGCTTTCCCCAGGCTTCAATGTAACCCTCTGAAATACACTTTCAGCTGATGTCTCCTTGATTCCAGTCCAACTTTTTTGTGGTCCATACCAGTTTTCAGTCATAAATTTCTTCAAGTCATCAAAAGCTGGTAGAGGACCTAATTCATAGCACAATTATCACATAGAGTTAGTGATACTGCACACTGGGAACTTATGGCAAATAAACATCTACATTTTGAGATCTCAAAAGGAAGAAAACCAAGGAAAAAGAGATGATGCAATAAGCAGAAATCTCAACGATTTGGGAACTTACCCCAATCCAGTTCCATTTTCACACTAGGTAATGTTGGGGGTGCGAGTGGTGAAGTTACAGGGAACTGAAGTTTCTGAAAGTCATCGTGTGATGCAGGAAGGTCCTTCAAGTTCTGTAATAACATGATTTTGCGGGAATGAATTCACTATTCTTACTGAACAACACAATAATCAATTCAAAATCTTAAATAATGACCCAAACAAAGAAGAAGGCAAACATAATGACCTTCATATCAAAAAATGGAGTCTGCCACAACACAAGCCTTGCACTCCCCTCCTGAGAATACACTGTTTCCAAGGTCTCCTTGACTACATCCATCATCATGCGTAGGTCATACTCTACTTCTTCTTCAGCAAATATATTGGTAGCTTTCACCTGTTTGAATCCTCAGTGATGAATTCAACAAAATGAATTGATGAGTGATTGTACTTCTCCTCTTGCCGGGATCGTTAAATATCACAGTAAGCAAGCCTAACATGTAAAAACCTCTTTCACAAGTTCCATAATGACATTTTCTGCACTTCCAAACCTGATCATCAGATCAGAACCCAGATCCCTCAATGACTTTCTCAGATCTTCCACAGCAAAAAGAACCATTTCTTGCATTTCATCAGAAAAGCCTGCACATTTATGGCAATAACCAACAAGCTAAATTATGCACAAGAGCACATTAAATCGCATTGGACACTACATGTTATCCAATTAAACATAAAGTAAGATGACCTGATGCTTTCCAACAGTTCTGAAGCTGCTATCCTAACATACATCTGCATCCCAAATTCTTCACGGTTTCTTATATTTGTTTTCCAGTTCCTTCTTTCCAGAATGTTCAATTATCATTTCCCAATATTCATTTCATATGACCAAGCTTAATTAAACATAAACGGTATATGTCTCGTGAGCAAGTGGGAAATAGATACAAAAGCCGAGCATTGGTGTATGCTTGCTTCGAGTTCAACCTCAGTGATCAATCATCTCCATTGTCTGTTGCACTGTCTATCACTGCCCACAGGGTGGTTTATAATGTAATGGATGATATTGCTCGAGTATGATAGAGGATGAAGGAGTTCCTATAGCAAAACTTGATTAGTCCAAATCTTTACAACTTTAAATTTGAGTTGCCAATTGATTGCCAATTTTTAACAGGCACCAGTCCAGAGTCTTAAGTTACCCAAGTGTAAAAACATTAGAAAACATGAAATCTCAATCTCATCGTACGATGTGGCTAAATGTCCCCAAATTGCAGCTTAAGAACTGAAAATATGTCGAAATTCACCTGGATTTCCAAATAACCTTCTAATATTTGCCTCACAATTCAACCTAATTCGATTAAGTAACACCTCTAATTCCAAATTCGATGAGAACTTTTAGATCATACATGTCCCATTTACCACTGCGGTATCACTTCTAAACCCACTTTCTAAGTACAACCAGACAAATACACTGCTAGATACAGAGAGACACATGTGATACTCACGGGAAAGAATGCGGTGGTCGAAGACGTACAGAGGGACGATAGCGCGATATTTGGAGGCGGCGGCGAGTCCCGGGTGATCGTCGATGCGCAGGTCATGCTTGAACCACAGGATGGCCGCACCGTTTGTGTCGCTGGCTGTCATTTTGGCTGCAAACGAGGGACAACGGCGTCGGGTACATGAGGAGATAGGGGCTTTTAGAGGGTGGGAAAGTGAGGGAAAGTGCGGGAAAGCGGTGAGGACCGGCATTGGAGAAGAAAGAGGAGGAAGTGTGAGTAACCATTAACGACGAAAAAAATTAAGGAACTGGAATTTTATTTCTGGGATTTCGCATGGTTGAAAGCAGGAGAAGGAATTATTCTGTGGTGCAGATAAAATGTAACAAATTTGTCTCTCGTTGTATATGTATGGGCGGGTGCTAGTTTTGGGAACTCCGAACTTCTTCGAGGACAGAAACGAACCACGACAGTTAAGCTTCTCCCAGTGTTGAGGTTTGCCAATATTTGCAACCGATGCTGAGTGGGCCAGAACGGTGGGCATATAGGAATTAGGAGAATCTCAAGCGAAAATTTGTTGCAAATTTCAGCCCTTCCTGCGATTTGCAGAAACCTCCCTCTCTTTGTTTTCTTTTAGCTATGAAAGAAAAAACTTCTTACTAAGCTCAATCAAGGTCATGTAATTATGTGGTAAATTTCATCAATTTTATGAAAGGTGGGGAGTTTGTGCAATTTCAGAAGTGAACCGCCTGAGAGAGGAAATAAGGCTAATATAAGGATTAGGGCTAAGCTGGGTTATCAAAGCAGAGTTAAGGTTAAACTATAACTTGATTCTCTCGTAGAATGTCCGAAAATCACACTATTTATGTTCCGCACTGTGGTTACGGTAATTTACGAAGATAAAATGGATAGAAGTAATTATCGGAAACTAATGGGATGCGAGGCAATGCTATTATGAAAACCTCATGGGAGGCAAATATCATTATTAGAAACACGCATCACCACACAAAACTGAAAACCCAACGACACATTCACTAACCAACTAAACTGGAAATGGCGCTACATATCCACTCTGTTTCTTCCTTCACCAACAAACGCTATCATCATCTTCCTCATACACCGGTCTTCCACTCCCCCACCAGACCCAGACTCGCTGTCAAGTCCCAGAACTCCTCAGAAACCCAAGAACCCGCCACTAACCTCGACGAGACCGCCCATGTGGCTACCCCAACAAACAAAACAAGCTCATCTGGACTGGGGTTTGGATCTTCCTCGACCTCGTCACCATCTACTAAATCAAATGTGAATGCTGAGGGTACTGATAAGAAGAAACAGAGGAGCAAAAGGGAGAGGGCATCGATCATTAGACGGTCACCGGTTGAGAAACCAGCTTTTGTGAGCCAAGAAGATAAGGTTACGGTGAAGGAGCAGAACAGGAATGAAAGTGCTTTTCTTCTTACTTGGTTGGGGCTCGGCGGGGTCATTCTTGTCCAGGGCATTCTTCTTGCGGCGTCGGGTATGAAGTATTCTACTTAATTGTGCCTTTACCTTTTACGGATGCTGAATATGAACGGCCACTTTTGTTCTTATGCCTGCGGCAAATTGAGTTGCAGAATTCAGCTGAGATATCTAGAAATTAAGTTAGGATTTGGTGAAATGCAATTTAGTTATGAGGAGTTAATAATTCAGGTCACCCAAGCTGGGCCTAAAAAGGGAAGAATTGAAACAAATTGGGACTTGGAAACATATAGTTGAATTTCACTATTAATGTGAAAGTCTGCTATTAACGTTTGAAGGTCATCTTTTTTTTTTTTTAATTCAATCTATACGGGGTCTTATTTTGTAAATGGTTATTACTACATTCTTCTTAAGCTCATTTTCTTTTGGTGCCATGGCTGTTCATTTACTTTCTAGGTTTGTACTGCGAGATTTATTTCAAGCTTCATTTTTTCTCTTGTTGTAGAACTGTACAAGGGCCTTCATTCTGGGTTATTGGTAGTTGCCAATAAATAGCTTCGTATGGTTGTTCATTTATTTTTTCCACCCAATTGCTTTTAGCATATTTTGTAACTCGTCTTCTATCTGGGACTTCTAAAGGTTTAATTTTTCCAAGCACAACTTTGACCAGGAAAGTCTTACCAGCAAAAATTGCTGTCATACAGATTAATAGCTATCTATTTCCTATCTGAAGATAGTTAGGTTCTCTCCGTCTGCTCACTTTTCTAGCTCAAAAACCACAAGTTTTGTGACTCTCACAAACGGCCCAAACATAATTTTCCCAATCACATCCTCCCACGTCTCAACCATCGATACGCTCGCTTTTTGCCAGTAACAAGGCCGTTGACAAGGGCAAAAAGGATGCGGAAACACCCTCACTCATGATTACATTAATAAGGAACAGATTTCTTTTACACTCACAATGACAAAGGCATTTATTATGGTTTCATGGTTGCAGAGTTACATGGACACTAATATGCAATGCCATACCTTATTACCAAGGGTACAGAGTAGAAGTTTAGCTAACCCTGCCAGGAAGTTGATTCTGAGATATTGAAATAATGAGGCGTACTTCCTCTAAAGTCATTGAGTTTGCATAAGCTTTAACAGTTCTCCTACTATTATTGAGCCCCTGAGCCAATTTTTCAGCTTTTGTGTACATTCATTACTTCCAAATTTTGTACTACGATAACTGGTGCTAGGACTCCTGAATTTCCTGCACATTTGATTCCAAATTAGCTCGTAGTACCATATTACCAGTTCATTATGGAACACCTGCTGCATATTAGATTGCAGCACCTTTTTGCTTGTCCATGTCCACGTTTGTTGGGATGGTCAGACAGGCTGGACAGCATTGAGTGAAGCAAAATTGTGCTTTATCATTAATTTGGAACAGAATGTTTTATTAATTTTCAGAACTTGGGTTGGTTCATAGGCTCTTCCGCACCTAACCAGTGCACATAGATTAAAAGAGCTTTTTTTAGTAAAACTTGCTTGATACTGAGTCCTGATAATCTCATTTTAGTAGGTGGGGGCTTCATGCTTTTCGCCTCATAAGTACCAGAGCAACTTGATGGAGCAGCCTCCGCATAGATGATATAAGCAGTTTTTTTTTTTTTTTTTTTGTCTAGTATTTGTTTCAGATTGAATCAAATTCAAAAGGTTATAGTTAAATAGGGAAAATGATTTATGTCTCGGTTACTGAAGTTATTGCTATTCCCTCCTAGTGCAACTGATTAGCTGATTTGCCTATTTACAGGTTTCCTACCAGAAGAGTGGGATAAATTCTTTGTGAAGTATTTGTACCCATCATT
This sequence comes from Morella rubra, assembly GCA_003952965.2. Taxonomy (NCBI): domain Eukaryota; kingdom Viridiplantae; phylum Streptophyta; class Magnoliopsida; order Fagales; family Myricaceae; genus Morella; species Morella rubra. Next base: position 35,680,144 of record CM025855.1, read on the forward strand.
TACCCCGACAGTCTTCTTGTTTGTTGCTGGAACAGTTACTTATGGAGTGGTCAAGTACCTTCAGAATGACAAACTCAAAGATCAAAAATGATATTTAGTCCACGGACTAATATTTTCAGGCTCTACCAGGAGAAATTTGTTATTGTTTGTCAAGTGACTACTTGTTTAGTCTCCTTAGGTTGCACTTGTGCCTTTCATGTTATATAGAAAGATGAATCCGATGAGAAGACTTTCCGAGTTTGAGAAATTCTGTGTGCCTTTTCATGCTAACGAACAAAGACAAATATGCTAGATAATTATGGTGAGAATACTTGGCAAAGGTCTTTTCTGAAACTCCTTTGGTAGATTCTTTAGAGTAATTCTTTGTGAGTTACCTGGTGAATTAGCTGTTACTAAGGGTGTCCCTGCTTATCATTGTTTGATCAACCAAAATTATGATGTTAGTGACTTTGTACTTCTAGATTGAGCTTGGGAGGATCATCCATATCTGATTAACGCTTAGCTCTTCGTCACATATCTTGCCGATTAGGATTTCCAAGGTGATTTTGTATTTCAAGGTAGATGGACTATTGACTATTGTCACATACTCGGTGATTCAGTCCAATTTGAACGTGTAACTAGGGTGATGTTTGGAGAGCAAAATTTTTAAGAATTTTGAGTTTGTAGAAGAAAATTTTGATGAGAAAGGATCTGAGTATTGTGGATGTTAGAGGCTAAGAAAGCGACAAGCACATGATCATTTGAGAACTGTGGGTCAGAAATTACTTTAGACATGATCTTCATCCATAGGAGAGTGGATGGTACATGGTCTAGATGCAATAAGTTGCAGGGGTCAGAAAATTTATTTGGACAGCGAAAATCATTGTTAGATTGGGGAGAGCTTCTTCAAGTAGATTGAATCTGTTGGAGGTCATAACGGAGGACCACTCAAACATCCGCATTGCAGTTGTTGGCCTCTGGTTTTGCACATTTAACGTTGCCAAGTTCCACTGCATCCAAGTTGTGTGAGAATTAGATGACATTAACACCGAGGACCCCCCCTTCCTCCTCTTCAAATAGTTGTTCCTTATCTTTTTGCCTCTATACCCATTTAATGCTAATGAATTTGCACCAACTCTCTTTTAAGTATATGCAGGCCCTTCTTCCCCTATATCATTTATGTCCTTGTGTTTTTTTTGTTGCTAAAACAAAATATCAAGAAGACAAATCAACAGAGCCAAACGGCCCAAACCCATAAGTTAGCCACAAAATTTATGGCCAAACGGCGGATTTCATGGTCCTAAAACGTATTTTAATACGTATATGCAGAGAGCTGAGTGTTAAGATTTAAGTATACTCGATGCAACCTCTATGACCCATTGAAAAGCTAGAGGACCCTTAAAAAGAAATAAAATACTACGTGTGATAATTATAATAATAGATGGGGGGGAAGAGAAAAGCGAATGTTTTTTTTTTTCAAGGCAAAGAATAGCTTAAGGTCAAAAGCCCGAGCTCAGGCTCCGCTACTGCTTTTCCACCCTTGCCAGCTGTTTAATGAATTTTCTAATGATGTTTTGGTCTTCAATTAAGATTAATAATTGGAATTGTGGTGCACTTTTTAGTTCCTCGGCAGCATTCAACCTGCTCCTAGAGTTGTTCCGCTTGAGGTCAAATATGTACGTCTTTCAGGTTGTAATTTGATGCCACTGGAATAAGTGAGAACCAGCTGGGTTTTCCCAAATACGTTAACCGACGACTTTGATCCCAGAGTACTTTTTCTTCAACCAAAATTGTCCTGCTCCATATATCTTCTTGTGGGGTTACCCAAATTAGCTCGACAACAACAACAATGGTGGTTGAACATTGGTGAAATTTCAGCCTCTAAAATCGATGACTATATATTCAAAAAGTACAGTTGGTGATTGCCTTCATGTTGTGGAAGGAGAAAAATTTATAAGCCGACGTATATAGTTTTACACTCTCTCGACTCCTTACTTTCTTTACCTGCCGAACTGCTGCTGTTCATCAAACGAATTGGTACGTATGAAGATCAACTTCTACATGCCCAAATGGGTAAGGTTTGTTTGAGAAAATTACTCCATTGTTGCTAAGTTTATGAGCACAATAAAACCAAAAGCCAACAGCCAAAAGACAAGACAAAAACCAGAGTCGGAGCCGGAGGTGTCAAACAAGTTTGAAACGGAAAAACAAAAAGAGAAAAGTGGGAGATGCACCAATAGTTCGTCAAATTTTATTAAGCTTGATTTTAGTGGCTCCTTGTTTTGTTGTACCGTTCTTGCTCAAAAGCCACCTTTTGGCCCCCAAACTCGTCGGGTTTTGAGCTTTGGCTCCCCCCGTTTCTAGGGTTTCACCACCACTTTTTGCTTGAATCGATATGAACCATAGTGTTGGTCGCCCAAATATTCCATTTTCGACCAAACCAAAAATGTTCGATACAGCTGTCGACGACGACATGCAAGTAGTTTCTAGCAAAATAAATGCTTTTATCGTTCTGATAGTGAAATGCATGAACAATGAGCATCCGCTTCGAGAAATGAAAAGAGAATTCTGCAACTTGCTTGTTAGCCAAGACGAAGGAAAAAACCAATAATATTGGACCAAAATTTCGGGTTTAGGGTAATATTTTCCTCCTTTGGAGACCCTCCTAATAACACTGAGCTTTTAGGCTTATTATTTAATTCAGTCCTAGTGTGAATACCGAATACTAGTACTGTCACTTGGCCCCCTTTTTACATTTTTTTCTATGGGCTTGGGAGCATTTGGCAACTTTGCTTTCAAAGTACATGACAAAGACAAACCTCGGGCAACCAAAAAAGCGTACACAAATTATGATTAAAGAAATAAAAGATTGCATCATAAGCTAAGAAGCTCAAATCCCACTAAAGTTACCTCAGAAAATGGCCAAAAGAAGAGCCAGTGGGTCCCCAATATATGCTAAAGTGGCGCCCGGAGTTGTTAGATATTATTCTTAGCAAATATCTTTTTCAAATAGATGTTACAAAATCATTCCACAGAATTCAGCAATCCCCTTGCAAAATATAAAAATTGTATTAATGACACGTCGTCGTATTTCAAATTGAATTCTTTTTAAGAATATCTCAATAACATTTGGTAATTTCGGCATCTAATTCCCCACCTCGTGGCTAAATTGTTCTTATACTTTTAGAAAGACTTGCTCAAAATGCTTGTAGATATGGGAAAAAAATGCTTGTAGATATGGGAAAACGAACTCCGCCTTAAAACACGGATGGAGTGCAAAACGCAAAAAACGACACAAAATAAAATCGAGGAATGACCGACCGCAGAGGAGAGGATACAAGAAGATACTCTCTCTCTCTCTCTTGTCTCTGTGTTTGTCGTTTCCGACACCTACGACCTATAGCGGGCGAGTGCAGTGTACTACCCAATTCGGAGTGTGGAGCTACTCTTCAGTCTCCCTTCGTCAGTAAAATGCACCGTTTCAAGATTTTAAACCCGAGTATTTAGTCACCATAAAATATCTTTTAAGATTACCACCTAACTCCTTCGCCACCAAACTGACTTCAAATGAGGCGGGAACATGAACACCCATATAATTTGTACACAGGGACAGTATACAACAACAATGTTATTACATGATTAACAAACTTAACTGTCTTAACTAATCACTCTCAAAACACAAACCCATGATAAAAGAGCAACCAGAAACAGGAAGTGAAATTAAAAACAAAATACGTAAAACAAGAAAAAAGAGAGATTTTTTACTGATCAAGTGCATTTGGGCCGGTACAGTAACTAACCACATGGTTCCAAACCCACTGAACCAAGAACCGCCGTCTGATCCCGTTCATGTTAAATGTGGCGCCATCCTCTCCGCTGAACAGCTGTCCGGTGTAAGACCCACCGCCACCGGTACCATAAATCCCCTCACACAAATCAGCAATCTCCACCGGGAAACTCGGGTCCTGCCCGGCGTACCAGGCGTTCACCAATGGGTTTGTTGCCAGCTCGGCGAGCTCGTGCCCGATAACGCTCACCATCCCGTCCACACCTATGTCACCGTTGGGTGACTTTAACGGCTTCAGGCCCGGAATGTAGTCCGGTACAGCGAACGGGTAAGCGCACACGCCGGGACACAGCTTCGCCGAGTTCCCAACCCAAGCGTACGGCAGCGTGTACCCCACTATGGAGGGAAACGTGAAATAGTGGAAACCACATACTTGCCCGCAGAAATCCTGGACGTATACGTCAGGGGATGTCAGCAAAAGGTAGAGGCCTCCTTTCGGGCTTATCGGCAACGGTTTCGTCTTGGCTGTAACGGCGCTCTTGATCACGGACTGTATGGACAAGCGCGTGAGCGATTTTCCGTGGGAGTAAAACCGGTCGTTCTTCTCGGCGCCAAGACGAACCGTGCGGGATATGTTTGAGCCGGTCTGGTCCGTGTACAGCTGTACTGTCTTCCACCAGCCAGCGACGGAGGGGTGCTTAGAATTGGCGGCGGAGATGGAGCTGATGAACTCGCGGATGACCTTTTTCTGGTTCCTTTCCCAAATGCCGTACCAGATTGTATGGACAGTGATGTTGGCGGTGAGGACAGGTCCCATGTGGTACTTCAAGTGGACGAACTCCGACGAACCCTCGAATTTCTTGGAGTCTCCGAAGGTATGATCATAGGCGTTCGTTTTGTTGTGA